>PTEX01000268.1:572999-898397 GCA_003342815.1 Eudromia elegans | reverse complement strand
AAARAKWTTTTTTTTTTTTTTTTAGCCTGTGTCCTTAAATTAATGCAACGTAAAATTTGTACTTAAAGGATATTTCTAAAATAACACACTTTTCTCAGGCAGTTGTAAATGTTAGACAACCACTTTTCTTTCACAACAAATCAATAYAGATTTGAGGTTTTCAAACTGGGAAATGTCTGGGACTCTATGTTCCCAATGTGCCAAATATGACTGCACTAAGGTTAGTCTCAGGAGTAAAGAAGGTCTGGTTATGATCATGGGGAACTGCAATGTTCTCTTAACTAAAGTTTTTTAAAAATCTGGACTCTATATAAACAAAAGCTCTGCTAACATTTTTGAAATCTTACTTGCAAAGCAGTAGTATTCCAATGGAGATATAATTCTTATTACCACATGTGTGTAAACATCAAATCCTATTCCGCAGAGAGCATGTGATGAAATAGTATTCTTCTTATACCTAATGATAATCCTAYACACAAATATCCTGGTGTGTTCTCGGAAGCATATTTATGATCTTGTTGTGTCTAATCCAAGTTTCCTGACATTCTGAGTACCCTTTGGGGAAATACGACATCTTGCAGCAATGTACGCTGTGCATGTCAAAAAAACAATGCCAATCTGCTTCTGCTACTCTGAGTTTTAAAAGTGGAAAGAGCAGGCGGCTCGCTTTTTAACATAGGTAAGATGGGGATGTTTACAGTATCTATCGGAAAAGCAAGTGCTTGTACAAAACAGCGTATGGTTAAAACAAAATAGGAGGGAGCAAAAGAAAAAAAACAAAACGCTCAAATATTATAGAGTAAGTGACCATTGAAATATATTTCAAGGAGATCTAGGACTTTTGYTTTTTTCCCCTCAAAAAAATGCAGGACAAAATAAACTGTCTCTGAAAAACTTGGAGATGCAGAACATAGAAAGAAATTTTTTTTTTTTTGCCATTTCCTAATTTCCTCATTTACTATAGCAAACAACTTCAAATAAAATGGGAATAGAAGTAAGAAATAATAAAATAAATAAATAAAATAAAATAAATTAAAAAAAAATGGCTTCATGCACTCTCTTTGTCCATTTTTAAAAGATAAGACATGGAATGAAGTACAAAAAAACTTCTAAGTCTTTGAAAACTTATCTACAGTGTCTTTGAGGGCTTCAGCACTGTTTTTTTATGATCACTGTTTAGCTAAGATTTAGGACAAATTTAATTCATATTTAGTGACATACAACAGCTCTAGCATACCCGTAACATAAATTGTCCTATGTAAAAACCTGTTCTGATGTAACTACATTGTTTAAAATACATCAATAGGGTTATCTAGAGCTAGCTCAGATTCTGGTGATCTTCACAGAAYCAATTATCTTGATGTTGTAAGAATATTCCAAAAGAAATTAAGAATGTATTACCATGATCTTTAGGACTCATATGTTTTTCCATCACTTATTGAGCGTTTGGATAAGGAATAAAGTTTGAGCAAAATCTTTCCTCTTGAAGAGTAGCTTCTTAGGTTTGTGTTATAAAAAACATATAAGTCATATCCTTTATGAGATATTTTTGTTTGTTCACTTTAAATAAGTTTTTGTAAATCTAATTTTTGGCTACTCATTTATTTTTATTTTACATTCACTTAGAGTCAAAAAAATAAGGTTAAATGAAGTACAGTCATAATGCTAATTATTTGAATGTTGCATTAAAACTTTGAGAAAAATGATAATAAAAACAAGGATAATACAGAAGCACAAATCAATAAAATAATAAAACAAAGATATCATTGCATCACAAATCAAAAATCTATGGAATAAGATAATAACCAGGGTGTTAGACAAAGACAAATATTTTCTGTAAACCAAAATAAGATATTTGGAATAATAAAGAAGTTTAATACCAAAAAATACTATTTTCAAAGAACTTTAGCATTTCATTTACACTGGCTCTGTCTCCAAGGAAAATAAATWTTTTTTTTTTTATATTTGCAATCACATTTTGGGTATATATACTGAAACTATTCAATATAATTAGCTGTATCATACATCTTCCAAAACCWGGATATTTTAGTATGAAGGCTGTATTAGTTTCTGCAGATTTTATAGGTCTAAGCAACACCAACAAAGGTGTTTCATGCATCAGCAAACTTCAGGGTTGTCCAAAATGCAATGGCTCCTCACAAAATGCCCAGCRCATTTTTCCTCTGTACTATACAAACAAAGCATTAGCAGCATTGAGCTAAATGATGAAAAAGATGAAAACACAACTACGCTCAGAGTGTCATCTTTTTTTCAGGTATAGGGAAAGGATCTCTAGCTTCTTTTAGTAGGAATATTTTCTATYAGATGTTTTTATAGATACCTTTTCCAGTCTTCACCTTCTTCCTGAGATCATGATCATGRTATCATGATCTTTGCTTAAAACTTTGAAGGAACAGGAAGAAAAATTGTACTTTACCAGGGTTATGAGGAAAAATAAAGGGTCCTAATGATATAGGRTATTTTACTGATGAGAAATAACTGTCAGAGGAAAATATGAAGATCTTTATAACAACTTAGTACAGGCTTTTGGAAATTATRTTGGAAAGTAATTAGATTTCAATGACTGACTGAGTTTAATATATTGCTTGTAAATTATGAAGGAAAAAAAGATTTAGTCCTTTAYATTTGATGGTATACTGCTTTAAAAAAAAAGAGTAAAATAAATCAAATCTTTATTTAAAATATTCTCTGTAATAATTTATAAATTATATAATGAAATCAGATACATACAACCTCTAAACGTTAATTTAAGATTTCTAGGAAAATTAATATAATTAAACTATGAAGTTTTAGCTGCAGTTTCCTCACAATATACGCAGATGATAGATTTTGTTCCTGTTCAGTAGCTACACACTTAGGAACAACTYAAACAAATTCTGAGGACACAGCTTGCTATGGAACCAGCTGAAAACAGCAAAGAGTGCAGGTATACATGCTCTAAGTGGATATAAGTTATGCAACTTACTTTTTTTAAGCATGAGTGGAAAAAATATAATAAGCACTGAATGAACACGAGAAGAAACTTGCAAGGTCCAAACATACTAAAGGATATAAATAAAAATATCATATGTAAAATAGGAGACAAAAATCATTAACAATTTTGGCCAGGAAGTAATATATTTTAACTTTGTGCATTTAAATATTATACATATATTCATACATATATATGTGTGTGTCTGTGTACATTTTACATATATCTGTAAATATATTGATATAACTGCTTTCATGTTGCTTTCCYATAGGAAATATGCAAGTCTGGACTTTAGCTGAAAGAAGCAAGAGACAGGGAACTGCAGAGTTAAAAAAAATAAAGTATTGAGTGAAAAGAAGCAAGAGGGAATCAAAATCTCTAATGTTTAGAATTCTGAGTCTCTTCAACTACCAAAGCAGTAGAAAATAAGCAGGTAAGGAGTTAAGAAGTCCTGGTGTATTTATTCTGGTGTATTTAAAAGTATAATTAAAATTTAACGCAGAAGACTCTGGTCTTTGGTCTGTTCAACTATTATGTCATGAGATAGTTGTCCTAGTTCTTTTGCCTATATTAAGAAAAGATTAATTATTAATATCCCATAGTTAAAACTATGGAATTTAGTATATAAGTTCATGTACCTATCCAAAGAGAGAAAGTCCAAGAAAATGTGCCAAAACTATCAGAAGGAAAAAAAAAGATTTATGTGACATAGCTGTCAGCCTTTGAGTACTGAGGTAAAGGTTCAACAAGCATACGATTCTTAATCGAAAGAGCTGAGTCTCTTACAGCTGCAGGTTAAGGAACAATTCTGATTACTTAACTTTCAGATGCTATTGATATTGACTTAATAAAAAACTTAAYAGTTCCTGAGACAAGAAGGCATTTTTAAGTTACCGATGCACTAAAGAGTGCAAAGTACTCTTTGTACCCTAAGTAATGCCAGATATCACTACATTGTTACTATGTGTATAATTAGTGCTGCTGATAATGACAACATAACTGCCATTCACTGCCTAGCAAAGAGTCTCCAAAGACTGACAGGAGGACATATGAATGATGTCACACTGAGAGACAGTTCTTCATTTCACATGAACATTGGCAGGTGATGAAAGTTTGGAAATGTGTGYTTCTGCAGAAGATAAGCGACTCTCTTGGTGCAAATCTCTTTGCAAGTGGGTTGAACTTGAGAGTGTGCAGAAGGTTGCTGATCTGTGCTATATATCTGTGCCCGAACAATTGGTTTAATCTTGAAATTAATGAAGAAATCACTTTGATTCAGTAGATTATGGTAACTCTCTTCATTATTGTCACAGTCCACCTCTAGAGCTACTTACACTTTGTTTAGAGATATGTAAAATCTTTATATGTGGATTTCTGCAACTATGGCAATTCTTTTCAAATTGCTTAGGTTGGCTTGCTGCAGCACTTGTGCCTTTTCACTTCTTGCAAAATTATTTATCATTAATTTAGCTGTCACAGATAGAAATCTTATTCAACTTTAAATGTTGCTCTTCATCTTTAATCTTTAATCTATAATCTTTTTCTCATCTCATCTCAGAAACAGTTTTTTTTCTGAAGTCCTTTTTTTCTTGGTATTGCATATCTGATTCTCATGCAATCTGTATACTGCTATCTGAAATTGCAAAACTTGTAATCTAAAACTTGTAATATGCTTTAAATATTTTGAAATGTTGTCTTACTCTTTAATTTTATATATGAAACTGATATCTGGCAAAAATTAACTCCTTTTTAAAGGTACACATAAAAAAAGTTAGACATTAAAGGAAAGTACTTGTGAGAGAGAAGAAAAATAAGCTAATAAATTAATATTGATTTCATGCCTTTGGTTGTTGCCCTAACAGTGATATGCCAACAGTTTGCAGTGGCAAACTAGCTATCTGGTCCAATTAAACTATCTCAAAGATGTATGTTAATTCCAGCAGAAGACCTAAAGAGCAAAAAAGGCTCCAGGAAAAAAAGTAGTTGGAGATGCCTAAAAGAGCAGAAGATTTGGGGGTTGCATATTCTTCTTCACACAGTCAAAGAAACAACCAGAATAAAATGGTCTTAATATTTGAGACAAACTAACATCAGTGAATAACAGCAAGTTGTTAAAATATATGATCATGACACAGGCCAATTTTACAACAGTTTAAATACTTTGTTAATGAGTCAGGCTCCTGCAATTGACTGTCGTGCGGTCTTAAGAGGATATCTCAAACTGCTGCTCAGTGTTGCTTTACTTGACAGCACTTTACACAGAGCTACTGTGATCCTGGCCTTTGGGGTTTGTTTAGTCTAATTAAAATGCAATCTGGCTAGAATGTTTTCTATCATAGTTTTCCTGACAAGTGTGGAGAAGATTAGAAAATCTCATTTTAGATGGTTTGGCTGTGATTACCCTGGCCACAAACTTTCTTGTACAGTTACCCAAAGTGACAAAGGCATTCAATATGAAATCAAATACCAATTATTTCAGCATCTAAAAATTCCCTGGTGAGCTGTCACGAGTAACTCTCCCTCTCGTTCTTTTGCAGCTTTGTATACAAGTCTTACTGGGTCTGCAGCATTTACTTCACACTATTCATTTATGTTAGAAAGAAACAACTAGTATCAACTTGTTTGAATATTAAGCAGAGAAAACACTGCATGCTTGCATGGCCATGGATTTACCATTCTGCTTTGGTATAGGCAAGTTACTACAGCATCCACAAGCAAATGTGGGTGGATGTATTACGGTCTTGCTTAAAAACAGATCATCATATCAGATTCCAAGTTGCTGCTGAATCACTTCTGCTCCTAGCTAATGATATTTGCTGTGCAAAAAAAAAAAAAAAAAAAAAAAATCTGTCTCAATTTACAAAGGATCACTTCAATCCAATTAGCTAGTAATGCAGTGATGGTAATTGTCATAATGACTTTAAAGAGCTGCTGAAAACATCTCTGACTGTGACTCCTAAATAAGGCATCCTTGATATTTCATGCCCTTTGAAAATGCTCCATTTTGCAAATGGATATGTTTCATATCATGTAAATAACAGAAGTGTTGGTTCCAATTAAATCAAATAGGATGAGAAAATATATTAGAACCATACCTAATTGCAAACAGAGGGCTATGACAGTTTAAAAATGCATTATTTTTAATAACCATAACAACCCATAGAAAACTCAGAAATCAGAAGGCAGTGTAAACGTGAACTCCTTGCCTGTAAATCCTGAATCATCTACACAGCACTACTTGAGTAAGGGTATGGGGAAAGTGAGCATCTGCTTCATTAAGGATCTCTGATGAGGGAATTTCCAATGCAAAAGGTAGTAAGTAAAGGGGGAAGCCATAAATAAAACACACAAACAGCACCCTGACAGAGACAGGATAACAAAGACACTRACAAAGACCAAAAGTCTCCAGGCACAAACTGATGAGCCATGAAGAAGCTAGAGGCACAGCTTCAGAGAGGATGAGGTTGGACTTTGTAAMTGGCAAGAGGAAGCAAGACCAACATGAGGATTTTGAATGGTAGTCCCTGTGCCTATGGTGCCAGAGCTGGCATAATTAGGTCCTAAAAAAACAGCCGCTGATGTCCCTTAAAACAGGCACAGCTGTCCCTTAGCAACTTGTATGACTGTTTCTCTTTATGGGTGCCCATGGATGAACATGTTATATGAAGATGCAGTTACATACATCCATAAGATATTGTGAACCTTTTTTCCATGTTCTCTCTGAATAAATATTGGTGTGCTTTCTCTATTTTTCAGCTTTGTCATTATTATTTGACTATTTAAATGCAATTCTTTCTCTGAGTTAGACACACACGCTACTTCCATCGAGCTCTGTGGCAGCCTGCCACAGGGTTTGCCAGTAGCAGAATTTTGCTTCTCCTGTCACTTGATCCTTCAAAGAAATCATAAAACAGTGATGATCTTTAAATGACAATCTGTTGACTACTGGGAATGCAAATGCCAGAGAAATCAACAAAAAAAGACACAATGTTGTTTTCAATATGTCATATAATTTTGAGGATTGAACTAGGAATGAAGTGATACATAAACCTTGCATTAACCATTAGGGCAAATTTCAGTCTTCTTACATTATTAATTTCCACTCTTTAAGCTTTAAGGTGTTTTAAGGCTTGCTTAACCTTTATAAGATGCCAGTCATACTGACAGGGTAAGAACAGCCCCTACATCTTTTAAGTGTATATTTATCAAAAAGTTGCCAAAACTAGTTTAATTCTAATCCATATAAACACAGTTTTGTCCTAGTCACTCCAATTTAATTGATTTCCACGTTTGAGTTGGATGCCGATTTTAAATCTAGTTTAATTTCTATTTTTTCCTCTTATTATCTTAAGTGACAGGAACCTATTTGGTTCTTATTTACAATTAAACTGCTGAATGATGTCCCTTAATTTTCACCAGTGTGAGTCTGTAATTAAAGGCAAACTATTTTAGGCATGAAGTACATGAAGATTTCAAAACACTCAGCTCTGACAAATTGTCCTCCAAATTCTGCAATGCTGCACCAGTAACATCAACCCTGAGAAATCAAACCTGTAAATAAAGCCTATTTATAGGAAGCAAAGGACAAATCAGTGAAAATGAGTGAAACAAGATGGAATGAAAACTTGCCTAGAGAAGAGTAATTTCAAAGTGAACATAAGATCCTATTTTCTCAGTAACACATTTCTCACACAAACTTTTGTATCCTATAATTCACTAGCTTATGAAGAGTAGTTCTTGCTTAGAATATTTATCACAAACAAAAGACTAGACCTGTGCTCTCCTCTATACCTCTAGAATCATAGTCTTTATTGTACGGGAGATCTTTACTGTACTAAAGGCTGTATTAAAAAATAATCTTAGAGTGTCTGAAGAGTTAATAACAAATTGGTTACAACCCTAAAAGACAAAAGAGAGATGCAATGAGACAAAGATTTAAACCACTTACCTATATGTATCTAAATCAGGGACTCAAACACACATGTGGAGGCTCTTAGCTATTTTATTTTATTTTATTTTATTTTATTTTATTTTATTTTATTTTATTTTATTTTATTTTATTTTATTTTATTTTATTTTATGGTGTTTGACTAAATCTAGAACTGGAGCTCTTACATTTGAGACCTTTGAATCACTTGAGAGTCCCAGTTCATTCAACCTAGATGCATGGTCTTCCAAGGTGACTTCCACGATGTTTATAAAACTTTGGTTTGGAGGATTGGTTGCTACCTAATTCTGTTTTGCCTAAGGTATAAAGAAGGTGTGTAATTAATGATCTGGATATGTTAATTTTATTTATTTATTTATTTTTACCTGTGCCCACTGTACCTGTCCTTTCAAGGACCTAGGGATCCCCATCAAGGACTGAAATGTTGCTTCCAGTGTCTTATATGCATTACTGTATATTCTCAAACTCATGCTTTCTGCCTCCCAAATCAAATATTTCATGTCTTTGCTTCTTTGCTTTCTGTCCTCAATCTGATAGTGAAGGTTTCAGCTTGCTCTTTCT
Source organism: Eudromia elegans (assembly GCA_003342815.1). Taxonomy (NCBI): domain Eukaryota; kingdom Metazoa; phylum Chordata; class Aves; order Tinamiformes; family Tinamidae; genus Eudromia; species Eudromia elegans. Next base: position 889,896 of record PTEX01000268.1, on the reverse strand, counting down.
CCTTCACAACCTTCTTCTGAAGTTACTTCAGGATCAGTTCGCAAGCTCCTGTCATTTCTAAGGCAGTCAGGTCCCATAGAAGCTCGGTGGAAGCACTTACCTCGCGCAGAGGTAAATGATTGAAGATCACTAAAGAGGCAGGTGTTGCCTTGATCTTGGGCAGAAGCTCCCAGACCTGAAGACACATGTCAAAGTACATATTATCAGAGGTATTTTCAGTTTATTTTTAAACAGAAGATGAGTTAGGAATGAACCTTCAGAAATCTATAGCTAGGTGGATGTTTGACGAATGTGAAATACAAAATGATTTTGTGTTTATATAAATGCAGCTGATGGTAAATTTGCCCTCTGTACTCAGTTTACTGAGTATCCTCTAACAGACTTTATTCTGACACAGGGAATAAACATCTTAATTATATCTTTGATTTTTCCACTCTCTTCCTGTATGACTGAGTAATTTGCTTCTTTCAATCTTTTATACCACAAAGGATGTTGGGGATGGTTTCCAATTTCTGGCATAGAGGTCTTATGACCCCTTCCAGTTTAAGATTTATTAACATTTATCTATGACTGGTAAGAGGACTAAGCAACCTCTTCCAGACAATGGAACACTTGTGGCATCAGTATTTTTGATTTTTTTCCATATTTGTCTAGATTTATTTTTCATCAGATAAAAATGCATAGTTTAATACTTTTCACAAAATAGAGCTTCTTTTTTTTTTTTAAGCTTACTAAAATCCCCTATCAGACTAAATAATTCCAGAAAATGTAAAAATAGTCACCTTCATTTTACCTTCATATTCCCCTGAAAAATATGTTATGCCAGATGTTTCACCACTAATGAGAAAATTAAAGTACCTATTCACACTCTGGATGCCAACAGTTCAGAGCTATATCAGTTATACAGGATATCAGCTTGAATGGCTAAAGATAGGAAGTGTTGAACTACAAAAGACTGTGAGGAATTATAAGATGCCAGTGATTTATTCTAAATCAAGGTAAAATTAAACAGTGAGTTTTAGATAACTCCTGCGGCCAGGAGTATGACTTCTTTGCTAGAATAAGCCTTCATAGGAGTTCATAAATTCATACAATTAATAAATTAAATTCATACTTTTTTTTCTATTTCTAGTTACTTGGGTTTTTGTTTTTATGGAGCTTTATTTCACCCTTTATATCYGCTGAATATTCAGAATCTTGTGCATATTTTTCTTCTTTGCAATTCTACCCATAGACTTTGTCACCCTAAACCAATAAATATTCCACTGATACAACACCCACTCCACAAATCAGTACAAGGAGTTCCAGCACTTCTCAGAGTTATTCTATTTGTATTACTTCCAGAGGTTTTATTCTTTTATTTTGTGTTCCACACAGCACCAGACAGGATCAAGGAAATAACCAGACAGTCAGGAGGCAATTACTTAGAGTAAATAAAAGAGCAGCAATAAAAAGCATTTCTTGAAGGACTGAGACAAGTTAAGGTAGGTTTTAGCCAACTAAACATCTCTTTCACTGAAATACCATGAAGAAAAAAAAAAGAACGCAGTATTTTTTKATGTCATTGGATTTTCATGTATAACTGCAATACCTCTTTGTCATGGAAAAAGTGGTGAGGGGTAGAGGGTGGTGAGTGATGCAACGCACTTCACTCTTATGAAAGAAATTTTTTTTAATATATATATGTATAAGGACAATGGTTTTAATAAGATTCTACGGCAAAGTCAGTTATTTACTGCACAGAGGACAAGTTTATACAGAACTGCCTGGAAGATCCTCTGGTTGAGTCATGGGGTTCAGACAGGACCTCCTTGCTTTCCAAACTCCTCAGAGAAGCTTGAGTGCCTCTGAATTCAATTTTAGTCACAAACTTAGTAAACAGTTTATGTCTAAGGGTTAGGTGCAAAATCAGTCCTGGATACAATTTAGTAAAATTCACAAAGTGTTAGAAAGCTTAGCATGCTATGTTCACTTACTATAGATTTGCTCCTGGTAAGGGATTTCTGAAACTTGAGGAACGTCCTTGAGATGTCTCCCTCCMCAAGTGGAGATCCTGGCGTGCAGTCTGTTGCCTTGCAAGGAGAACTCAGTGGGCTCCGGGACCGTTCCCCTTTTTATGAGATGATTGACTTTTAGTAATTTTTGCATATCAGTCAATTTTTTGCTAATGCCACCTTAGCTAGTCCTTAGTTAGTCCTCAGCTATTGTGCTGTGTTATCTTTCTTCCCAAGGTCCATTGAAATGTTCCCCCTTCAGGATGCAGCCATACAGTTAATGTTCAGTGAGGAGAGGAGAGAGAGATTTAGAGAGACAGATTCCAAAACCAGATAATTCAACTGGTGATTAACACTTGAATAGGTCTTTGTGCAGGAAATCTTTCAAGCTGCGGAAGGAGCACACTGATCATAACCTTCATATCAATTTTTTATTCTTTTTTTAAAGAAAGGCTGAATATTTTTCAGGATTTGTAATGATCAAAAGAACTTTCATTGTTTTCCCAGTTTGGTTGTAGTTGAAACAGAAGATTACTTGGAGATGATGTAAGTTCTATTTAGCTTGGTATTAATTTCAGAAAATCACAAATGATATGATATTCACAATGATATGAAAAGCACAATGATATGCTTGGGGAAAAAAAGTCTTCATTTTATGAATCCTTCTAAAATTAGAATAAAAAAATCCCCTTGAAATTTATTTATATTTTGATGAATACCAGTGCCTCATAAACTCTATTATTTCTGAACTCATGAATATTGTTTGTTTGTTTTTCCAGATAAGTATCATCAGTACTCAAAGTAGCCGGGTTTTGGTGATAATTAATACAATTTCAACAGAAAAAACAGTTTTGAGGGGCTTGAAGGACCTTTTTCTCCATAGGAGAGCTATATTTAATTGCTGAAGCAGTGACTGCACAGCTAGGCTTAAACAATTGATTTTGTTCTTTGTATAATAGTCGGACTTTAACAGCCAGATTTGTGAAGCACCCTAAAGACAAGGAACAAGGAAGTGATGCATGCAAAACATCACCAAGTACTTGGTGACATCATATTAGTCTACAAGCTCCTGTATGGAGATCTGAATAGGCACGTTGAAAGTTAACGGGGGRAAAAAAAAAAAAAGCTTATACTCAGGAAAAGACAATTACACTACAATTCTCAGGCACTACTTTCCTCTGGGCAATAGCAATTCATAAGCTAACTTTGACCTGCCACCCTTTCTGTGATAATTACCAAAGGAAAAGATTTCATTTTAAGGATATAAAACTGTAAAAACACTACTTAAAATTCTCAGCTCATCATCAAGTTCAGTGAAGGCTTTTCTTTTTCTTCTTTGCAGAAGGCCAAGGTTGAAAAAGCAAGCTAAAAATTAGGGCTTGGTTAGTATTATATCAATAAGAACACTGTTTGAATGGATTCTAATGTGAGTTTGGAGAAAATTTGCCCAAATCTGAAGTCGCTCTTGGGATGGCCTGGTATACCTATAAGATCCTATCATAACTCCATCTGGGAGAGACCTCATGAGGTATCTCCTATTCACAGTAGTCAGCTCTGAGACCAGGTTGCTCAAGAGCTTTCTTCAGGTGAGACTTAAAAGCCTGCGTGGATGGAGACATCACAGTCTCTCTAGAAGCTTCTTCCACTCTTGAACCGAAACCTGTTTTTTTCCAGCTTATGCTCACTGTTGCTCCTCCTGCACTGCTGTGTTGACCATGGTTTCATCTTCTCCTTAAATCCCTGCTGTTAGATTACACAGAAGCCATATGTGCTCCAGGCAGATTTGGATATCAAAATACTTCTTCCTTTGGACAGTATTGTACAACTAAAATATTAGATAATAAAGTCAGTTAGGTTACTTAAGCACATAAAACAGGTAGGAGGTTTTAGATATCTGAAATTCTTGAGATGGAGTATTTGATTGTGACTAACAAAGTTATTTAGTTATTTATGTGAAGATGARAATTTTTTTGTTGTTGTTGTTGTTACCTTGCCCCTGAACTACCTAAGGGTGGATTTACACTGCAATCCAACGAGTCTTAACAAGTCTTCCTTTATAGATGTAATTGTTCAAGCTTACGTTAATGTACCCAGCTCAGCTGCTTGTATGGCAAGAGGTGCTTGCCTCTGAGCTACACTAAGGCATATCCTGCAGTCTCTGCTATATTTACCTACATCACAYGGATACTGAAAAATCAAAATGTGTCTATATGTTCTGTGCTCTGAGCTCCATGACAAACAGTGTAAATGACAGCATAACACCAGTATAACGGTCACATACCTTCATTAAMAAATATATGTTGCTGCAGGTATCCCCCAAACATTGTTTAACAAAGAGGAATCTCTAAGGTATATCCTACTGACTATCTTCTTGTGCTATACCATGGGAGCAAAAGGATACTTAAGTCCAGTTCACCATCTGGAGCACAGTCCCATCACAGCATCATACTGCTCCAATGCTGTATCTATACAGTACAATACAAAATACTGTTCTCTGACATATGTTGTAGTGCACAGTACAGGATATGTTTCTGACCTCCTTCAGGTCTATGTCCCTGTCTTGTTCTCTGACATGACAGAGAATCACCTCCTTCWTCAGTGCTGAGGCTGCACACCTCACCTTTGTTGGTTGCAGTGAGAAGAAAGAGGCAAAGAGGTGCAAAAGAGATGCATTTCACAGCAGCTATAGGAGTACCTATATCTCAAGTGGATGTTTGCTGTTTTATAGTTACCTTCCTCAGAGAATCTGGATCAGGAGTTAAATGCATGTGCTTTCACAGTTTGTAGCAGACCAAATGACCATCTTCGGCCACATGTCCTACTGCTGCCAGTAGTGGCCAAAGACAGATAATTAGGGAGAATAAGCAGTATAGGGGAACCTTACCCTATTTTTCATGGTTATCAATCAAAAAATTTCCTGAATAGAACATTATTGCATCTGGACCCTCATGCCTAATAGTCACTGATAGACCTCCTCCGTTTGTCTAATGTCTTTTAAAAACCATTTATTCTTTTGTTTTCCCACAACATCCATTGACAGTGAGCTCCACAATTTAATTATGTTTGTTTGATCTATCTTCTGGCCCTGGGTGTTCTCCTGCTTTACAGCTATTCAGAATTTCCTGCTGATCTGAGCTATGCAGCTAATGATCAAAGAGAGTTAAAAGGAACTTGTGGCAATAGTTAAAGTTGAATGAGAAATAATATTTCTAGTTATGTGAGAATATTGTAGACACTGAACATTAAAATACAGATTGTTAAATTAATTGTAGTTGATATGTATTCTTCTAATTCGCCATTTATTGCTTAACTAATACTATCAAGTATGGCTTTGAGATCTAACTAGATTAGATTACTGTATTTTTATACTATGTTTTAAATAAGCTTTATAGAATCGAAAGTTCAAATTCTGATAGTGCCSGTTTAACATAACAATTTAACTGAGGCAGAAAAAAACCCTGAATAGTGTGCACTTTACTGTGTTATGAATATTTCAAATAAGACTTCCACTTTTTATTCTATGGTCATAAAAACTATCTCATGTTGTTCTTTGCAGCTGAAGGAATTTGCTCAGCTGTCCTTGGCAAAATGTATTCTAGCATTATTCAACATACACCCACTCTGCTTGGCTGCCATACTCAATTCCAGAATGGATGTACTTCTCCATTAACATACGTTTGCAGTTCATAAGATAATTGAGGGCTTTTGTGACACAAAAATATTTTAAATATAGGCTATTAAATATATATAAAATTATTTTAAATATAAGCTATATYTATACTAGAAGTGTGAACTAGGAAATGACTTCAAAACATCAGTGACTCAGGATATTCAGCCCTATTTTAATTTCGTAAAATAATAATTGTAATTATCTCAAAACCACRGTATAATCTGATGTTTCATAGCAGCAGGACTGTATCTAGTAAATTAGATAATCTAGTAATGAGTTGGGATTAACAAAGACAGAAGTTATAGCTTCCTGATCTTGGAGTCCATCTCTGGCAGAACTTTAAGGAAAATAAGATTRTATTATTTTCTCTAAGGGATCACCTGTAATTGAGTTAAACAAGAATGCATTTCTTCATTGCTATCTTATGTAACTTTGTTATGTCATTTTSTGGTTTATCAGAATGTGCTCTTTAGTTAATGAAGGAATGACAGAAATGTGGTTAACTGAGCTATTGAGTTTTATTCTTATGTGAAAGAAATAATGTCAAGTCCTTGTGCTCCTTTGATCAGAAACTTAGTCTTTTAATCTCATAAATTTTCTCAAAGAAGCTATTTGTCAAAAGTAACATTTTTCCATTACAACCTGCCCCCCCCATCTTTCAGTTATGACTAATTGAAATCTTCTCATGAAAAGATGTTAAAGCAAAAATATTCTAACAAAATCAAGTAGTACAAGAAAACTCATATTATTCACTTTGCTAAATTACATAGAGTGCATATATCAGAATATAACATGCAATATGCAATAGCAGAGATGAGCTCAGACAGAAATGTGCATTGCCACACAGAGGTCTTTTAATATTTTTGTATGTACTGATTTATAGTCAGCATTGATTTTATTGTGCAGCATTACATTTTCAGTAAAATATCCTTAGCTGTTTGTAGCATAAAATTTCATCTGGCTACTGTGTGTCTCATACCAGTAAGAAAAATCCTATTTTCCAGCTCGATGTGGAGATCACCTTGTGTAAACAGCTGAGAGAGTTTACAAAGAATCCAAATGAAAAATAGCCAGAAATTGACAGCTTGAGCACCAGTAAATATTAACACCCTTCTTGCTAATTGCTGCCATCACAGATTAATTGAAGACTTTTAAATCTCTTGACAATGGTTATGTAACATTTTGTGGTTAAGGCAACTTTAGGCAGTACATAACAGATGTCATCATTAATATGCAACTGCATATGCTTCCAGTGCACAAGTTTCTGTGAGCTGTTTTTTTTTTTCACCCTCATTTTCTTGCTGTTGGGAAATAATTCTTTCAAATTTTTTGTTTCTGCTTTTGAGTCCATATGTTTTGGAGTGAAGTGTTTTAACCCCCCTTGCCTCTTTTATGAGGGTCTCTGTCTGGTCAGTGCTCCAGGTATATGCTAAGTATCTATGCTTAGTAGAATCTGAATAGTTATAATTTAACAATTCGTATATGATGAATGAATCACCTTTCACTTGGCCTTTTTTCCTCCTTTTCTTTCTGAAGCAACTTAGAAAAGAAATAAATTTTTGAGAAAAAAATTGCTGTGTTATTCCCTCTGAATCTCAGCTTCTTGCTTTATCAGAGAGCAAAACCTCTTGAACTTTCAAGGTATCTTTCTTTAGGGAATTCATTTTTTTTCTTCTTGCAGTTCTTCTTGGGTTTCATTTTAAATAAAACAAATGGATACAGTTATTGTATGAGTCTACTGAAACCCATGTGAAAGGTCAACCAAAGAATGTTTRTATTCTCATTTTCTTYCCATTGCCAATAATTACACATAGCACTCGAAGAAGTAACTATGAAAAAGGTYAGTATAACCCTGTAAGTGAACAAGAGATTGTTACATATATTCTTCATTTCSCATCTCGCTCCTTCTCCACATACATTTTGTCATATTCTCTTTCTTCATCTCTCTATCCATCCTTTCCCTATGAATGAGGACATCTGCAACATTGGCCTTCCATGGTCTCCTTTCTTGTTCCATTCTTCTCTCTCAACTCATTTCTCCCACTGATCAGGACAGGAGTCTGAAAACAGACAGAGTCTAAAAGCAGCTTCTTAACAAGGATACACACACTGCCTTTCTCTCTCACAGATCCAGCTTGGTCTCTTCTGTCCCTTTGTATCCCTCAACATTCCCCACCTGGGAATAGATGTCAGTTCTCCTGGTGAAAAGCAGTTGATGTACATCTGCCTTAGGGACCTGGGGCTTGTGCGTGAGTCACTGATGGACGTGTGAGTGAGCATCGGTGAATAGAAGGGGACATCTCCAGAAAGAGACTGCACAGCAGTGCTCAGGAAAGCCTTCCATCTTGCACGTAGCTACATCTTTGGGGCTCTCTGAGGCCACCTGAGATACTCTGGGCATTTTGTCTGGGCTGGGTTGTGTGAAACTGACCAGACCAGTGGCCCAGAAAGGAAACTACCTGGATGAGAGGCATGTCATTGGAAATAGAGCAACCACAGCTCCTTCTCACTCGGAGTCAAATGTTCTTAAGCAATAAAACAAACTTTTGAAGGGTGGGTTGTCTCTGTATTTGTTTTTCTGACAAAAGCGAGAGTTGAAAAACCTATGAAGGGAAATAGGATCAAACATAATGGCAGTCAAAGTTTGTCTTTTGTTAAAATCATTGTATTGCTACAATCCACATACTGCCATCCTTCTCCTAATGTTCTTTCAGGTATCAGGGGATGCACAGACAAGACAGGATCTAAGCACAGAGATACTTGTTCATGCTCTCAAATTTCACTGAAAAAGGAAAATATTTAGCTATTTTGATAGCAAGGAGAGCTCTGAAAATAAGATCAAATTTGAGTTGATGGAGTGTCCCTTTCTTGGCATGGCTGCAGAAAATCTGAAGACACAGAGATGTGAGAGGGTCTCCCACTAGTTTCAAGAAGTGCTTTGGAAATACTAATGATCTTGGGAGTTTGTTTTTTTTTCTGTAAAATATTGTCTCCAACATAAGAGAGAGAGGCATGAAAGAAGCTATTCCATGGAATCTTTGCCTCTTTTTATTTCTTTCCTTAATCTAGATCCAATCATCTGGATTAAAGACTGTTTTGCTATTTGTATTTAGAAAGTTATGTGTTTTACAAACGGTAAGGATTAAAMTGATGCATCTTGTAAGTCAAATAAAAAATAAGAGTCTTTTTTTTWAAAAACAAACAAACAAAAAAAATCCACAAAAAAAAAGGATAAAGATATACACTCCTTAAAAAATACCTAATGCTCACCAGGAGTCTAACAAGTCATGAAGGCCTTACTCTAGATGTCATTCAGAGCTTCCCAGAACACTGTTATATGATGTGAGATAAACAGAAGGTTTTTAAAAAGGAGGAGTTTTACCTTTAAATAAAGAATAATGAAACACTTTCATGAAGTGTTGAAAATGAAAGCCTAAGATCTTTTTACGCACAACCTCTCCCATCTCTGTGTTGCATCTCCTTCTCTATGTCGAATTAAAGGATGACAATAGTATAAAAGGTAAGAATTCCTGTGAACCAAGTATCTTAACTCTACAGGTTAACTGTGGAGTAGTATCTTGAGAAATCAGACAAAACCAGAAGCTTATACAGAATCTACATAATAAATGACATTTTTCAAAATATTCCAGTGCATTTGAGGCTGCTTCAGTCTGGGTTCTGCTTTCAGAGTGTAAATTCTTCAGAGAAACATATCATTGTTATGTCTGTATTAAGTATCCAAGAAACTAACGATCCAGCTAGCCTAGACATTACACTTCAAACCCCGTTTCCGAAGCTGAATGTCAAGAAATGTTAACATATGCTCCAGTTTACAAATTACACATTAAAGTAGTTCTTCTAGTTTCTTTGCTGCTCTTTGAGCTTCCATAAGAAGATAAAAGGAAAACATTTGAGCAATGACAGATATTGCATTCTTTGTTATTAGTTTTCTCTTTCTTCAGTTCCATCCACGCTGCTCCTTCTCCTGTGTCCATGCACCTCACCGTGCTCACACCAAGCACACACACAGATGCTACAAGGTGACCTCTCACCCTATCGTGACAACAAACGACAACAGCATGAGTTTCACAGTGGTGGTTTCCCAGCAGCACAGGTTTGTTTATTGTAGCCTTGAAGCAAAGAACAGCAGTGCAGTGTAAAGTCTGTACTACATCTATCTCAAGTATTCATCATCTCATGGATAATAACAGCAGGAGATTCTTGATCACATCTTGATCTATTTGTGTTGTCCTGTGTTCTGTACAAGTATATATTTATGTATTCTGTTAGGTGATATCAATACCTTAGAGACTAATTGCACTTTCATCAACCCAAAAGATGTAAGATTTGGAATTTCATTTACCTGCCTGAGAAAAAAAAATGTGTTTCTATGCAATATTTTCTGTGTTTTTTAGTGTTATTTTAAAAACAAACATTCAAATGTATCTGTATTAGTTTTATAAGGAAACTGTGTTTTCTTGTCWTTTTTTATGAGTCTGAATGGAACAATAGACAGCTAGTCATCATGTAGGCAGTCACTTTGAATCYTTGTCTACGCAGCATCTTAATCCCTATTGTAATATTCCTTCTCTGTCTTTTTTTCATGTTGAAATTGATTGCCAATCATAAAATATCTCTGTGTAGGTAACAAATTACCCACAGAAAGCAAGCTGATACCGCTGAATGTGTCTCACTTGTGACCTAAATCTCGACATAACTCGCCTCCAGCTTGAAAAGCTTGTGCTTTAACCCGCTATGCCATCTAACCACCCTCTACCTCCTCCAAGCTAATGAATTATTCAGTGGTTTTCATGGCTTCAGTTCAACATCCTATTTCTGCAGCTGGAGACATAGTTTTAAAATATTGCGTGTGAAACATATTCATAAAGGCTATAGCTCATTAATGTGATTTGTTTACTATGTTCTCTCCACAATGKTTTTTTTTTCATAAACTATTACTTTTCAATTTCTTTTTTCCTTTCAATTTCAATTTCCTATTATTCTGATATCCATTCTGATATTATTATTCTGATAATCCAGTAGTAATAAAATGTTCTATAGAAATTAAGAGATGACCTCACGTTCTTTCAGCATGATCTTGGCCTACGCTGAAGAAACATATATGGTCTCTTCTGGCTCTATCTACCTATGAACAAGTCATTTCCCTTAACAAAATGTGGAGAAAAATATCCTCTAGATATAAAATTTAACTGTTTCAATATAWCTCTGATTTAATCTTTTCTACAGATAGTAGTATAGAAGTAGATAGATCTCTTTATTTTATTAGCTATGCAGAYATAGACAATAATTTAGGCAATACTATTTTACTTTTTCCATTCCACCCATCCAACTAGACACAGCACATATAAACAGGAATTTTCTCATCATTGCAAATCAAATATATGAGATGGAAAAGAATAGCTGGTGCTGAAAGGAAAGGACATTTCAAATATATTTTATTGGAAATAATTCAATGCTTTCCTAAAGTTATGGTGGAGGTGGTAAAGACCGTGGAGCTGGGTGTTTYCCCAACTTCCCATCCTGTCCTTGCTCAGTGATGTTTCAAAAACTGAAACATGGAATTTGAAGAAAAGAACAAAAGTAATTATCCTGAATGTTATTTAAAAGATCAGGAATTACACATGAGGCCATGAAGCTTCCTTCTTCCATTTATCTCAGACTCAATTATGCAGATATAAGGAAAGGCCATTACCTGTTTTATTTTTGATGATTTTTAAAGGGATTATAGCATAAATTCATTTATAACATAAGTTGAAGCAGACCAAAAAAAAAAAGTCTAGAAAAATCGGGTTCAGCAATATGTTAATTGAAATACATCTATTAGACACTGACCACGTGACCGCCTACTTTAATGTGTGCTCAAAGAGTATGTGAGACTACTACTGCACTTTCAGTCTAGAGGGACTCATGTTTAACTTGGTGTCTAYCACCATAGGTTGATAAAATCTTTGTCACCAATTTGTCACCATCAAAACTTAGTTTATGAAAATTCTTAATGACCTAAAGGTCTACCTTGTTGGAGGTATAAGCTACTACCCTGAGTGAGAAAAGGTAACAAAATTGCTTTCAAAATAGGAACTGTGAGTGCTAGTAAGCACTGCAAAGCAAATCTTAGAGTAAGAAAAGAGCTTTTTTTTCTCTCATTAGTGTATTATATCTTAAAGACCAAATGAATTGTTTTAAGAAAGGTGGAGAAGCTTGATTTCCAAACAAGCATCCAAATCTGGTATGTAGCTTGCTCAGTATCAAGCAAAGCAGAGCACCTTGGTCGCAGTTCATCCTACAATACAATTTTCTTGCAGTCCAAGAGRTGCCGCCAGTCTGATCCTCACCACTCATGCTACAAGTACATTTCATGATGTTTTTCTTTGAGGAGAATACTCTTCATTTTATACAAGATAAGAGGAATGCTACATAGTTTGTTCTATACAGTGAYTACTAAGAGAAGGAAGATAAATGTTTGATTTGTTCATATTATTTTCTTCACCAGTTGACCTTACAAATTGAGGCCTTTTATTCCTATAGAATAACTGTATTTGTATACTGTTGTAATACATAGGTGGTTTCCTACAGTTTTCCAATGAAAAAATTGTTACAAGTGCTGTTGTCAGGTCATTCACTTTTTCTCTCTATGAAGCAGGTTTTACATACACAAAATGTTTAATTAATTTTCTGATTAATTTTTTTTATTATTATTATGCTACTGCCATTTGGCAGCTGTTTTGACAAAACTGCCTTCCTCATTACAGAATTTCTACTTGTGAAAGGAAGTCAACCATAGCAAATGGGCTTATTGAATTATCCAACTCACCAATTATATAGTATAAAATTATTCATCCTGATATAATTTGATCAGGAAAAATCATTTATCTTTAGTAACTGTGTTAAATTAGATATTATTCTGCTGGATAGGTGCAATTTCACAAGTGTCAGTAGTAAGAGAACTTTTTTTAATTTACTTAAACACTGAGGTATTGCCTATTTTCTGATTTCACTTTGTTATCAGAAAGGTTAGTTTCTGAATAATTGCYCCACTGAGCCCAGTTCATTCAAAGCTTAAAAAGCAACACTTTAGCTATTTTAGAGCAAAATGCCGGATTGATACATATCATCAGCTCTTCTAAATATATTTCAATTTCCTTATAAATCCATTAATTTAAAATCAGTCTTGTTAATTTCACACAATTTAGTTGTGCTCTTTGTATGTGTTTTGGCACTATGTCAGCAGTGTTGTAATTAACATTGAAATGSCAATTTTAAGTTCCATTTTATTCAGCTTAATTAATTTAACATTAACCTCACTATCAATATATTTATATATTGTCTTTGCCTTCTATTTTCTCTTTATCCAAAAGACAATGTTTATTGTGTTTGAAATGTCTCGTTGTATCAAAAAAAGTGAAATAGATAACTTGTAGACTGCAGTGAAATTTAAAAAAAAAWATGTACTTTAGATATTATTTCTTAGGTTGGAAAATGTTATTGTTTTGTTTGCCTTATGCTCCAGGAACTCGATTTCACGCTGTTACTTGCTGAAAATCACTCTGAATTTTTAAATTCTATAATAGCAACACAGCCAGTGTATATTTAGGGTACACTCGTATGACTTTTAAGCATCTCAAAGTGTTATCAAATACTTCTCTATGCTTTGGAAATTTCTCTAGATGGAAAAAAAGTTCTCTATCTCCTCTCTACAGCTGCATAAGCCCTATGAAAATTGTGCTTTAACCTCTTCTTTCAATCCTGCCTTTTCTAGTTATTATTTTAAAGTAGTTTCTGTCCTTGTGCCATTGTGTGTCCCCCACAATCTGCACTGTTTTTTCCATCTGTCATGTTGATTCCTCTCTGTTCTCATCTAGAACTAGTCCATATCTTGCCACCATAGGCTTTATCACACTCACCATTCTGAACAGATAGCATATGGATAAGCATTGTGCCTGCCTATGTCTGTCACCCTTCCACCAAAATGCCTCAGACAATAGAAATGATAGATAGTCACAGTCATCTCATAGCATATCAGGAGGATGTATTTAGCTGGATGATGACTCCGTGCTGTTTCCCTACAGATTGACTGCTCTTAGCATCTGAGTTATCAAAAGTATGTCAACAGGCACTGGAATTGTCCTTCACTTAGAGGAAGAGGTCTGAAATGGGGAGAACTTAGATACTGCATCTCATTCCAGTAAAAAGCTAATCATTGTCTAGACTAAACTCAGTTTACAGAAATGCTTTCCATTATTTTCAGTAAGTTCCTGTATAACACATCACACAGAAGCCCTTTTCTGCATGCTGTACTTCTGCTTTTTATCTGGGATTTATGATCTTTGTATGATTTTTAGCAGAGTTGACTCCAGCAGTGGGATGACAGGTGCATTCCCCAGTTCAGGAGGCATCAGAAAGTCCTGTCCTCCCAGCTCTGCCACAGCCTTTTCTTCCAAACTGCACTCATTCACCATCCTCATTCAGTAGAAGGGTCTCTTCCTTTGCCATTCTCCTTTAGTATGCACATGATCTCATTGGAACAGCATGCACAGACTGGGTCTTCTGAGGTTTGGAAGGAAATGGAAGGAAACAAGAAACTATAGACAGACAGAGAAAGAGCCGGGTGCATAGTCCTGTCCGTTAACACTGTGTTTCCACAGGATCTGTATATATGCTTTAACTTTGGTCCAGTTGGTGCCTGTATCAGCTGCGTCTCAGATGTCCTCGCATAAAAAGTATGTACAAATATACCTGAGTTGCTACATGCTACTGATATTGAGCTCATATCTCTCACTCTTGATATTGCAGATTTATAACAGAACAACTCTTGGTAGGATAAGACTGTCCTCCAGAATAGGATGATCAATGATGCTCTACTAATTGAAAGATGGTCCTCTTCGGTTTCATGGTATTGTATTGAACATCTACATGTTTCAGCTCTCTTTTCCTGTCCGATGGGTCATTAGTCTTCTGAAGCAGCCTAGCTTTTACAGGTCTGCTGCAAAGCAGATAAGAATATCTATCGTGGCTTTCTCAGAGAGTGAGGTCTGCAAAGTTATCTACCACCTCATCTTCCTCTATCTGTAAGACCCCAGAAATTTTTGTCACACTGCAGAAATACAATACATACAGCTGTATCAGAGCTASCTTTGGGACACATATCCTCATCTTCTGTCCCCCGTAAAAAGCTGAGAGCCTGAAAATCCAGAGCCTCAAATACCCTCAGAAACCATCACACATGTCATCCTTATCAGTTTTGCTTATTTCTGAGTGTTGACAACACTATCTTGTTGCTGTGGTTTACACTGCCATGTAGTCCACACACCCCAGTTCTTGCTGCATGCTCATCAGCTGAACTTTTAGAGATGTTAAGGCCCTTTGTTGTTGCCTGAGAGACTGAGTCAATATCAGTTTAGTGACTAACATCTCTACACATCACTATCCAGATAAGTTGTGTGAAGGGAGGTCCATGCACCAGGGCAGCTGCAGGAGGTCAGGGCAGGGACAGCTGAAGGATTTTGACGGACCTGAGAAGAACCCTATTCTAACACAGAAAATGAACAGAACTTTTAAAGTCAACCTCAATTTCAAAAAAGCCTCATTTAACACTGCATTTTTTTTACCATCATGTTCAAGAACGTCTGTAAAACTGTTTCAATGTTAAGGAAAGGAGAAAACAAGTTGTCAGTCTTTAATCTTGGATAAAGGGTGGACATATCAAGGATATAATGTTTCAAATTATTTTCTTTTTCTGTAGTAAAAACGGGAAGGTTTTTTGTACTGTTCTGTTATTTCCATGAAATTACTGCCTCRTGTTTCATATACTTTGCTTCTTCTTAAACTACAGATTGCTGTTAAAATAAAAAATGAGTATTCTTTGACTTTAAACAGCAATATTACTAGAAGTTGTTTCAAAAATACTGAGTTGAATGTTTCCTATGTTTCCCATATAAATGCCAGTGTGATCAAACTATGAAGCTTTTGCTTTGCCATATTCCAAATTTTGAAGATTTCATGTTGGTAACAACTTTATTCCACATCCTGCCTGTYATAATCCTGCTGGCTTCACTGGAACAACAACAAAAAAAAAAAAAGGTTTCTTTCTTGAGGAGAAAATGGCTATTTTTGTTTGTTTTAGCCATTCCAGTTATAAGGATATGTGAAACAGGAGGCAAAATATTTAATTAGACAACTAATGTAGTTGGAAAAATAAACAAACTTGCATTCTTGTGTGACCTGAAAACATTTACTTTTTCTTGCCAAGTAAGATAATAAATTGTTTGGAAATAGCACCAAATAGGTATGTAAGAGTTTCTTCGGGAGTATTTTGGAGTTTTTTTTGTCGTGAACTTCAAATCCAGATTTCTTGGTTCTGTGACCTTATGTCTCCAGGGAATAACCGCAAAAATTCCATTATAGGACATTTTATTTTTAAATTGTTTCTTKTTCATCTTTGCATTTTCTATACAATATTGAAGCTTATGAGAAACTCCCTTTTGAGAAATGTYTATATCTTTCACTTGCTGAACCAGTTGTGTACATGGTGAGCAAAAAGAAAAAAAAAGTCACACACAGCAGCAGTGATTCAGACAGCTCCTAATCTTACATTATTTGGATGTTTTCGCCCTCACTGTGTGTAAAGACCATTCAGTTCAATTATCAAGTGCCTGAACCTTGTTTTTTTTCTCTTTTCTTTTAGATCCTTCAAAATGCCTCCTTCTGTTCCTCATTTTCAGGGTGCATTCTGCATTTTTGTTCTCTGCCTTTGAACAGCAGGACAGCTTTTTACATTATTTCTGTTTCAAAATGAAATAAAGATGCCTACCACAACAGCTTTTCCAATATGCATGAGTATATTTTGAGTGCTTTTCCTAGAATTCCTGGCTTATGTTGCACCATGAGAAAACTCCTTCYAGATGAAGGCCTGGACACTCTTCTTATCATCTCTCGTGGCAAACACACTCCTGAAGAAATTTTGTCACAGGTGACACTTATGCTGTAACTAAAGTCAATATCTGTGGTTTTAGAGAAAGCAAAATATCACAAGAGTGAGACGTAACCTGTGGTATTCTTCTTCAGTACTGCCTTCCTACCAGGAAGTGAACAGTGAGAAGAAAAAGATGGCTTGATCTATATATGCTCATCCTGAGGACATACACCTGGCAGTCCTACAGAGGCARGTAACAGTCTTTTTAGATCATAACTTTACTGCATCAAAATGTAAAGCTTTGTTAGTCAAAGTTTTAAATACTAGCAGCAGAAACTGTCTCCCTTGATATGTGCTAGAAGCTTTAACTTGGTTCCATCTGAGGCAGTTTGGATAAGCACTGCCAGAAAAGAGAGAATAAACAAGGCTGTTGCCACTTTACGTGGCTGTTGGAAGGGACCCTCCTTGCACTTGACTCTCATGAGCACCCGCTACAACATGGCTTTAAGTAGTGCATTTGTCTTCAATCTTCTAGAGCAACAATTTCAGGTCAAAATGACAATAACTGCGCTGTGTCCATCCCCCACAACAAGCTTTAAGTGGTGATTGAAACAATATCTCATCTCATTTCTATTTACTGGGTTAAAGGAAGTTTCCCTCTGGAATGGGCTCTCATCTATTTGCAACATGAAATAAATTTCTTTTAGAAATAAATCAGAAAAGACTCTCTCAGGGCTGCCAGCATAGGACAGTGCAAAATGATTCCAAAATACTTGTGAACTGCAAGTTTTTTTCTGATCATTTTCTCTGAAAAATACTGAAAAAAAAAAAAGAAAAATAATCTACCTTTTGTACAGACCTACTTAAAATAGATTTGCAGTCCTCTCTCCCCTTCTCATCCTCCCTGAATAATTTAATTAACTATGAAGTGAGTAAAGTAAGTAAAAATGATGTGAGAACACTTCATTTTTAAAAAATTATCATCCTCACACTAAACTACTGGATGTAAAAGAGCAATGCAGTGAGATGACACGACAGTACGTAGCCAATCTGCCTGTTCTGTGGAATACGAGCAGAGGTGTATTACACAAATCGGGAAGGCTTTGGTCATTTGAAGGGTCCTTCCAGAAATGCTGTAAAAAGTCAGTGATTCATCCTGATTTTTCCCACCTTGTACTAAGGAGAAACTTTATTCCTTATATCTTGTTTAGTCCCTAATTTAACCATGATGCTCTGGGAAAAGTGATAGGAGCATATCTTTACAACTCTATTCTTTGTAAGCATTTTACCTCTTCCTCTACAAAAAACACAGCATTTCTTATACTTAGTCATAATATGAGAGAATTTACAAATGTTCCTGCTGTATACAGGAACATGTATACAGGATCCTGCTTATATACATCTCTATGTATATAAGTAAGACATATTGGTATGTCTTATTGCATGTACGTAAGACATATTGTTAAAGGTCAGTTTCTAAAGAAATGAGATATATAGGACATCTAGGTACACTTTTGGTGATGGATGACTTATGTTGGAATGTTAAATCGGAACAGGAAAACGAGAAACTAACAGAGGAGGAAAAATACTGGTTTTCAGTATCAGTATCTAGAAAGARGTAGCTGGCACAGTGACCAAGTCATCTGCCATATATAGGCAGATATGCTTTTTAGATAAGGAAAGGTGAGAAGCTTCTAAAGAACAATCTTCACAGTCTTCTACACAAGTATATCAGAACTTATAAGTCACTCCATGGCATTCCATAAGGACAAAAACTTAAAAGATTACATAGGGTGACTTAAGCAGAAGACAATAGAAAGTAAAGATGTGAACAGCTACCCCAGGTTATGCAATCACAAAGAATTTGCCAAGTGATTTCCTAAGTGTCTAGAAGGAAAATATAGGAATTAATTCTCTACCCCAGGGGTGGTCTGATGATAATTGGGTAGGAAATATACTTTTTAGATTTAATGTTTTTTAAGTGGAATGGTGTTAAATGAAAGATATGCAAAAGAGAAAAAAGCTGTTAAAGTCGTTGAAAGTAATGTTAAGATTCTCAGCAGGAGAGACACTTGCTGCTATTTCAGGAGATGAAAAGGTTAATCTGAAGATTGGCTATGATGCCATCTCAGTCCAGTAGCAGCATTGCTGGAGATAAGGAGCTGCATCTGAGATCATCTTCTGTTTGGTCCAGAAACTGGTTAAGAACATACAGAAAATAAAAAATGTCTTATTGTTGGAAGGGAAATTAAGACTTTACCTGGTGAGTCACAAAGGAACAAAAGAAAAACTTATTCTTTATCGTTACTATGAATAAAAGTGTAAAGAGTGAGAAAACCCAGGTTCATTTACCATTTTTGACACTGTTATCTTCCTGAATGTTGCAGATTCCAAAGGTGATGCATTTAGGTATAGATACTGTGTCAAATCTCCTTCCTTAGGAAGGAAAAAAACTAAGAATGTGTGAGCACTTTTTAACTCTCAGTTTCCTGATTCTGCTCATGCCAGTTTTTAACAAATCTTTTTTAAATAAAAAGGAAATGTTTATAGTTTTTAAAAGCCTTTTCATAATGTTAAAATTATATAAATTTGCAGATGAATTGCTGTTATATAAAGTAGTTCAGTTCCTCACTGCTTGCTGAGGTCCTTTGATCCTCTTGGTTTACAAATGCTCTTACAGAAACATTTACTGCCTCAGATCCTGAAAGGGAAAGAGGGGGCATTTTCATAAGCAGCTAACTTCTTTATTCAGTGAAAAAAAAGCAGAGCAGTTCCTGTTGCTATTATCAGATTCTTACTTACCAGTTATCATCAGGGAAATAATTACCCTGCCTCTGAGAAAATGAGTCATAAATAGTATTTGCTCTTAACTTCAGAAGTGTAGACGGTCTGTGCTTTTGAAAATAGAACAGACTCGGGGTGAGACTGAATAGAAAAAGGCATCTTGTAAACAAACCTGTCCTTTTCCTGCTATGTCCTTGCACRCAGGTCTTCCCTAGAGACTTATTCGTCATTCAGCAGTCCTTCAGCTGGGCTTCAGCAGCTAGTGCTGCTACTGTGTAATGGTGCGTCTAGCAGAAAAGGAGCAATGGCCCTTGTTAGCAGTCCACATCCTTTGAGGGCACTTAATGCATCTTCACATATACTACCTGCAAAAAACCCGTTACTTAAAACTTTGTAKGAGCATTCCAAGCTTTCTTAGAGAAAGCAGGAGAGAATTGGGCAGAACCTCGCTGCACTGTGCAGCTGAAGAAACAGATTACAGGAAGAAAACCATTAAGAAGGAGCTTGCATTTGTTTCTCTTTTTTGCAGTCCATCACTTCTTCTGATTGTATTTACATAAAGGAAATCAGAACTAATGCGGTTAGTTCAGATTCAAATATTCAATTTTGAATTCCTTTGCAGAGAGACAGACAGAGCAGCTAAGAGAGAGAGAAATTTAAGATGGGAGCAAATTAAACTTTATAGCTCACCTTTCTGTGGTATAAATTCATCTGATTTCACATTATTTTTTTAGAAAAGACTGACAGACACTAAAAATTAGTATCACCAGAAAACAAAAATGCAATTAAACACCCCTGAGAGTCAGTAGTATCCTTTGTGGAATTTATTGCAAGTAGAGGTCATCCATTCGCATACTGCAAACAGATTTTAAGATACATTTGCTGTTATGTATGTGATGTCTCATTCTCTAAAAGTTGAGAAGGAATTTCTGTCCCATGTGTTGCACAATGTTGTTGGTGTTGCACTTGAATGAATTCATTTCTGGGATGCGGTGAAGGAAATATTGCTTAGAAAAAATATGATGATGGACCCTGCTTCAGACAGGTTATGGGATTTGGGATTTGCTGAGCCTGTTATCTACTCAAGTTTTACAGCTTTTGTGTTTCAGAACTGGATTCCTGTAAGACTTTTTTTTTTTTAATGTATTTGTGTCATGTAATTTTGCTTTAGGAGGTAAAATTAAAGGTTAAGACTGCTGACATTTTTCTAAGACTGCTGCAAAAATATGTTGCAACAGAAAAGTGAAACTCTTGAAGGCAAGATGCAAATAAACTTAACACATCCAAAGTATTCATCTTTCAGATTCTTTCAAAAGATTTGACAAGAGACACTGGATATATTAAAAGAAAATATTAAATATTATTATTTTTACTCTGAAGATGGTTGAATTTCACTTAAAGGAGTGAAGGACATTATTAGAAACAATGTTGTACTCTTCTAAAAATCATACTAGAATATATTAGATTTCCAAATTAGAGAATTTTCAAAATGTTTCACAAATGAATTTGGTTATTATCAAAGTTGCTTTCATGGAATTATATAATCTGTTATGAGGTAAAACATAATATGTGAAATTATAGCAACACATCTGGATCAGGAAGTGGAATTATAGTTTAAAAATATGTATACCACATGGAAGAAGAGAAGTATCATTGTTTTCCATAATTCTGATTCTTTCAGAAAATGCTCAAGTATGTAATTAAAAACTTTCCTTCTCTGTTCTTTCTCTGATTTTGAAGAGGTGAATCATAGCCTTCTTTCTAAGGTTTACAGAATCTGAGCTCAGGCTGTCAATGACATTGCAATAGTATTATCTTGTCAATTATTCTTCTCACTGAAAATCATTAGGACCAGCTAATTTGCACTACTTGTCCACATTACATCAGTGTTCAGTTTTGTTAAGCTGAAAATTCATGTAAATTAATTTTCTTTTCTTTTAGCTTAAACAGAATTCTGTCCTAAGGGGTGAAGTGTGCCCTGCCTTAATATGAAGTATCCAGATTAACTGCCTGCAAGAGGAGGTTTTTTAGACTAAAAAGTCTTTTTTTTTTTACATTTATAAGTGGGCCTGTTTATAAGGACATCATTCTCATTATTGTCAGGTAAGATCAGACAATGAAGATATACTACCTACTCTAGTTGCCTACTGCACAGTTTTAAAACAACATTTTTAATTTCAGAATTGACTTTTTATATTAGTCTTTCTCTCCTATTCGTCTGTCCTTCCTCCCTTTTCATCTCCAACCAAAACCTGCATCATCCTGTTACTTTTCTTCTTCTTCTTTCTTCTTTCTTCGTTCTCTGACTTCCAGATTGGTAGTTAAAGCAAAAYATAATTTTTGTAGCCTTTGTTTCCTTTGCTTCCTACCTGTCTTTGTACAGAATTAGACCACATAAAGTATGGACTTTTCTCCATTAAGAATAATTATAACTTTAGGATATCAATACAGTACAATAATATTTAAAAAAAATGCAGAAGATGAAATTCATCCTAACTACAAAGGACTTTTATTCGCCTTAAGGAAATTTCCTTTTACTCCTATTCGTTTGTGATAGTCAGTATGTTTTCTTAATGACCTCCTTTGACTTATTCATTGAGCCTTTATTGAACAAGTATTTTGGCACCTAATGATTTCAATATATTATAAGGTTTTTCTTTACTCTTTATCAGCATCACTGATGTTTGCCACTAGGAGATTAATGCAGGCTGTGATATCAAGATATATGGCTGTGATATCAAGATATCAAGAACCATTGCTATGAACACCCTATCAAAGTACATTCGCACCTATTGAAGTAATGATACCATGATTTTCATGACAAGATTGTATTATCCTGTATTTAGAGCATGGAATTCCCTCAGAAGGAATATGTGGCCAAAATACAATACTCCTAGTTAACACCACTTTCAAAATTTGTGTTTTGGGCATTCTTGACTTCGGGTGTGCTCAGACTCCCTCACTTATACAGACTTAAAAGTTGCCATTACCTATAGGATGAACGTTGACAGCCATTTTTTTTTCAGGTATGGTTTGAATGCAGCTAATTTGTTTTGCAATGAAATCAGATAATTTCTGGAGTTACCAGAGCTTAGCAGAGAATGAAGCAACCTCCATGCTTGACATATCATTTCTGCTTAAGCCATTTAGCAGTCAATTAGGTCACATGCTTAAATCAGTTTGTAAGAAATTCTAAGTTAGAAATATATACAGAAACTACATAAAATAAAATTCTAATATGCTTTGTGCTACTTTTTTTTTTCAAAAATAATCAGTTTTTGCACTTCTGAAAAACTTTGGCTTCTTTATTAGGTGTATCCTATTCCCTAACAATAASTAATACTAATAAAATAAAATTAAAAAAAAACTGTTAGCAGTTTGAATCAGATCCTGCTTTAGTATTTATGGCATAYTAAGTAGTTATTGGACAGATAGTTTACTTTTGTTTATATGTATTTCTTCCAATACATATTGGAAAAAAGAATACAGCTATTAAACCCTTCTAGAAGTCTGAGAACAGTTTTGTTGTTTTATGGAACTGCATCTGCTCTTCTAACCCGTGTTATAGGGAACTCTACATGAAGCTTTAAAAATCAAAGTAAAAATAAATTGCCAAATCAGTCTATAAAAGTAGACATGATTGAAACTGCCATTTCAATATGCAAGGAAAAGAGAAAAGGTGTCACTACTGTCCTTGGACTGCTAGTCTTTATAAAGAGATGTAGAGGGACTGTAATTTCTTTGCATCAAGGAGAGGAACTAACGTTTCTAATGTTTTCAGGCTTTTTGTCCATTTTTTTTTTCTGTATGTATGTGTTGGCAGTATATATTTACAGACTGAACTCCTCTCCCTCTCCTTCTCCCTCTCCCTCTCCTTCTCCTTCACCCTCTCCCTCTCCCTCTCCCTCTCCTCAATAATGATTTCCAATGGATTCCTTAAAGCATCGCTGCTATACTATTTCAGATTTACTCTGGTAAATGTTAAACACTGAACACTCAGTATAGCAAAAATAATATACCCAAAGCAATGGGAGTCATGCTTTGGACCGAACAAAAATATTTTTTATTGCCACTTGGAATTAATAGACAAATGAACTTTTTAATGAACTTTTTATTACTAGGGTACTATTTATTTTACAATAATGTCTTTTTTTGCTGAATCCAAATACAATATTATATACTCTACTGAATGGATTAATGAGTTTAAGTAGATGGTAAAAATGTCGTGTAAGATTTGCTTATTTGTTAAACATTTATTAAATGTATTTATAGTTGAACAGTAAATTCTATGAAATATACTAAGAGTGAGTCATAGTATTTCCCATTTTATAGGAGTCTTTGCTGTTAGTGACACTAGATTGATAGGCTACAAGAAAGCTGTAGATGTCTTAGAAAAATCACTCTCCTATTCCAGACACATGGAGTGATTTTGTGCAAAGTTATCATTCACCTTGATTATACCAACATTTAATGGTTCATTTGTTCTAAATTCTGGAAAATAATATAAAGCTTTTTTTTTTCCCTATCCTTTCACAGAAAGCAGCCAAAGAGAATAGGGTTCAGGATCAGAAGTCCACAATACTTGATTCCTTAATGTCAGATAAAACCAAATGTGCATCTCACTTTGGAGGAAAAACAGATAAATAAAGGAGGGGAATAAAGTATCTTTCTTTCTTTAAAACTTTATTTTAGAACTTGTCCAAAGTTCAAATTCTGTCTGGTAGCTTTGCAGAAAAGAGTAAATATTGTTAAACAGAGAAGAAAATAATATACCTATCTTCCMATAGGAAGCAGTAAATATGACTTACTGACTAGAAGACATTTTTATATCTACTATTTAGTACATGTCAAATAGTAAATCATATGTAGAATATGATGCCAAATGTTTTCTTCTCAAATATAACACATATGCGCACGTGTGCATTAAATGTATACGTTCAAACAACTAAAGTTTACACAAGTTATTAGTAATTTATACTGGTACCCAAGCTTGATTCTCACCTAAGGCATTTTATTTATTGATTTATTTTTATGAAGGATACTGAATAATTTTGAAGCTTTGTGGGATCCTTCATCCTATGTCTGGAGCAGAAACAGATTCCTGTTGCAAGATTACAGGATGTATTTAGTAGAGTGACTTATGATGGCCACATATGCATGTAAGCAGAAGGCCAATGCTTATGGCAAAACTATCAGCTATTGGAGGTACAATGAAGCATCCCCATTCCCCCTGTGTTCAACTCACACTTCAGGGGCTGACATGGCATCTGACATCAGATGGTGATAACTTAAAGTTGGGCTGTAAGATGAAACCCCTTAACTTAGTTCAGAATATTTTTACAAGTAAAGGCTTACAGTGTATCTGCACCTATTTACATATTTTTTTGTTTAGAATTTAGCTAGAACTATGATCATATGTTCAACTCACTTTATAATAATCTCTCATTTGCTGTCCTAAAAAAAAATACAAATAAAAAGAACTGTTTTCTGCAGGAATGTTTCTGCTTTGTCTAAGGTACCTAGCCCTGACCTTTTACATATCTGTTGCTTAATTTAGTGCTACTTATATTGATAAAATGCTTATTAGCATTAAATATAACATTGAAAATGTTATAGACACTTTTTTGGAGCTTTGTGTTTCAGTAATTTAGTATCTTGTCGTGAATTGTCTGATTTTATAAAGAGGCTTTTAATTAACAGAATAAGATACAAGAATAGATCAAGAATATTAAATATTTTTTTTTTCACTGATCTCAACAGAACACTTCGTGGGTTTATCTTTTGCTAAATAAATAAGGATATGCAAAACAAGAAATGAGAACAATGCTTTGACCAACTGCTCCACAAATCAATATTTGCTAAACATAAAGCACAGGAAATAGGAAATCAAATGCTACCTTCTGCAGATTACTGTGGACACTTTTTAATGTGCCTATTCATTTACAAACCAGATTCTATCTAATCTTTTTATGGTAGAAGCAGAATGCATGCAGAGTAGTATTGTGACTGTCATTAAAACTCACTTGCTATTGGAGGGTACTAAGTTTCTTTCGCTTCCATTGAATTCCATGGAAACTGACTGTTTATATCAGCAGGAGTTTATCTTCAATAGGAACATGCCATACAAATAGGATAAATAGATAGCTTATCTGTGTTTTATATGTATTTCCTGTTTAAGTATAGGTTGATATACATAGTTCTTAGTCTTTCATGTGAGCTGCTGTTTTCATGTTTTATGYGAAAACACTTACTCCTTTCTTATATAGGTAAAATGCTTAGATCATTGTGAAATTAGACAGAGCTAATAATAGAGGCTAAATGAATTAACTCCATTGCATTAACATTGCTAAATGCATTAACACCATTACATACAGTGTAAAGACTTTGAGAAAAAATGGATGAATGTTTAAAATATGCTTTTTTTTTTCAAAATTGACTAATGAGTAATTTCTGTATCTTTAAGAGCTTATATATATCAGCATATAGTCTGATTTTTTTCAGCAAACTTTCATGATTGGTGGTGTAAAAATCAGAACTACTTACTTCTCTTGAGCATCATCCTGCTCAATGACATTTTTCATGATGGAACAGAGAAATAACTCTTGTTGCCTCCTGGCTTATCACAAGAGATAAAAGTTACAATGTTTGTCTCCTATCATAAAGTAATTACTATTCTACCCCCAATATGCAGATCTCTATCTCATTTTCTTATCCCATTTTCTGCAGTTTTCCAGAATCTGATCATAGTATGCTGTGTAGCTGTTTCCATATATTTTTTATTGTGTTTGGCTTCTTAAATGTTTTTCACTTTCTCTGGTTGCCTCTGATGCACAGGATATAATATGTAAGAGTATAGCAAAATTTTATTTTTCTCTCTGATGTAATGATTTTGGTAAAAAGACATATCTCACAATATCACACAAAGCCAGCCAAAGGCAACAGCAGCACTCCTACTATGGTTTCCTTATCTAGTTTGGACTGAAGACAACTATTTTCCATGTCTTTGTCCTCGATAAACATGAAAAGATAGTTCCGTAATTATAAATATTTTTTAAAAAGTGTTTTGTTTGTCTAGAACCTATTGCAATGAGTTGTTTTATTGTACTAGGACCCAGACATCAGAGTCAAATGTCATCCACACATCTGCAGGTCTTTTTATCAGGTACAAGCATGGATAAACTTTCTTGGCTTTTACTCTTTCTGTCCTTCCCCACTCCCTTATGCAACTCCCAACCATAAGCATAGCATGAGTTTATCTCAAGTTTTCTTTTTATAAACTTCGTAAAGAACTTCATACCTTAACAGATCAGAAGAAACAATGTTGCTTTTATGCTTTAAATTTCTCTTTCATAATGAAATAAACCAGAAACTTGCATTATATTTTTCAATGAGACTTGGTATTTTCTAATAATTTAAAGATTTCAGAATGTGGAATTTAAGATAAACATTAAATAAGGCAACACCATGCTATAAGCACTGGGTTTCTTCTGCCTCTGGTGAATGCTTTGTCCTGTAGTTCTTGTTTATCTGTTTAATGTACCGAGGCTAACAACTCTGCATCTTTCTGAGAAAACTGTACTTAAGTAGTGTGTTATACTTCATACATAATGAAACAGGAGCTCACTATTTTTCTTTGTTACTATGAAAATATCAGTAAAAATGAACCATCAACACTACAGTCAAAAAAAAAAAAAAAAAAAAAGAAAAATAAAGAAAGCTTCTTTAGATCAATCTTACAATATGCTTAGAACTTCCAGCAGGTTCCCCTTTTCCTAAAGGGAAATAGATGCATTGAAAAAGAAGTATATTTAACAGCTTCATGTTTGGGTCTCCTCCCAGAGGGCATGAAAGAGCTTTTCAGTATTAGAATGTGACAAACATTTTGGTTACCTCAAGATTTAAGTATGTTCCTAGTACCTTGGTGCACTTCTGATTGTGTTTTGGTTACTGCTCTCCACTTGTCTCATGAAGACACAGTTTATTCTCTTTGAAAACACATGCTACTTTGGGGGAGTTACTCAAAGATCTATATCTCATTTTATAAGTCATCAGATTTTTATCTTATTACCTTGAAGTCACTCTTAACTCAAGGCTAAAACTAAAGTAAAATGTTTAGAAAATATAGAGATTAAAAAACAAAGGGAAGAAATTATTAGTCTACTTTTGTTCAGTTTAAATTGCAGTTTAAATTTAAAGGTGTTTCTTCTGTAACGTAACTGATACCCTGACACTCATCTTCAGAAAAGCTTTTGCAGTAGAACATCTAGCTTTAAWTGATTTTTTTTTATTATGACTATTATTTTTAAGTCCTCCTGACTTTTAAGTCCTCCTGACTTAAAATTGACTTTGAAATATTAATACTTTCTTTTTCTTCCTATGAAACAGATATCAGAAATGGCCTTAATAATTAAAATAACAATTATTTTCCTTTGAAAATGCCCCTTTATTAAATTACATGGTGTCTTTTGCAGATAGCAACACATTTCATTAAGGGAAGCACCTCTTCTATGGTACTTTTAAGTGTGAAAGAGTCCTTCTTACTGACCTTCTACATCGCATTGTGCAATGATGATATTCTTGGTAAGAAATCATGTGGATGAGCTGAATGTGCACAGTTCATTGTTGGCTCCTCACTGATATGGTTGGGCATGACCACATGGAGGTGAGAGAGATGAACTCTCTTCTTGAGTGACCTCTTCTCGAGCTAATGGCGATAATACTGTTTAAAAAAAAAATCTACTTGGAACTAAAAATAGGTAAAGAATTTAACATAGTTTTGCTAACTGGAGAAATGAGGCAAACATGATTACTGTATGTTGTTTGAGAGAATCTGAGGTTTGGAGAATTTGCCATAGGCTGCAGCTGCAGAGCAAAGGAAAGCAAAACTGAAAGGGTGAATCCAAGCAGCAGTTTTGTGCATGTAAATGTAAGTAAGCTGCTTCTTGAATGTGTTCAGTACCTCTTTGCACAGAGCCCTCGCTTGTATAATCAATTACCTCTTCTGATTTTAAGCAAGTAAATGTAGTATGTGCTAYCTCAAGTCCTTCAGCAGAACTTGACTTAGTTAAACCAGTTGTCACTCCTTTAGTGAATGTTACCTATTCCTATGATTCTGACTACATCAAAGAAGGAGAAACAAAAAGGGTGAGCTATCTAGTATCTAGCAAGATAGTTCCCTCCATTCATTTTTATTTTATTGTCTGTCAAACAAAATTATCCAACTTTATTTTCTTTATTTGAAATGAATGTATAAAGAACAAAGACCTGCTATCCTAGTGTTCATATGGTAATATTATTTTTTTATCAAGAATTAAGAAAATATTTTTATTATTCCATGATATTAGTTAATGCACTTGATTTCAACACTGAGTTGCTGGAAGCTCCAGGGGTATATGTTATGAAAAATATCCAAGATTTTGCTGAAATGTGCAGAAATTAATATCAGAATCTGAAGGCCAAATTCTCAATGATTCCTTTGTGTTAAGCATGTCTGAACCCCAAGGTAGCAATAACTTCTGATAGATAGGATTTTCCTAGCTCTGGGGCTGCTCACATTCATGACTTTGGAAGTTATGMTAAAGTGCTATTCTTTATATCAGAAGGAACTATCAGCATGAGGAAGTTGACAGAAAGAGAGATGAAAAATTAGTCTGAGAGTTTTAGACCTTGGACTCCCCATACACTGACATATTTTAACTGACAATAAACTACAGCTGAGATCGTAGAGAACTTCTGAGCTGTGCACAGCACAGATGTCAACAGTGATCCAGAAAGAGTCACAGTTGGGACTTCTGCATTAGTTAGCTTGCTTCCCAAAAGCTGAAAAAGAAGGGGGGTTTTGTGCGTTTTTACATTTTCTCACTTTGAAAAAAATCTCACCACCAAATTTCCTATGTGATTCTCTAAGCGTTTATTTCTATTCTTGGAAAGGGAGYTATAAGCTGGGTTTACTCCTAGCCGTTTTCACTGAGAAATATAGAGGATCTTCCAGAAAACAAAACATAGCACAAGATAATTATTATTGTGGTTTTAATTGTTTCTCTCTTTCCATTGACTACAGAAGGTATTTAGTGGGGAGGTTTACAGTGCAACAACCAGGCTGTGCACCCCAATTTGACAAATGCCTTGCAGGAGGAAGAAAGTACAATGGAGAAAATTTAGCAAGATTGAAAGATTTTATCATGCATTATCTGCTACCCTGCTGCTTAATAACTTTGTCCACCTACTAGAATATTTATTTAGAAAAAGGTAATAAAGAAAATCAGAAAAACTTAGAAAATATGAAGGAAGCATTCAATTTTCCAAACACAGAATCTGATTTTATCTGTTTACCAGATTTTGTTTATCTGTTTGTTTTTAATTTTTAGAATTTGAAGGCAGGAAAAATGATCATCATCTGTCCTGATTTTTCTGAGAATGTTGCGGTGGTAAAGCTCGCCAAGTAAAGAAGAGTTTCTCTTCTCGAAGCAAATTATTGCAAATTAAAATCTCCTAATACATGACAGAAACATATATATACTACATATAAAGGTATACTATATCCTAATATACTATAATATATAGTATGCATACTATATACACATAGTATATGCTATATATACATATAATGTGTGTGTGTGTGTATAAAAACATATGTTTAGTCCAGGCTACTAGAACAGAAGTAGGGATGAAGGAGTGGGAGCCCTTTTAAGTCATGACATATGGACTTCTTTCTTCTTCTGTTAATAAAATGTTATATAAAATGTCTTTAGGCTGAACTGCTGAAGAACATTACATCATACAGGCCCTGTTAAGGGACTGATTTTGAAAGCTGTATCCATTTATCTGATAACTGAATTTTCTCCAGCTAAGTTAAAACTTCAGCATTCCTGCAGCTGCAAAGAAAATTGTATTTTTATGCTTGATATACAGGAGAGCTTTGACACCCTGGACTTCAATAATCTCGTAAGATGTTTAGGTCTGTTCCTCCTGTGTGCAGACTCTTATGGCAGCCGCCCAGTGCCAGGTAACATTGCCTGAGGATCTGCCAGTCTGTGTTCACACTTGAAAGCGACCAGTAAAGCTTTCAAAAGAACTGCAGGTATTTTTTTTTCCACAGTGCCTCTGATCAGGCCTCCTGAAGCTTTCCGGGGTCTTCATGAGCTCCTTGCGAAGCGTGTCAGGGCTATTGCAGCCAGGTGGGCASTGAAGATGCTGCTGCTGCTGCGTGGGGTCTCGGTGAGGTCCTGCAGAGCATCAGCCTCCCCTCTAGCAGCACCTCTGACCGCCTGGCTGTCCCCTGCCAGCCCTCCACCCACTGCGTTCAGAAACAGCATCCCTTTTTTTGGTCTGGCTAGGGACAAGCATATCCRAAAGTATCTTGCTACCGAGTTAAAATAAAGGTCGAAAAGCTCCTTTTCTAGGTCATTAGCAGATGGGGTCTCGGAGAGGCTTTKTGCTGGCACACAAAGGCAGGATGTCTGCGGGGAGACAGAGAGGAGGCTTGTGAGGCAGCTTGCAGGGAAGACTCTGCAGGAGCAAGGCAATTCTTACATCTATTTTCTAACACAGAAGCCAAGGAAGTAAATGGTCCAAGTTTACTATGTGCTGAGTTAAGGGAAAGTTCAGAGCATAGTGATAAAAGGTGCACGGAAGTTTTCTTGAGAGTTTCGTAGTGATGGTTCAAGTGAAAAGCTTAGCTACGTTTTTATGGCACGTATCATTCAAGCTGATTCAGTTTTGTGCAAATGAGCAAGCATAGGGAAAGAATTATGAAAATTATTGCTGTAAGAATAGAAAAGAAAGAAAAGAGTTATTTCTTGKTCTGCTATCAAATTCTTTTATTTGGATGAATAAAATGCTAATCCTATGATTTTTATGAATATATACTTTTGCTAAGTATTTTCTTAGTAAACCTAAAATTCTCATTTGGCTACTGTTTTGATACATGTATAATGTAAAGCAGAACAAAATATATGGCATATAATTGTGTACATGATGCTCTTCTCATTTTCTGCCTTTATTGAACTCTCCATTATAAACTGGATTTGGGAAAGGTCAGGAACAAAGGTGTGTGACAAACTTAATAGTTAAATAGCATGGAGAAGAAAGGAAGAGATAAGATGCAAGGAAAGAAAATGTCTTTTACCACTTGCATTTTAGATCATAAAGTTTCAATTATCATCCTGCCTTTTCCTTTAAAGTTTCACCTGGGAGGCTGGTAATGATAKCCAGTGAATTTCCTAAAATTGAAATTCTATTTACTTTTGAAAAGAACTTTCATTATGCAAGGATAAATTAAACATCTGTTAATTGCTCTACTTCCTGACTTAATTAAATGTCATAAAGACATTTCATTTCACTAAACTAGGCAGGTAAGCTAGTAAATATAAAGGCCAGATTCTGCTCCTCTTTATGCTGATTCAGTGGGAGATTTAGCTGTTTTAGGTTTTTGCAACACCTCCTCCACTAGAATAACATGGGCCCAGATTCACAAGAAGAAATCAGTCTTCAGACTAACCTTGAAATAGGAAACTTATTTGCTTTCTCATGATTGAGAAGGATTAGAAACTTTATTTATATTCTAATACTATGACTAGGAGGTCCTCTCAGGAAAGCCTTCTCTGGCAACCTATTCAGTATAACTGAGAATTACATTATCAGGCATAAAGCCCTTTTTGAAGGTTTCTTGGTCATTTTCTTTCAACAATTGCAGGCATTTCAACTTTTTATGCAATAGCTGTGTGTCTCGGTGCACTAGCTAAGGACATGGCTGGACAGCACTCACAGGTTTTCCTTTCCAGAGTGGCCTCATTCATAWCTTCTGCCCAGCAGAAGGGGTAGTGGAATACCTCCTTTCTTCCTCAGGGAACTGCTGATTTGAACAAAATATTTAAACGCCTGTTAGATCACAGACACACGGACAGAAACTGCACTCTTGCCAAGCAGAAAGGTCCTCTTGATTAGCAAGTAGGATGGCAGTGACCAGTGTTTCTACCACTTCTCATAGTGATTGCTTAAGTGACTTTATTCCCTCTGTTCTCTCAGATGAGGGGATGATCAAAGTTTCATGTTTACAGGATTCAGTAGCAGTAAAATGGCATACTTTCAAAGTAGAAGATAAATGAGATTTAAACTAAGACTTTTTGTGACTGCAACACCTGGGCAGACTTTAAGCTGCCAAAACATAGCTCTGTCCCCATGTATAATGTTTCCAGTTGCTTCCAGGTAGCTTTTCAATACATCCCTTAAGAAAGTACTATGAATTGACTTTCTGGTGATGTTTACCTTTCTGTTGKCTGGGCTCAGGGACTAAATTTAGAATTTGTGATGACTGTTAGCTACCTGCAAAAATAAGTTAACTAGCTTGAATGTTGTTCCATGATTTCCTTATTGCTTACTAATTTCTCAGTGTCTAGGTGCTATTAGATTACTATTTTATGTAACTATTTATATTGAAGAATTCCTGTATAAGAGATTGCAGCTCTAGAAGTCCAATTTACAAAAACACTCACACAAGCCTTGTTTATATTAATATTTTTTTYACCAATGTAGATATGTTGATATGATTTACTACTACTTTGAGTCAGGATATGTCAAGAACAGTCTAATTTTGTAKGTCTCGCCCGCGACTTGTCTGTAAACACACAAGCTAGCATTCCCTCAGTATTGACAGAGACTAGTGAAATGCCTGGGAGAAGATTAGTGCAAAGCACAAGTGGTAAATTTTTGATTTTTTAATTTTTTTAGTTTTTTAGAAGGAGTCCTCTTACTTGTGTTGTACCACTCCTTAGGGAATCTCAGAAAAAAAGTCTTTAAGCAGAGTCCTATCCTGGCTGTAATTTTTGCTCAGGAGACACTAATTTGATTTATGACTTTTATTTAATGGTAAAATTCATCTTGGACTATTAAGCTCTATATAGTCACTGTTGATGGAATATTTTCCTCTCTACACACTCTCTTAAAAAAAAGTCTACAAATATAAATAATGGATACCTCTGCAATAGAAACAATGATTGTATATGTGTATAGAGATAAAGGGAGGCAATTCTGGATTGGCAATTAATCAATGACATATTCAGCTACTTTTCAATAAAGCTTGGTTTCTTTTCTGATTAAAAAAATAAAGCTGTCCACAAGGAAAAAATATTACTAAAGTGCTTTGATTTCTACTTTTAGTTTTTTAAATGAGTAAATGCATGCCAAAAATTCTCTAGTCACTTCGATGTCAAGAGATAACATTTTTTGTCATTCTGTTTTTTTGATATTTTTTATTATCTTACATACTTCTCTCTTGTTATTTTCCCTTTTTTATTCCTTTCATTACTACATTACTTTCATTATTCCTTTCATTTCTACAAAACTTTTATTAGGAATGCTTGCTGGTTACTTGATTCGGTCAATGGATCCAATTTTGTCACTAAATGTAGTTACTGTGTAATTTCAGCGAACATTTGCACTTTGTTTCATCCTTATAGGTAACTTGTACAGTATATTTTAGTTCCCAAAGTTATTAGATATTTCTTGTATATAGGAGTCTCCATAGTAAACCTTTCATTCTGGAAAAATCCAGAGACTTCTGTCAGCTTTCACTTCATGGGCCACTACTTCAATCTGTATTCTATTTGAGCTCATGTATCACTTCTCTGGGAATCCAGTGGGAATGTGATTTCAGTGCAAGAAATGAAGGAGAAAGAGATAAGAGCTCAGTCTAATACTTGCTGAAGATGGTCGGAAGCTTTCTGCTGACCTCAGAGAAACCAATTGTCTTCTGCTGCAGTGTTCATGTTTTATAAAAAAAAAAAGGCAATGTAGAAGGAAAGAAAGTAATTTCYGCTCTGTTCTTGCACATTCATAATGGACTTCATTTAATTTTCTTTTTTTTATGATCAACCCCATGCTGTTTGACAAGTCTATTTATGTATTCTAATYGCATTTACAGTAATTTGCAAAGCACAGTTCTTATTGTTCAGCATCTCCTGTGGCTGCAGTCCAAGTCCATGCCCTCTGTAAATTAACCATCTGAAAGCCTAGTACAATTTCATTTTAACCGACTGGATTAAAAATTCACTGCCACTGAAAGACTATTTGCCAGATTTCAAACATTTAGGAGTTACTARAACTGATAGTGATGATAAATGACTTTCCCTTCCTTTTGATGTAGAAATGAAAGCACTATGAGTTAAATAATGAATACTGATGGTTATACACCTCTGCAAGGCTTGAAAGCATTAACTGTGCTTGTTCTAGTAACTCTGTCTGCACACACGAATACGCACTTTCTGTATGAACAGAGAATGTGTCTGTGAAGCAGAAGTATCTTCCATCCACAGGAGTATTCAGACGGTCAGAAAGCTTGGGTCGATTCTCCTTTCCTTCTGTCCAATCTTGTTGCACCTTCTAGTGCCTAGTGACACTAGAAGGGTTGATGTTTGACCACACACGATGTATTCCATAGTGTAGGCAGACTTCAGATGACCACATGGCAGGGTCATCCTAGTATATCCACCCCAGCAAAGCTGCCTCTCAGAAGAAGGGGACATCCAGCCCATTAGCAGAGATRGCACAAGTAGTTCTGGAGCAAGACAGGCATTGGTGCAACTCTTCCCCTCATGACATACAGGARCAGGGGCACAGGAGTGTAAAAATAGGACTTAATCTATTGTTTTAATTTTCCTAATACTTGCAGAATTTAATAAATCTGTAAGAGTATGTTTTCCTACTGTGAATGAGTGATCTCTGTGCTGAAAATTGCTTCTGGAGGTATTTGTTCCACAAGAGGAACTCTAGCTGTTGCTTTACAAAGACCGTATTACTGTTTTCTGTTCCCAGTTCTTTATCTTCCTTGTATTTTCTAATCTGCTTAATTCTTGTGTCAGACCAGCCAAAGACTTAGGAATGCTTACAAGATTAAGAAAGAAAAAGACAAGGAACAGTTATTTTGTGACATGTCACCCCACTGTGATACCAAGCTATCTAGATAATCAAGTATATTTGACCAAAGAGTACAATTTAAAACAGAATAGAGCATTTTCTTTTTATTTTTCAATATGAGTCCTGTTTGCTGATCAGCCGTATTCAAATATGTTATCTGAAGAGGGACTTAGAGAGGTATAGATACCCTGGTGAAGAGGTACAGTAATCGTCTAACTCCATTAAATTATTGTGCATAAGATCATTGACATCTACCATCTCTTTCAAGAACAACAGCAGTGGCAAATTTTCATTTGATAGATGTTAATGATACATTAAAGACTCGATTTTTTTTGATAGACAGAAGTGTTGTTGCAAGGATGATGTTTGTTTCTGTCTTCCAGTTCTCGGTTCATGTAACCCATTTCAGAAACATGAGATGKATTTTCAGTTCATGAAGTATAGGTTATTAGGCAAACAAGACAAAAAAAACCCCAGGTGCTTCATTTTATTTCCTGTGCTCCTTGTTTTTCACCCTTTCAATTGTATCTTTGTCTGAATATTTACAAATCTAATTCTCTATGCCCTCTYGGACAACTTTCATTTTCTGGAAACTTTTATTTAAAAAAAAAAAAAGAAACTTTTTGCAAACTGCACCTTGCTTACCTGTAAGCCAGTAGTAAAGTGCAGTTTATCTAAGCAGAATATAAATGTTTGGTATATACAAGAATGCAAAATCATGGACAGATAGAAAAAAGAGACAGTAAGTAGTAGATGATGAAAGCAATATTTTGTTACATCTCTTGGATATGTCTTGACATAGCAATCTTCAGAAAGAAAACAAGTTCTTACCTGACCCAAAAGCCCCAAACTTTGTTATTCAATGTTCTTGATTTGTTTAGAAATGGCATAAAGAGTCACTTCAGGTTTTAGGGAGCTCTACTGATTTTAAGTGCATGAGATCTATTCTATAATGAYCCAGAGCCCTTTTATTAGTTTTGTCATCATTTTATTATCCCTTAATCCAGTGCATTTAGATTGGAATGTATCAGTTCAAGAAAAATAGCAGGACCAGAATTTGGGGATTTTTGATTCATAGAGGAATAAAACTCTAACAAAGAGCATTATGTTGATTATTAGAATACATAATTAATTCAGCCAAAGCACTGACGATTATACAAAAAAAAAACCCCTAATTTGAGAAGTGTTTTTCAGATAGATTGCATGGGTTTTTTTTTTTTTTCAAAACTACTAGTTGACTAAGTTATGCTTTGGTCAAGCTGGCAATAGCATACACAATTTTTTTGCGTATTCTTCCCCCAAGTAATATGCTTTGTCAAGTAGCAATAGCAAGATCTGTGGCAAAGAACTATTTACAATTCTATTTCTAATCTAATATAAAATATTATGATATAGATTTGAACTGGCAAAGTGATTACTATAAGTCTGTACACCATTAATAATCTAACTAGAATTCATGATCCTGCCTCTGATATCTTCCTCTAATCTCAAAGCGCCTTTGAATTGTATCTAGATCTGAATGTCCAGATATACTTTAAAGGAAAATTAAGACAAATAGGATTTCTCTTTTTCTGCTGGATTTTTGCCCAAAATATGTGGACATGTTTTACAGTGTTTACACTAAGTTGATTTATACTTTACATTAAGATTTCATGATCACCAGTCAGGACCTCTATCTAAGGAAATCATCCAGTGAGTGAAAACAGTATGAGAAACACTAACATCATCAATCTACTTCTTGTATTAAATAAATGGGAAAATGAAAGGTAGAGCTACAGCTAGAAAATGCGCTACAACATAAGTGTTTTGAAAACACTTTAAATCTATGGATAAAAGCCTTAGACAGGTTAAAGAAAGTAATTTGTGAACTTGGTATGCAGGTTTTTATGGCAATAGTTTATTTCAGAGATGGACAAGAATTCTGAGAACTTTGTTGCTTTATGAGAGGGTAGTAAATGAATGTTTTAGCCCAACTGTAAGACATTTTCAACAAAGCCTTTCTAATGAATCCCTCTAATTAGCAAGCTATGTATTTCTTATATTTTCCATGATAACACAATATTAATAAAGCATTTTTGTGAAGCCATCCATATTCACCCTGTCTGATTACTAAA
This sequence comes from Eudromia elegans, assembly GCA_003342815.1. Taxonomy (NCBI): domain Eukaryota; kingdom Metazoa; phylum Chordata; class Aves; order Tinamiformes; family Tinamidae; genus Eudromia; species Eudromia elegans. The sequence continues at coordinate 852,492 of PTEX01000268.1, read as the reverse complement.
ACTAAATCAGAAGCAACTCTGTAAAAGATATTGGATTTACATTAGTATGCATCCAGTATTTAACGGAAAATCGGGTTTTAGCATGATGCAATATTTTGGATTATATATACACTAAATATCATCAAGTTTTCAGCTAAATCAGATATGAAGTAACTCCGCAAAGTAATACAACTTCTGATTTAGAATATTTTTATTTCTATTCTATTTATTTGAATATATATTTAAACTGCAAAAATCATAAAGTTACATTCTGTAATATAGCTGTGTCTCAAATAGCCTTCTGAGAACTCTCTATGAGGCAGTCTGTGCACTAAAATGAAATAAATGACTTATTTACTTGTTTATTGCAAATAAATACTCTATTTAGTATGAGTTGTAAATTGCAAAAAAAATTGTCAATGAGATAGTGATAAATTAAATTTAAAATATATATTAAATATAGTTCTAACAATAAATACGGAAATTTAGAATGACATTTAATATCCTGAAGGGATGCCATAACATAAAAAAAATAATAAAATAAAATTAGAAATGATAGTCCTTTTACTTTTCTGAAGAACAAAATGTAACAAGCACAGATATTTTAAGCTGAATACTGTCAGTAAATATATAGTTGCGGATAAAGTGCCAGAGAATATTTGCAAAGCAACTACATATAGAATTAAGAGCACCCAAATAATTATTTCTATATAAACATTTCTTCTTAGAAATTTTACAATTGCCAGAACTTGATTTTGTACTGAAAATATTTCCAGTATCTTGATTTTCTCAATCTAATATGTATTATTTTGTCCAGTCACTTTCACAGTGTAATTTCCATAGTGGTAAAAAAAAGTTACTGTACTGAAGAAAATGTTCAGCAAAATTTAATAGGAATTTTTCTCCACTAAAGAATTTTAAACTGTAAATATTTTTCTTGTCTCAAATTTGGGCAAAAGATCTTATTGYTGAAACTGTTCATTGACAAACTTTGATTCTATTCTGTTAGCTAGTAGATGCAATAGTACATTTTTCCTKTCCCAGTAGCTCTTCTCTCTTGTCCATGATATACTTCTGTCTCATTCTTTTTCTGCCTTTGAATTTTGGTTCAGTGACAGGGCCAGGAGAAGGAAATAATCTTAACTTTCATTCTTTTTCAGATTTTTATTTCTAGTTTAAATATAAAATATTTTAACAGTATATTTTTCCTAATAGAAAAAGAAAATATTTATCCTATTAATCATTCTGGTGCTTATTTTTTCCGTCCTTCCCTTTTACTACAGGAGATTCTTTTTTTCAGCTTTGAAAATACTTCACTGGTGACTGCTATTCCAAAATATAAATTATTTGCTTTCTCCACATAGATAAATAATTCCAGACTCATATAGTTCTATGGTCCTTATTCATGTGAATAATGTTATTGACTTTTGAACATTCTTAATAACTAAATGTATCAGTGGAAAAAAATAACTTTCTGACAGGTTGATTTTTTTTTCTCAACTAATATGATAGATAGTCCTGAAAAGATATTTGTAGTCAGCAAATTTTAGCCTGTGTAGTATATCACAAACAGTGAAACCATTTTAATGGTGCCAAGTGCTTGAAAAGAGAGGAGAGATAAATACATATTTTTCATTAAGACAAAGTGACTCTTGGTTGCTTTAGTTGTGTGCTGTGGATTTTCTCATAATTGTACAGAATTCAACCCARTTTTTTCATTTTGAAGTGGTTAGATTTGTTGTTGAGAATGTGTTTAATCACCTTTTAAATGAGTGGTCAGAAATATCTACAACTATAATCAGTATCTAGTTTAAAACAGTTACAAATAGGAAAAAAAATATTCTCATAACAGAGATTATTCTATGCTTTAAATTTTAAATCAGAGATCCCTATGATCAGGAGTGTATGGTGAGATTTTAAAATAGGTCATAAATATTTTATTTCAACTATTGTTTGAGTGTGACGCTAGACCATATGAAAATCCAGCTTTGTTACTCCTTGTTAAAGCTGCTCTGCAGAAGAACTGAAAAATTAATGAAGGTTACTGCTAAACAAGGCTTTAGGGTGTCTTATCTCCTATATGTAAGAATTAAGCTTCATTTAGCCATGTACCTGGTGCTTGATATTATTCACTTGCATCTCTGAATCCTATTGTTGTTTGCCAAATGTTCCATATCTGTATAATTAAATTAGAAATCCCACAAAGACAATTAGATTTTCCATAGTTCATTCTTGTAGGCAGCCCTGAAGTATTTCTTACATTCCATCTATTCCTATTCAGAGCACAAAAACAAGAAAAAAGGGAAGATCAGAAAACTGTTTTCAACTATTTCTTAATACAATTGATATTTTGGTAAAAGTTGTTTTCTTGTCTTGTTTAGGCTGGCTTCAATCAGTCCAAAAATCTTGTTTTTTCTTGTCGACTTTTCATACTTTTCATCAAATGCTATACTTGTTTTGCACTGAATCAAACATAAAAAGACACTGAAGCAAAGTGATTATTGTCGTATTCACATATTCACAAGGCAGTAGACACTTGGACAAATGGAGAAACACTTGATAGCACAGATGGTGTTCCTGTCATTCTGAGGAGCATTGCTATGTGAAAAGGACTATAGAGAAAGAAAGAAAAAAAAAAGATAAACCATTATGTCTAACTTTTATGAAATTAGCAATATAGCTAACATACTTTCAAAGCCTCCASAGAAAATCATATAAGTCCTTCTTCTGTGTTTAATGTAGTTTGGTCAATATGGTATGAACAGTGCGAGACATTTAAATAGCATGTATGATACATAGAATCGTAGAACCATAGAATAACTACAGTTGGAAGGGACCTCTAGAKATCACCTGTCCAAACCCCCTGCTCCAGCAGGGACCCCTAGAGCACGGGGCACAGGGTGGCATCCAGGTGATTTTGGAAGATCTCCAGGGAAGGAGACTCCACAGCCTCTGTGGGCAGCCTGTTCCAGGGCTCTGTCACCCTCACAGGAAAAAAGTTCTTCCTCACATGGAAATGGAAATTCCAGTGTTTCAACGTATGTCCATTACCCCATTTGCTATCACTGGCCACCACTGAGAAGAGTTTGGCCTCCTCCTACCTACATTCATTGCCCTGATATTTATACATACTGAAAACATCTCCTTTCAATCTTCTCTTCTCCAGGCTAAACACGTCCAGCTTATTTAGTCTTTTCTCATATGATAGATAATCCAGTCACTTAATCATCTTCARTGCTCTATGCTGGCCCCTCTCCAGGAGCTCCACATCCCTCTTGTACTGGGGAGTCCAGATCTGCAACCAATACGGATGGAGGTATGGCCTCTCCAGAGCTGAGTAGAGGGSTAAAATCATCTCCCTCGACATGCAAACATTTTCTATAAGTAACAAGTTTGTGTTAATTCTCCTTCAGTGCTTTTTGATAAAACAGCTTCTAGCTGATTCTATTACTCATAAACTGTGCCTTTATTGTTTCCAAAGCTATATTTTTTCCTTTTTATTTTTTACATTTTATATATATTCCTTTTAATTATCCAGATGCCAGTCAACATCTTTCTTGTTTCATTGACATTCATTTAGTCTGTGGTTTCTCGGCTGTCACCCTGACAAATGGTGAATGGGGGAGAACCTCATGAGTTACTAGATTAGGAGTGGGAGGCATCTTTTCAGATTCACAGGGCTTTAGGTTACACAATTTGGTAATATATTGGGTAATACACATATTGAGGCACCAAAAGTTCCATAGGAACTTGAGAAAGACTTTCGTAGCAGTGAGGGTGACAGATCCCTGGAACAGGCTGCCCAGAGAGGTGGTGGAGTCTCCTTCTCTGSAGATCTTCAAAACCCGTTTGGACACCACCCTGTGCCACATGCTCTAGAAGACCTTGCGTGTGCAGGGGGGTTGGACTAGATGACCTCTAGAGGACCCTTCCAACCTTAAGCCTTCTATGATTCTATGATTTGTGGCATCCTCCAGTAAATAGTAGCCTTGGAGAAATTTGTGCAAGTCATACCATTTCATATGTCATGTTATATAGATACCAAATCACATTCTTGCTGAAGGAAGCTGGGGCACATTACCAAGAAAAATATTTTAAAAATGTGAATTTTGAATTCAAAACTGAATGTAAATGGTCATTGCCATGTCTGCATTTTTTATGTCTTTTTAAGATGTTGCCCAATCACATTTAGTCAGTGATTAATTAAAAAAAAACACTGCTAAAAATGATTTATTAACTTTTAATAACTTGGTGAGGACAATTCTGAGAGAAAGTATTCTGTAAAAGAATGAACTGTAAAATATATCTAAAAGAATGACGAGTTACCTAACTGAGTTAGAAAAACAAAACATGTTGTTAGATTTAGAATTTTAATCATATCCACCTGCCTTTGACAGCCAAGGTAAGCTGTTGATTGATTCTTCCATTTGGATTAAGATTCAAGCTAGCATACTTGGTTCATTAGCAAAATGCCCTGTCAGCTCAATCAAGGAAAATATTTTTTTGTCTGTTGCTATCTGGAATTATAAGTAAGGGTGGACTGCAACAAAGAGGAAGTGCACAATTTGTGTAAAAGCAGTTTATATTTATATATATTTTTAATATAGATGGTTTTAGTTTTAATATATTTTACTTTATTTGTATTTTTACATGCAGGATAATGTTCAAACAGTAAAATAGAATGCATATAAGATATATAACATCTCCTGTGCTTCTCTGAGGTGACTAAGCAGTTTTTTTGTGTTTCTTATTTTACTTCTACAGATAAATCTAGCAGAGTCAATACAACTTACTTGAAGAATTCATAATACCCTCCCCCCAAAAGAAAATACTGCAGGGTTGCAATTTTCTTGAGTATTGTGAGTGAATTTCAGAAACTCAAAATTCAGTAAGACAGATAATGTGGAAAAAACTTCAGGAAAAAAACAAGGGGCATAATAAAAAAAATGATAACAGCATAACTATTGTTTTACAAGATGGCAATATTTCAAAAGTTATTGATAAGCTTTGATTGTATCTTTCTTTCTACAGCTTTGTATTTTTTTTTGGTGCCTTTTGCTCCTTGCTATTAAAAGGAAGATATGCCTGTTAAGGAAAAATACAAGAAATTAGGGACTCTTATGGATCCCATCAGTGAGACAATAGTATTCTACTCCCCATATTCCTATCCCTTGGTAAGTAGTAATACAGTTTTCTATGAGAAAACTACCATGATCAGTACATTACTACTTTCTATTCAGGGTACCTACTCCACAGTTAATTTTGCAAACCACAAATACAGCAGTCAGGGCTTACATGAAAAGGCAATTTTTATCCTAGACTGGACTTTCTGTTGTGGACTATTAGAAAGTTATCAAACTGCTATATTTTCCAAGGGGAGAGGAAAATGATGGGAAATGTTTATGTTCCTCATTTATACTAGTAAAGCAAACAAGTGTTATTTAATAAAGTGTCTCATAAAACACTAGATTATATATATTTTTTTTTCTTCTAGCTACGTGGATGCAACTCAAACATGTCAGGTTCTGTGTTTTCCTTCAACTTTTAAATTTCCAGCTGCTAGAAGGGATTTTTATCCTGGAGCAAGACTTGAATATAAGGCATATCCACATATAAAAAACAATTTATATGGAGTAATAATTTATCCCCAGACATAGTCTATATTTTTGCTCTGTCTTCTGTAGAGAGTTGCTAGAATCTTAAATCAAGAGTAGAGCAAGAGTGATAAGAAAATACACATGCACAAGACTGAATTGCTTGCTGCAGTATTTTCGCTTCTAGGAAGGACCATCACATCTTCCATTACAAATCCAGTATTGACTACAAACACTAAACAGGCAAGTGCTCATTTTGCAGAATCACACAGGATCAAAAAATGGCTGAGGTTGGATGTAAGCACTTCTAAAGAACTCTATGGTTTCTGCTGCCACCAGACTTTGTTTTTGTTTTTGTTTGTTGGTCTGATTTTTTTTTCTTTATAACTATTCGTCTACTAGTTAGCACTGTCTACAAGGACTTGAGATATTTGGTTTTCAAACACAAATTCTTTCAAATTCTTCAAATTTCAAACACAATTTCTTGATTGTGGATTTGGGGAACCCCATTGTCACATGGTCCTCATTCCCAATATCCTAAAATAGAATGGGTTTTCAAAAGTAATGGGAGAAGTAAAGGTAGAGGAAGAAAATCTCTCCATCTCAAAACCGACTAGTTTTAATTTTTTAATTTTGTTTTGGTCTTTTCAATTGTTCAATTTTCATAAGGAAAAAAGTATGCATTTATTTATGAAATAATTTCTTGGTTTAATTTTGGTGTACATTTTTGCATATACCTGGAGGAAATACATTTGTATTTAAGGGAGAGATGAAGAATGTCTATATGACGATCATCATAGACTCCAACTCCAGGCTATCAGTTTTTGACCCTGTGATATTTAAAGTATATTAAATTTGTTTTCTAGGCTGACTTATTGTCTTTTAATGAAATATTTTAAATGCTTTATCTAAAAAAAACCCCAAAACTTTACAGACAGACATTTATTATGGGATAGTATAAGATATGATATTTCACTTTTTCTTTAAGAGAAAAGGGACTGAATAGTAAAGATAGAAATACTCTGCCTCCTCCCTCACCATACTAAGTTATCTAAAGAAAAACTACCTAAATATTTAATGACCTATGCTTTCTCTATCTATTTCTATTCAATAGAATAGAGATAGTCTTGTACTGAAAGGCACCTCAGGCAGTATTTAGAATGATCTTCCAGCTATCTCTCTGGTGATTATGTAAAGATTGGGTGGCTGTCGTAGGCAGGGCAGCTTGAGTTAGCTTAGATAATTAGTGCCCTGAATGGTGAAACTGCATTTCATCTTTAAACAAATTTTGCTGTGGAGAGATAGCTCATATGCCATGACATAATGCACTCCTTCAAGAGCTTGTGGAACATGAAACAAATAGGCTTAACCAAAAGTTTGCTTCTGTAGGCTCTTTGCTACGGCAGCTAAAGAATAGCTTTTCTCACTAGACAATTTTATAGAGCGCTTTGTAAGGCTTCTTAATAAAGAGATAGCTCTTAGTTTTATAGGAAACATCTCTGGAACTATATAAGGCTCTGGGTGGTGGAGGATGATGAATGATATGTCAGATTCTGAGTGTCTTTTGCAGAAAAAGAAGCAGTGCATGCTTCTTCACACTTTAATTTAACTAATGTGTCATGTAGAGAAAACTATTGAGCTTTAAGCATCAATTCTCTTGAAGATTTTTTTTCTTTTTGAAAGCTATTTAGCTATAATATCCTCACAAAAGCTGTTCTGTAGAGAGGTTCCACCAAAGTCTTGGAATCAAATCAAGATCACAAGAAGCTACAAAATTCAAATTTGAAAATCGAAGTTATATACAGGTCTACACTAAAAGAGCATCATCAAAGTTGTAAAGTCATGTAATTAGAAGTTAAAAAAATCTAAAATTAATTTCTTTGTGATAAACATATTCACTTCTCCAGCTGCAATAACATTGTCATAGTTTTCCTGCTCTGYGTTTTATAGTTTTATTCACTACTTGACTTACAAATCATGAAAATATATAAGTTGTATGTCTGACATAGGTTTGAAAGACCTGTTTTATTTGCAACAAAGAAAGAATATTCATTTTTCTCTATGTGATGAGCAAGATCAGATTTTTCACTTGGTTGAATATTGTCAGAACTGAACTGAGACTTAGGGAACTATAAAGAATTTTGTTTCCCCAATGCTTCTGCCACAAGAGTGCAAGAGGTGAGGCTTGCAGATTTGAAGGTGGCTCTAAAGTAAAAGTTTAGCTAGACATCAGGCTTGCTACCACAGTCTCAAGAACTTTTCTCTTACTGCCAAGAGAGTCATCAGCAACTAGGAAGAGGAGAGTGAAGCAAAATAGTGTGCAATTTCTCTCTCAGTTTGTTTTTTTTTTTTTTTTTTTTTAATTAAACTCACTGGCATAATTTCAACTTAGAAAATTGAAAAATTGATGGTTTGTTCACCAATACTGTGTAGCAGACTTTGCTGGATGTACTGCATATCTATCACTATTAACTTAATATATTCAGATTAAGTATTAAGAAAACCCCTCGCAAAAGGAATGTGATCAGTCAAATTAATAAATCTTGGGGTCATAGAATCATAGAATGCTTAAAGTTGGAAGGGACCTCTAGAGATCATCTAGTCCAACTCCCCTGCACACACAGGGTCTCCTAGAGCATGTGGCACAGGGTGGTGTCCAAACGGGTTTTGAAGATCTGCAGAGAAGGAGACTCCACAACCTCTCTGGGCAGCCTGTTCCAGTGCTCTGTCACCCTCACTGCTACGAAATTCTTTCTCAAGTTCCTGTGGAACTTTTGGTGCTTCAATTTGCGGCCATTTCCTCTAGTTCTATCACTGCCACTGAGAAGAGGCCAGCCCCATCCTCCTTACTCCCTCCCTTGAGGTACTTATACACGTTGATCAGGTCCCCTCTCATCYTTCTCTTCTCTAGGCTGAAGAGGCCCAGCTCTCTCAGCCTTTGCTCATAGGGCTGATGTCCCAGGCCCTTAATCATCTTTGTAGGCCTGCGTTGGACTCTCTCCAGCAGCTCCACATCTCTCTTGTACTGGAGAGCCCAGAACTGCACGCAGTCCTSGAGGTGCAGCCTCACCAGGGCTGAGTAGAGGGGCAGAATCACCTCTCTCAACCTGCTGGAGACGCTCGTCTTAATGCACCCCAGGATCTCWTTGGCCTTCTTGGCCACGAGGGCACACTGCTGCCTCRTGGTCAACTTGTCGTCCACCATGACGCCCAGGTCCCTCTCTGCAGGGCTGCTCTCCAGGAGGTCGGTCCCCAGCCTGTAGGCATGTCTAGRGTTATTCCTCCCCAAACTGTGTCATGACAACTTCGCTGATATTTGTTGAAGAATAAAAAGTCTATGAAATGTAATAAATTGTTCAAATGAAAGAGAAATTGTTAGAAATTCCTCAACATTCAAAGGTACAAAACAGCAGAGTATGAACTCAGGGCTCCATGGAAAGCTTCAGTGTGTTATTTCTTTGAAAACAGAGGGGGCATCATAATAGGGCACTTAATGCATTTGATTTGACATTGTTGTCTGTTTCACTTAAGAAATAAAATTTTGTTTCTTAACATATAATTTTTGTTCATGTAAAATGTGATCTTGAAAACAACCTGTGCTGAAATATTTTTAATGAAGTATTTTGCTGAACCTCACGATGTTACTCCTCTGAGCAAATTCAGCTATGAGCATTTTCACAATCAAAGCTCTTAATGCCAGACATGTAAATAAGGAGTTGCATGACTGAATCTTTGTATTAGAATTCAAGATAACACTATCCACTAATCTCAGAAAGTATTTACTAAATACAATCTTTCAGAAATGCCCCTTCTAAGGTTTTCTATCAGTCACATTTATTACACAGTAAAAAGTGGACTTGAAATGGACAGGACTTATGATGAGAAGTCTAAAGGARGACGTTTCTGGGAAGACGGGAATGCAGTTGATCAGAAATAAAAATTAGAAGATACGAGAAAGAAAAAGCCCGACCTGAATCCAGAAGAATGGAGCAACAGCTTCACTTTTTATAAAGAAAATCCTGAGAAGCCTCATTTTGAAAACAATTGTCTCTGTTTTTATCACTGAATTACTGCATCAGTAGTGAATGGAGAGAAAGTAAGAGAAAGTAAGACCTTGAGAAAGTAAGAGCAATGGATGATTGGAGGCAATATCAGAATTAACAATCTTCAGAAAATAAACGCAGGGAGAATATTATGTGCTGAAGCATGCTGCACTTTGTGGCTTTTAGCGAAATAAATTATTTCAATTTTACATGATTTTCACTCTGAAGAAAACAAAAAACTGGAAAGCACACTAAAATGCTTTCTTTATCCTGTTAAGGAAAATAATAATCTTTTCATCTTTCTCTTCTACCTTAGTGAAACTTCTGCTAGTGACCTGACTCTTTCACTCCAGTTTCTAGTATACAGTCTCATTGTTATTTTCTTTCTCTGTCCACTTCTCTTTGTCATTATTCTTTTTTTTTTTCTTCTGTTCTTCATATGGATCCCATTCTATTTGACTTTTCCTAGTTTCTCTTTCCCTGATCCTCTTGATCCTCTGCTATTTTCTTTGGTCATTACATGATTCTAAAGGAGAGTTCAGCAGTACAGAGACACTATTACTGGCACAAATGTGTTCAGGGCAGGAGCTAGACAGAATGTTTGCTTTCTCTTGATCTCTTGTGTACACACAAATGTTCTTTCTGCTTCAGTAGACCCAGCAACTGTTCATATCTTTTGTGTACATCTTATTCTTCTGAAGTCTAAAGACTTAAATTTGGCATTTGACTGGCAGTGCTAYGTTGCTAGCTGAGGAAATAGGTGCAAGTATAGCCATAAATGTAGTACAGTGAAAAATAAATATTGCTTTAGTTCAGCTGCAGTCCTAGAGAAAATAGCATTCTGACATTTCCTGATGTGATCACTGAGATGATATGAGCAGACTCTCCTTAGTTGATAAATTCTTTCACTGGAAATATTTATGGGGGCACTGTTGACTGCGCTACTGTTGGAGGATTTGTGGCTGTTCCTTAGGGTTGCCAGGTATACCCTGGCCTGGTAAAGGAATTTCAAGCTACATGAGACTTATTAGCAATTGTGAAATGTTTCTTCCACAATTGCTTCAAGCACATAGCAAAAGTAGATGATAGATAAATGAGGCCAGGCAAGATTATTATGATTCCAGCTCTCTCTGTTTCTATTACAAGGCATTTTCAGGGGTCTTAGATCTTTCTTCTGTGGTGGAAGGAGTCTGTCTCCCTATTAAAGGGAGACCATTTGAAAATTCTCTTCTCCTTATTCTTCAGGTATTTCTCTCTTGCACCCTTTATATAGTGGAGTCCTTCCTCATCTGTACCCAGTCTCGACTCCAAGCTGGATTGGACACAGACCCTTGGGAGAATCCCATCCATACTGGTCCACAGTGTGCTACTGTCTGCTCTGTGCCGCTTGAGTTTTTCTGGGCTGTTGGTTTCACTGATCAGAGAGGGACTTTTCATTCTGTGTTTTCTAGTCAAATTGTTAGAGCATGTGCAGCATGACAAAGATGTATATCGCGAGCTAACAACGTGTACCAAGTATCCCTCAAAACAACATAAGAGACGAAGTCAAATGTTATTTAATAAGGCTAATTTTCATGATCATACTAAAAGAATTAGAAACTGGACTCCTGCTTTTCTGCAACTAAAGAAATGAAATTAACTAAGTTCACTTCTGGTTTCAGAGAGGCACCTTGTGTTGCTGTTCTAAGCCTTACTGTGCAGGCACAAAGTAATTTTGAGAGAAAACACGCAAAGCAACAAATTTGTTCTTGGGCAAAAAGGGACGGAAAAGAGCCTAAGCACTGCTCATTTCTTTCTCTCTTTACTGCCTGTAATCATTCTGGTCTGAACAGAAAGGCCTYACAATTGCTTTGTCCCTGTCACAATTCCTCCTGGCAGGATTCAGCTGTAGAGAGACACGTCATTCCTTTATACAGTAAGAGAAAAGGTTATTTGCTATCTATTTCTTATATAAGTAATATCTCAAATGTTCTTTGCACATTGATCTTGCCCTCACCTGGTATTATCAGGACTGTTCCTTGCCAAGCTGTACATGAATGAAACTCCTGTGAAGAAAGGGAAATAATTTCAGTATTGAAGTGTCACTAAACAGCCATGTGGATGGAGGAAACAGCACAGCATTAGCAGCTCTACATATGGGATGGAAAATACTTTGTTTGTGGGTCCTACCAGACAATGAAGGAAGCAACATTACAGAAAAAAAAAAGGAGCATGTATTGCCATATGCTATCTACATTTTATATTTTAGTTTAGTGTGGCCATGTTAGATCCTTCAAACATATAGCCAGTGCAAGATTGTAACCCTTATATATCTGTCATTCCTATGGAAATCACTGAAAGATTAGGATAAGTGAACAAGTGAACACTAAGTATTGTCTAGAAGAGAATAAAATCAGGGATTCATTTGGCTAAAACAAATCAGACACTGGAAAAGCTTAAGCTTTCATGTGCTTTGATAGTTACTGTTTTTATTAATGCAATAGTTAAACATTGCACACTCATTAAAAAGGAGCTACAAAGAGGTGCAGTATTTCAGACATGCTTGTTAAGTTCCTGGTTTCCCTAATGACGATCTTCAAAATCTTCAGTGAAACTTCATGTGATGATAAAATAGTTTCCTTAAAGATATGGGATTCATGCCTTTCTTTCAGAATCTGTTACTAGATTAAATGAGCAAACCTTATGCTTTATTCTAAAGATAAGACACTTAAAAATAATAGAAATAAAAAATAAGGATATTTTCCTAGATTTTAATGTCTTCATGACATAAATTGTTTATCTTAAATATTTGTATAACACCCAGCAGAATGGAGCACTATTTACACAGAAATACACTAACCACATACAGGATCTCTTTTGATCTCATAGTATGTCCTGCTTCTTTCAGGGCTCAGCTCTCACTGTCTGAACAGCTATGGAGTAGTGCAAAGGTAGTCATTATTATTTGAGGGGAAGTAAGATCAAGGCCAAACTTTGCCATTCTATTCCAAGTAGTTTCTTTGAAGGCCCACGGTTCAGGCTGATTCTTTGTACTTCTTTGTATGCTCTGAATCCTACTGAGGTGGGAAGCAGCAATTCTGAGTTATTTGAAACAGTTTTTTTTATCATCTTTAATGGTTTTAACGATTAATTTGCTTCCAATATGGGCCCAGATCATAAATCATATAATAAGGCTCACATTTCAGACAGACCCATGTTTGAACACATTCAAATCAATATTTTTGATCTGAATTGAATATACATGTAAATCTCCCACATAACTGTTCACACATATTGAGGTCTGTAAGCAAATTCAGAATTTGTTAACTTGCCTGATCCTAAATCTGAAAGCCTTTAAATGTGTGTCCAGCAGGGAGAACAAATACTAATGCAGATTATTGTTATCTTCTTGTATATTATTGCATTATTTTATTATTTATTATTGTATAATATTGTATACCATATTATTATATAAAATCTCCAGTATTGACTCAGCAGAGCTTGAGGATTCCAGCCAAGTGTATGGATGAGGGCAATCTTCTGACAAGATCCCACCGGTATGTTGGATAAATATATTTGTGCTGGATTGTATTGTTCTGTTATTCTTGAGGATGTACAGGCCTATGTGTCTGATGTCTTCTGTCGCGTCTCAGTCTGGAGAAAAAGAAAAGAGAAATAGGAAGCATAGCTTATATGTTAGCATCTCTTTCCAAGTCTGCTGGCTGCTCACGTATATTGACAACCAGCATCAGGGTTAAGGAGAAAAACAAGTCATACAATGAAACAGAAATAAAATACTGCATTTGGTAAATATTCAAAGATAATCTTACAAATTAAAACCCCTAGGTTTGTGTGTGACAATGTATGGGAAACTCTCATAATCATGCTTTCAGTAAGTTTTGGATGCTTTTGAAGAACTTCTTCATTCCATTCAGGTTATACATGAACTTGCCCAACGTACACCTATGCCTACAATGCACATGTAGGCATGCCTGCCTGGTTTGCTGGAAAATATAGTGATAACCTCTACAGACAAATAGCACTTCCCCCAAACTGGCTTAGATATTTTTTATGCTTTCTATCATAGAAATAAAAGACAGTTTATGAGGCTTTATAAAACAAACTGTAAATACAAATATTTGGGGGTTTAAATATATAGTATCCCTTTACATATGAAACTATGCAAAAATGGTCCATAGAATTGYATATATATCATCTTCAATCTAAATAAATCTAAATATCTGTTCCATGTCAGTTAAATTTATTCAAATTTCAAACTCACAGGGATTCCAGTGGGATAATAGCTCATCTTTTTCAACAAAATAACAACTTCTTCTATCAATGCATTCAAAATGAAAAAGTGAATTTCATTAAACAGGAGGAATCTTTCCAGTGCATCATGCAGAAAAAAGACTTTATTTTATCATTGCAGGATGTAATGCAGGCTTGGGGAAAACAGGGGTGGATTTTTGTTTGCTTTTGTCAATAACAAAGACAATTCCTATATAGTGATGGGGAATGCTAAAATTATATTATTGAACTAATTACCATTTACATTACTTAGAAAAATAAACATGGCAATGCTAGCATCATTATTGCATAGGCTCAGTTTATCACCAAGGATATCATTGCCTTTTATGGGATAGTTACTTCTAAACTAATTCTGTGAAACACTGGAATGTAAAAAAAATCCAACTCTTCAGATCAATTTTCTATGCTTGACTCAGTGAGACCAAAAAAATCAATAGCTAATGTAGGATATGAAGATACTCATAAACAACCTTGTTAATTGTTGGTAGGTTAAGGTGCTTTAATAAAATAAGATTCTTCTTGCTACTTCCACATCCATTTAAGGGCATGGCTGCAATTCTGCAGTGTTCCTAGCCTGCAGTACACCTTTTAAAGTATTCTTTAGCTCAGAAGTGTCTTCTCTCCTGTTCATTTGCAGGCATGTCCGTGGCAAATGCAAAGAGCCGTCTGTTTAGGAACTGTTCTCGTGTATTTGTAATCTAGCGTAAGATAACAGACATTTCTTTATCCATTGTTTTCTACAGACAGCACTCTAAGATACAAATAGACTGTTCTATATCTGCTAAAAGGTGAGGCCAAAGGAGTGTGAAATAATTTATATATTAACCTGAGARTAGGTTAAAGAGAGAGGAAATGTAGGGAGGGCTGTTACGTGTAAAGAAGTTTTTCTGTGATTTGACAGGAGTCTGAGTACAAGCATGAGTTGTGACATTCTGTTTACAGCAGTTGAAGATTTTTGGATAGCATCTACTATTTCTAGATATTTATTTTAGTAATGCACTCACACTTGAAAAGACTGGACTTCAGCCTGATTTTAAAAGTGTCACTTCAGGAATTTCCTCTGCGTTCACCATGCAAGATAAAGGTTGTAAATCTGGGTCTAACTAACTCATCCTCTTTGATAATAGACACTTGTTAATTAAAAACATWGACTTCAGCCCAAAACCTGCACAGAAATATCACATCAAAATCTTATTGTTATGTTCTTTCTAGTGTCATATAATATGCATCATGTCTACCACTCATCCTTCTGTTTGTCTTCATTTGCTTAATTTCATTATTGTAGTCTCTTGCTAATGCAAACACTGAATGTTAGCAACTAATGTAAGACCCAGAGAGTATTTCCTATCAACCTGTCTACTAGAGTTATACAAGAAAAGACAGACCTCAAAAGACACTTCTGCACCTATATGCAAGTAAGGTGCCTAAATGTCTTACAGGGTTGTGTTCATAATGAGGAGGAAGTGCTGTGTAAAATTAGATGCTATAGAGAGGCAAAAAGAACATACATGTTCTATACTTCCGTGTCTCCATACACAGCTAGGGAAGAAGAGAGTGAAATGTGACTGCTGAGTGCTAGGAGCTAGTTTGGAAATGCCGTGCCTTAGTGAGATTCTTTGTTATGGTCCTAAAGTTCCTACTCATCAAAAGAGAGTACCCAAATCGTGGAAGTTTTCTATCTCCCAAACAGTTCTTATTGTGAGCATGGTGGCAGAAGAGGTAGAAGACCAAGCTGTTTAATTTTGAAGCTCCTGTTCCGACTGTACGGGAAACGTTTCAATCCACAGAGTGGCTCAGGGCATCAGATGAAAGAATCTGTCCTACTTCATCTGTCCTGGCTCCCCAAGGGGGAGCCATTTTTCCTTAGCAATAAAGTGTATCTAATAGAGGTAACGAAAAATAGACATTCGRAGAATTTTCAAAAGTCAAAAAAACTCTCAGCAAAAAACATTTATGAGAAATTCCTTGCTGTGACTCCAGGAGCAAACTTCCTGTTGAAATGGAGTCCATCACAACTTGAAAGTCCATCTATCAGTTTTGCTGGGGGGAGGAGAAAGATTCACTTTTCTTGCTAAAACAAATAGACTGCTATCCATTTATGTCTAAGCCTAGGGCAAAATGAGCRTTGTAGCATCAGGAAAATGTCTTTTTCAGTATCCAAAATGCATATCAATGTCAGCTATCTAAATCTGCCAGGGATGACCAAATATCAAGTAACTTATTACTCTTACAGAGCTTTTCTTAAGGTAGCTTGACTAGGAATCTGTATGCATGTGAGGTTTTTCTCTGTCAGGGAACCACCTACCAAGCGTAATAACCACCTACCTGTTGCAGAACACCGTTCTGCACCTCCTCCTTTCCGAAGGGATGCACGGGAGAGGATCAAGCTCAGKGGCCTGTCATGCAAATATGTATATATTATAAATAGTTGTTCAGAGGACTCATCGCGGGGATCAGGCCCGTGACCGGCAGGTGACCCCTCAGSCAGTGGGGGCTAGGGAGATCATAGCCCCGGCCAGGGTTGCATAGCAACCTTGTGGACGACCAAYGGGGTACTTGGATTCTCCYGCCTTGGCCTAAGGGCCAATGGCCGGGAGGATCCAAGGTGCCCCAATCAGGGGGGGGTCCCCAAGTCACGGCAACACTGCGGGGGCCAATGGCTGGCTGCRGGGTGGCCAATCCGTGGCCAATCGCCAACCCCCGCACATAGCCCTTACTGTWTAAGACCCCGTGTACCCCTGAAATAAACGGTTGCTGTTTCCGTTGGACCTCGTGTGTGATTCTTATCTGCGTGCCTGTGACACGACTGAGTGTGAGTGGTGCACAGGGCCCTAGGCAGCAACCCCCAGCCTTACCAAAAGTCTTCTGGATCCGGCGTTGGACSGGAACCTGCTCTGCTGCGTGGCGCCCCACAGATTCCGCCACAGAAGATCGGGCGGTGGACCGGCCACTGACGGGGCCAGCAGTCGGTTTCTGCTGAGCCTTTAACTGGGTGGTAGCGGCGACCGATCACCCGTCACCTACCAGCTGGTTGTTCAGCATTCTGTAATTGTTTGCATTTCCTGTTAGAAAAGAGCTATTACATTAAATAAATAAATAAGCACATACTATAAAATTGTATTTTACATACTATAAAATTGTATTATATTCTAAAAAGTCATTTCTTACTAAAACATTACTCTCCATGAATCAAACTGCTGGCTAGTACTGGTGATTATTTTCTTACATGCAAAATACATGCTTTTAGATGTACTTGAACCAAAGCCCACGTGGTAGAGAAATTTCTGGAACAAATACTTTTCTTAAAAAATCCTTTGTTAAAACAGGAACATTTASTTCTTTTAAGAAACTGCAGTTCAAATAATTAAAGAACAATGAATAAGAACTGGGACAGAAGACAGAAACTCGCTAGAGAAGAACTTTACAGGCTTTAGAGCTATCAGGTCTTTAACTCTCTGTCAGCAAGAATATTTAGTTATTTCAAAGTGGTTTCTGGAAATTAACCTTTGCATGTAGCCTTTCTTCCTTCTCAAGCGCTTTGCTCAGATGTTACGAATCTGTTAGCACTCTATTGCTGTCTTGTTTCTTTCTTCTGGTGAAGGGTCATGTTTATAAGAGGTTGRATTTGTGTAATTATTAGGGGTTACACTATATAGCCATGAATTTTAATCCTGATTGACTATGCAAAATTATTCCTAAATTTATTTTATGGCCAAATGTAACTAATCTGAGGAGTTTAAAATCAACATTAGATTTAATTGCTAGGAAATATATTTTGGTTGTGGCCATGCATCCTGAGGTTTAATAAAACAAGTGCTGGTTTCCCTAAGGAGTTTTCAAAACACTTGAACAAAATAACAACAAAAAAAGTTATTCTAGCCATCTATCTACACAGAATTTCTTAAACCTTTCCTTTTAAAAATACCAAAAAATATACCTTGTTAATATTTTGAACTGAGAGAAATACTGAGCGTGCTAAGAAGACTACTTGTTTACAATGCATCACCCTCTGTCAGAGGAAACAAATATCGCTGTACTATAATTTAATGTTTTCACTACCAGAGAGAGCAGGAAGCTTTGAAAAGCATGTTTCCTTCTTGTCTCATAGGTCAAATTTATTCTGTCAAAGCATTTAACTTCATCAAATCCTTCTCCTGAATTCTGTATTAATATGCAAGGGGAGCTCCACAAGAGTTATGGCCTGTCATATTCCCAACAATACCCTACATAATGGCTGCAATATGCTTGTCATAAGCTTATCTTGTCCTGGCAATGTCTACAACAATGCCTAACTCAGCCTTTTTAAATAATTAGATAAATATGCATTTTTTGACAGGAACTGCTTGTTCTACCTGTCAAGAAGCATCAAATCTAACAGATAATGAATTCTGCACACRCATATATGGCTTCTCCTTTCTATATGCTTGCATTATTAATCATGACATTAGGTATTTGCTGCAGATAGAGTTCCGTGCAAAACATTATATTTTGTTACCTTGTATATACATTCAGTGTTCACTGAGAACCCTAAAACTCATCCTTGAGGAATTTGTGACAATATTCCTATGTATTTCAACTGAAACCAAAGCAGCCCAGCTGCTTAATAAGCTAGTGAATGGCAATGTGATACTGCTACTACTGAAAGAACTAGTTTAGGTACAAGCTAGCACAAGAAACAGTGTAGCTATATTAGCTTGTTATTCTGCTAACACACTAAATTTGCATTTCTGGAGTGCTTTTCTCATGAGGTAGAACTCAAAAGTCATTGCGAGTTAGAAGTATCCAGTACGCAGCTGACCTTATTCTGCGCTACCGTAGCTATCATGAGGCACAAGCAGAGGCCAGATTTAAATAAAGTAATCCTCCTCATTTACGCTGCCTGGTGCAATGTGCTTTTTTGAATCACATGATTTAATAACATGGCYCTAATCATATAAGGATGATTGTCATTGCAGCTGTGTTTGCCTTGTAAACATGTAGGTATAATAAGCACTATACTTTTGACATTATAAATGGAAGATTTCTTTCTTTCTACTGTGCTCGAGTGCTGGAGGCTGATAATACATACTGCACAGAGGAKAAAATGTGTCTAGGAAAAATTTTTCAAATACTTTGAAAAGCAGGTACCAGCTGTCTAAAGAGCATGCTGGTTCTTGAGTAAACATATCTATAATAATTTAAGCTTTGTATCTGAGTTCAAATCTTTTATAATAGAAGTGTGCCCATTTAGTTCACAGTGAGCATCATCCAGGCTGTGGAGCTGAATTTATCTCATCAAACTTCAGATGTCAGCATCTGATCTAGTTATTTAGTTTGCCTTTAAAATCACTGGAGGCCCTTGTAGGCATGATTCATCTCATCCTGAGGTAGGTACCTGAGGCAGGTCTGAAGAATAACTTAACGTGTTTATTTCTCTCCACTGATTTCAAAGAAGTTCTAGAAAATTAATTCAAGCAGACATATGCATGTTATAGACATCTAAAATTAGGTGATACCTTTTTCAAAGAATCTTTTAGTGTGGATAGCTTTTGCAGAGGTGAAGATCTATTCATTTTAAAGTCAATTCCTAGATAACCCATCAGTGCCTTACTTCTATCTATTGTCTGCCATTTCTCTGTCATTTGGTTATAAATCTTAAAGTACTACGTTTTTTTAACAAAGGACAGTATTATGAATGTTTGAATCTTTCTTATAATTTGTCAGTGTCCTTATAATTTGGCAAAACCATTGCCAGATCTTCTATGAAGTTTAAGTATAGTCAAGCTTTTTATTTCCTACTACATATCTTGTAACATTTTGTACATCCATAGTTATAATGAATAAATAATATTCCCTATGAACCACTATCATTGTCATCTAACAAAAATATATCTTATTGTTGGATATTTATGCAACCCAATGCAGAGGATAGCTAGTGGAGATGACAACTATTGAGTAAAATCCTTAAGTTATACAGTACAGTACATTTGGCATTTTAGGAGGTCAGGAAAAAAGATAAAAGTATGATTTGGAAGCATTTTATCAATGATTTTACAGAGCTGTGAAGAGGTATAGAAATTTTGCTTTTACATTTGAAAAGCCAGCAATGGAAACAACTTTTGTGGAAGTGCAACCTTTTAAATTTTTAACTTCTGTTAACATAGRAGACACATCTGCTGATACATACTCTCACTAGTGTCCGAATTACTTGGGAACTGCGAAAGTACAAGGGTAGGCCAACTGAGAGAACAAGATAAGCATTCACCAATTAGTCATAYGTTGGTGGTGAGAAAAACTAATCCTTAAACATCAGGAAGAGATTTGGTCAAAATATTAATTGGCCATCTTTCACATGAGTAGCAGTGAATAGTGAAACCTTGAGGGCAGGGAGAATAACATTATTTAAGATTTGTGGACTTGGAGAAAAAATACTAGATCTGCTCCAAATCCACTAGCATTTGTTCTCAGCAGAGGCAGACAGATGTGGCGTACTTGCTTTGCTAGACAGAATGGGATATCTTTCATGTAGTCCAAATCAAGTCTTCCCAATCACATAATACACACACAAATATAATTTTAAGAATTTAAGACATGAACACTTTATTTAATGTGCAGTTACTTATCTCTATCCTTTCTTTACTTCCATGTTTTTTCTCTCTCACATCAAATATGATGATGTTATTAGAACAAGACTACCTTCCYGAGGTCATACGCTTCCATCCCACATCACCATTTGCCTGCTGTGTTCATCTAAAAAAGTATTTTTTCCTTCAAAAATATTTGTAATATCTTTTTTATGGTCCTCTAAACAGGCAAATCAGAGACTGTCATGAAAACGGTAAAGACATTTGGGTAGTAGTGATGATCAGCTACAGASAAGTTCTGTAGAGATTTATTTAGCTGATGTTTGTGATGAGAAAATAGGGACATGTAAATCACAAGGGTACTAATTTCTTCAGCTTCCAACTTACAAATTAATGGCAATGTAAAACATAAAAATTTCAATTAAACAAGAGTAAAGATAAATCATAGCTACCCTAGAGCTTTTTCTGAAAAGACTCTTGTGGTGAAAAGAAGCTAATCTGATTTTCTGCACTTCTTGAATCCTTGGTTGTAATTCTGTTGTGATAATGTTATCTGATCAAGCACAGAAAACAGATCTTTTTATGCAGGCTTTGAAATTGCACAAATATCATACTTTAATGGACAATGAGGAAAAGAGTGTATGAATATCTACAGTATTAGGTTAATTTTTTTCTTGTSTGAATTTTTCAAATTCAAAGCTTTGATAGAAAAAAACATACTAATGTACATGTGTGTGCAAAACAAGGCAAATATATATAAGAGGCTATGGGGGAATTACAATTGGTTATCTGGACAATTGTGTATAGCGTCTGTTTGGAGGTAGAGCAGAAAAGCTTTTAAAAGTAATGATTGAAGCGTTTCACCCCTCTGCCCCGTGGAGCTCTTTACCAACAGATTTTGCCAATAGCCCGGTCGCCGCAGGGCGAAGGGTCCACGGCCGCTCCAACTGCCGAGGTCAACCAACGATGATCCTTTCGGTCCGGCCGACGAGTGTGGGGGCGCCGCARAAGGGGCCACGAGCACACGAGGGGACAGGAATAGGGGAGCAGGGAAAGGAGAAAAGACACAATAGGGAAGGAAGGGGGGGTTCTACTCCCGCTCACACCCGCACGCACTCACCACGCACACCAGGGGTAAGAAGCACGTAGACATGAGCTCATGCAAACCCGAATAGAACTGTTTTATTAAACTGAACACAGATCTTATATAATGTTGACAAAGGAATAAAATGATTGGACAAGGGTGGTGCCACCCTCATCCTCCCATTGGTTTTCCCCTGGCGCAGCCCTCATTCCCACGACCCTATTGGTCAAGGGAATTGGCACAGGTAATAACTATAACAGCTAGAACCTTCCAGAAGGGCCCAGAGGTTTCCCTCTGCGGCACCCCCCACTCACGCTCAGCTAGCTTAACACAGTTGTAATGAGTTTAACAGRACTCAACTGTAATAACAATAAACATTAACCAAACCAATTGCCCCTGCCTTGAGCATCATCGGTGAGGCCAACCAGATGGTCCCCAACAAATGATGACTTGAGAGTGAGATTTTAGCTGTAAGACTGAGCCAATACAGTAATTTAAACACTGAAGTAGCAGACTCTTATTGACTGACCTGCTTTCTATAGACTCAGAGTAACCACATTTTTGTGTATTGCTTAAACAAGCATAGTCTTGCTTGCTTAGGTTTAGAAAAGAAGGAAACATAAAAGATAAACAGGGTTTATGGAAAAATATTATAATTACTAAAAATAGGTAGAAAAAGAGCTGCAAAGGAGGAGGATAAGAAAGCAAGGAGAATATGAAAGGAAAGAAAATAGCATAGAATATGCATAGCCCATAGAAGCTTCAGGGCACCAATAACACCAGAAGACATTGAAGCAGGACATCTTTYTAGAACTGCCAGGAACAAGAAAAGTTAAGGAAAGAGGAAGTAGCTGTTAAAGGAGTGAGGTTTACACTTAGTATCCATATACTCATTAACCAAAGATCTTAGAACATTTTTTCCCTGTTTCTCTCAGAGTGCAACATGAGCATCAGGACATCTGAAGAGACCAACTAAGGAAGACCAACTGTCATTCTGCCAGTTCTGCATAGGCCTCAAGTCCTTAATCTTAGGCAATATAATAACCTTCAGCCATTGYACTGAATCTTGTGTCTAGAGATCATCTGTAGGGATCATCGGTAGGGCTACAGACACYATCAAATGCCTGGAAAGGGAGGTTGCAAATGATGTGGCCTTTCTCCGCACTCATGACCCTTCTGTCTCTATGTGTTGAGATAAAAGCCATTGTGTTCCTCTGTGGAGGGAACATTTGTACAGGCCAGTATTTAAAAGCAGAAAAGATTAGCTGTTTCCTGAATGTGGCATAAAGAMGTCTTCACAGTTCTCGAGGCTATTTGATCTTCAAGAACATCCTTTTGTCTTCCATAAAAACAACCTAGTAACTGACAAAAATCTTTTCCAGTCCTGTTGTGAAAGAGTTGCTGAGAGATAGCTCACAGTGGGGGGAGGTAAAAGGAGTATTATTTCTGTTATTGCAGTGTTTATTGAGTCTAAATAAATGGCTTTCATATTATTCCTCTCAATCTTTCATCTGTCTTGTTGATTTTCATCTTAGAACCAGTTATGGAAGCTTCCACTAACCTCTGGAGTCCTTATTGGAAAAGTCAACTTTTGCACTGTTTTTGCTTTTGGATGCTAACTCTTTGTTAGTAAGTCATACTGTGTACATAACTGTGTTTTAAATAAATCTAAAGAATTTTAACAGATACAGTCTCTGAGTGTTAGAAATATAGACACAAAAAAAGGTGTTACTAATCTGTATAAATTTTTCTGTGCCTGTCCACAAGGCAGGCCTGTGCATTTCTGTGCCTGTCTACTTTTTATTTTTTTTCCTGATTTCTGTGTTTAAACTACTTGTTCCTTAAGCAACTATAGCAAAAAAAAAAGCTATTGGTGGGAGTAATAAGGATACATATAGTGTAACATTTTTCAGAATAAATAACATTAATATTTTTCATGTGCAACAATTTTAGCCTGGTTCTACTTACAAGTTTTAGAAAAGTAATCAGAATTTTATTATCTGTGTCAAGCTGACCTTTTTGGCAACTGAAYTGTTTATCTCCCAGAAGTGTCTCAGCACTTTAATTATTTTTCCCTAATATTTGGCTTTTTTTTTAACATAAAATCGATATCTTCCTTTTATATTAAAACCGAAACTCAGAAGTACTTGGTGTCTTGAATACTTTAAAGGTTTTGCAACTATTATTTGCCGTAAAATTACTGTTTTGATCTTTCACATKTTTCTTAGCTAAGGATTCATTATACCTAGGCCAAGAAGGGATCTCAGGCTGCCATCCATGCCACTTTTCTGCCTCAGGTTGGAGTTATGTATTTGTAGAAGCTGTGTTTTGCTGTGAAATTTCAAATATTCAGTACAAAAATCAAGAACTTCATCTCACTGTTGGAAAACCCTGTAGTCTCACCTGAGTATTGTYGCAATTAAGCCTCTTACTTTTTGTCCTATGCAGACTGGACATGCAAAATAGTGAAGTMTTACAACAGTCCTAGATATGTATTTGTAGACACACACATTAATTATACAAACACACAAAACTATACATACAGATCTACATCTGACGACTGGTAGTGAGTCTCCAAACAGAACATYCACAGTTTACTATTATTTCATAGGTCTTATTTTCAGGACCTTTCATCTTGAATGTACTGTACATGTCTGCACAGTCAACTGCTTTGCCCTGTCATAACTTCAATATACAGGAGACTTGTCTTCAATTTTGTGATAACACTATGACTATCACATTATTCTCTATTTSCATGGTAGCTGATTTTCATATAACTCTAGAGGCCCAGGCTTTTGACTCTGAGATTGCTAGCTTTAGGTCACGGAGATTGTGTAAAGGCTCTSTCATCTCAAAGAGGCAGAATTGGGCATAGTGAGCCCAATACACACAGTATACGCTTGCTTTTGTATGTTTTGCACAGATCCTCTGCAGAGGAGTATGAGATGAATTTTGTCTGTTCAGTTTGTCTGTCCTGTGTGTATCACAGGATGGAGGATCAACTGCAGAGGTGTATTCACTTATATAGCAGAAAAGGGTTTCAAATTTTTCAACTAATTAACTGAAAGTTCTCCTATTCACTTATAAATTGAGGTAGAGTTTTTAATGAAAGATTTACTAAGACAAGGTATTGGCGTACAGATGTATCTACTACTTTCCCACATAAATCACAGAATCACAGAATGGCTAAGGTTGGAGGGGACCTCTAGAGATCAYCTAGTCCAACCCCCTGCTCCAGCAGGGACCCCTAGAGCATGTGGCACAGGGTGGCATCCAGGCGGTTTTGTAAGATCTCCAGAGAAGGAGACTCCACAGCCTCCCTGTGCAGCCTGTTCCAGGGCTCYGCACCCTCACAGGAAAGAAGTTCCTCCTCAYATGGAGATAGACTGAAGGAAGACCTTTCCGAATATTCACRGARCCCTCACAGAGGTAAGAGTGAACTTCATTTATTGTTTAGGGTGGCACATTCTTATAGGGTTCCAGGGTCCTGYGGCAATKGGCTATTACAGCTCTATCACCCACCCATGCTCYGCTACTATTGGCTATCTGTTGCATCAATCTCAGCACTCCCCCACACCACCATCAAGCASGGGGAACGTTCTAGCAGGGGTAGAACCTTCTAGCAGTGGAGCATTCTAGCAAGCCTGCCCTGCACCCCCTGCCCCCRCTATCACAGTCWCTTGAACTGTATGCTGGGTTGTGCAAATAGGCCTTATCCCTGATTACTAAGATATTTCCTACAATAGACCGCCTTTGTTTCTATTTGTACCCACTGCCTCTTGCCTTGTCACTGGGCACTACCAAGAAGAGTTTGGCTCCCTCCTCCCTACATTCACCCCTCAGGTACTTGTACATATTAATCAAACCTCCTCTCAGTCTTCTGTTTTGAGGGAGGGTTTTACTGAAGGGATTTTTTTTTTTCCAGGTAAATTCAACAAAACATACTCTTTGGCATGTCAGATTTTAAAAGTGATTATTTGACTAACTCTGGAATAGAACATTCCTGAGCAGTTTCTTTAATAGACATGAAAACATCTTAAGAAAGGCTCTCCTGATGATCTGGACTGGTAGCAGTGTTTTAAATTATGAAGTTTGTATGATAATGTTCTAAGTAGTGCAAGTTAACCCAGTCCAAAATAGTATTTTCCAGCCTAGTGTCTAAAGAGTCTTCTAACTTAATGTAGCACCAATTAATGTTACTGAGAATGTGATGATGTACCCTACACCTTTCCATGAAGAAGAAAAAGAAAAAGAAAATAAATAAATAAACAAACAGAAAAAGCTTAACTTCTTTTCCTAAATACCATATGAAATTAAATTTTCTGTCTGAGAGCTTAAATACAGTTCATATTCAGATTTGGGTGGCAGCAAGTCTAAAAGAAGAAATGGATTTCACTTGAAAACCAATATGAAGAACTAGTTTGGTTTTTAAATACAAGAAAATGAAAGGGCTGAATGTGAACATGGAAAATTGAAAGAAGCAATTTCTCTTTTGGAGATGGTATCTCTCCCACCTGCAGAAGTGAATGATATACACAGAATTTTGCAGCCACAAAAACATCATGTGTATATGCAAAGAAATATATTTTTACAGTAAAGTATAATACTKGAAATTTTACTTTATAATAGTAAAAACAATTAAAGCTGTGCTCATCTTCTGTGAAAAAAGAATATTTTCAGATCTCAAACTCAATGTTTGGAGATGTGTAATGCGTGCTAAGTTGGAAAGACTTCCTCTTGCCTGGAAGGAAAAAAAAAGCAGAGTAGTGATTAATTTTGAAGCAATATGTGTCATTCTGCCTGCTGTTTCCAAGAAATGTTCCTGGTTTCCCATGGTAGGTGGCAGACTTCAAAATTGGCACAGTGATTCCTCAAGGGCTAGAGACCCATTTAGGCACTCTGGAATAGGAGATAGGCCTTGTCTCTCTCTTCAGAGTAGCTCGGTRCCTGAGTAAAGACCCCATTAAAAGGGCACACTTCCTAGTGAATACAAATATCTTACAGGGCTCTACCCATCCTGTTCTCTCTCTAAAACTGTGAAAAAATAACATATCTTGTGATGCTCTGTAAGGTTTTGAATAAAAAAAAGGAAAGTGAAGTAAGTGAAGTTGCAGTATTTTGTATGCTAGTCAGTGTTCTTRTCTACCTCTTGTCTACCTATGGAAACAGAAAATTAACAGCAAGTAGCAAAATATCAAATTGAATTGACATAACTGTATTGTACATGGTTACTCAAGAAGAACCCCTCTTAAATCTTAATGCAATTAATCATGATATATCTCCTGCTTAATTGCATGAGACTGATACATACAAAATTAACAGCTCACACACTCTCAATTAAGCACCATATTCTGTAAGGGTATATGGAAAGTGAGAGCATCTGCTTCATCTAGGTTCTACGATCAAGGACCTTTCCAGTGCAGAAGCATAATATGCAAAGGAAGAAGTGACAAATGAAATGCACAAAGACACAGCTCTGGCTGGAGCCCCTAGCATGACCAAAAGTCTTTGTCGCTACCTGATGGGCCCTGAGAAGCTATGGCAGAGCTCTGGGCAGGACTTTGTAAGTGGTGAGGGCACAGATAGGAGGAGATTGACTTGTTCAAGGGGACCTCTTGACCTTTCCATTTAACCTCCTGCTCTGTCTCATGGGTGACTGCCATCATGGCAAGGTGACAACAACTGGAGAGATGTGAACAGGTGAATTTGGGCCGGCAGCGTGCACCTGCCTGTAAGTTGTGTGCTTGTCAGGTGTCTTCTGTTAGCATCAAACATAGGTCTTGCTGAAGGCAGCACATGTCTGTGGTAATATATGTGACTCTCTGTCCGTTTCCTCTGTGTGCCTACATATGTGTGTATATATGCATGCGTATATATAAAGAAAAACATTGGCTTAGGAAAGGAAAGCTATCCTTGAATTTATAAAACACGTGTGCTCTTCATATATTTCAAAATCAAGCATAACTTAATTAATTCAGTTTTTCAAAATTAAATTMCGCTTCTTGGAATTATAGGATTGTTTTATTTTTACTCCAATTATTTGGAGTCATTGTCTATACATATTTATAACCTATTATTAACAAATGGAAATATGATTAATAAACAGGATCCTGAACTAATACTTGCAGTCAGAATGAAATCACTACAAGTTTTTGAACTGAATTGAATGGATACAGAATCTCACGTTATTATTATCTCAGACCCATATCTGAATCTCTTTATCAAAGCTGTCTACTGGGTCTGTGTTTTATCCCAAGTCATATTTGCTGAAGGCTAATTATTGACATCAACGTTTTTCTCTAATATTTTATTTGAATAATATCTAACTGCTGTTTAAATTAGAAGAGGATCATTGAAAAAATTTGTACCTGAAAAACAAAATGTGAGGAGTTAATAATGTTTCCTTTTTCTTAATTCAATTAATGTGCTAATTTAACTCTTTTTGCGGGGAAAAATACCTGGAATTACAATGTCAAAATCGATCTACCTTAACAACAAATGTTAAAGATACCAAAATCTATTATGGTTTAGTATAAGATAATGGCATAAGAGAATGGTATTTTGTGAGGCCTATTTTCAGGCATACAATAAATGACATCCCCTGCCTCAAAGTACATATTCAATATGTTTTGAAAATTGTGCTTTCAGGGCCCTGCTGATAAACTAGCTTATTAAGATTCTGTAGTGTGAACAGAGGGACGGATCATTCTCAATTTTTATGACATGTTTGCTTCAGAAATACTACAGTGTATAGTCCCGCTTGATTCATAAGGCCTGGTTTAGTATAAAAACCAAAATAACTCAGTAGACTCAGTTAAATGAGGCATGGAGTTAATCAACATTTGATCAAATCAAAAGAATTGAAAAGTACTTCAGAATCTTTTCTAAGCTATAAGATCTAAAGAACCAGCAGTCTAAGAACACGTGCATCTGCCCAGCACATTCACACCACCACTTCTTTGATGCATATACTGTTTATTTTGTGACTAACAAAGCAGATTCTTACTTTTCTTTAGATCATTCTATAGTAACTATATAAAGGTAAGTTATGATAACTATATAATTCTGTTCATAATAACAACATATTAAAACCTGAGGGTAAGAAATAGAAAGCATTACATTTTACCTTTATTTGAACCTCGGCATTTATTTGAACCTTCCTCAAAGGAAGGGAGGAGACAGTTACAATATATCTTGTTAATTTACTGTTTTGTATACCATCAAAAATAAAATTATTTGAACAGCCTTATTGATGTTAAGCATCTGTGGATGACATATGTGTATAGCTCTGTCAGAAAAAGTCTGAGACTCAAAGAATTTTTTTCAAATCAAATATATCCTACATTCCATCAATTGGATTTTTTGTTTCTCTATGTATTTTAGGAGAGCTGACAAAAGACAAGTACAATTTAATATTATTATTGTATGAAACAAATCTCTTTTTTGTCCTGACTTCAGTTAGATCATGGTCAGGACAATATGATGAATGCACAAAAATGAAATGAACAATGACATCATGCTAAGTTGTTCTTCCATATAATCAACTAATATTTATTATAATGGATAATGGAGTAATTTATTTATCAAAATACCTGCTTTTTTAGTTTTCTGCTTGATTCTACCTGATACATGGTATTTTAATCAAGCACTTTTCCTGGTCTTTTCTCCTGATTATCATTCAGTTAAGCTCAGTAAGATAAGCAATGTTTTTATGATTAAGACACTAATATCTCTCTTTCTTATAACTTTTAAATTCCATTTCTTTGTATTGCTATAAGCTTCAGATGTGACTCTGAGGTCAAAGATTGAGTCTTTTATTCGAAATGGCATACTACTAATATATTTAAAGTTAGAACTGTGCAAGAGTACTGTATTGAGTTGTTATTCTCTTTCTTTCCTAGTAATTTCTAACATTTATGTGTTTCCTGGCCAACACAGAGCTTCAGTCTGTTATTTCCATAGATCTATTTATTTGTCAGTGGCAGAGGACAATTTGAAGATCACTATAGAATCATAGGTACCACTTAATAGTTTTAGACTCTTTTTCTCCTGCGAATCATRTATCTGAATGGAATTTGATTTGCTGTTAATACTAGGCCCTTCTTTGTTACTCTGAATAACTTAATGACAAACTTCATTGCTGTGCTATTCAATCCCATCTCTTTCCTGGATTGTTTATGAAAATGAAGAACAGCACAGGCTATAGGAAAAAATCTTTTATGTCTGTACTTGTGACTCACTGCTGAACATAAACATTCACCTTTATTTTCTGTATTTTTTCTGTTTTATCATTTAACTAGTAGTAGCAGTTTTGCTGTTACTTCTCAATGATATTGACTACTCTTTTTTATCAGTAAATCTATCACAGGCTTCCCACTCCTGATGTACAGGTAAAAGGTACATTCAGTTTGCAAATGTGTAAAGTGCACTTCAGAATTTATGAGGTGTTTGTCTATAAAAACCATGCTTGTTTACAAAACTCATGCTTTCCCTGATCTTGGGAAAAACAAACAAAAACACACAGAAACCCTAAGTTGATACTGAACAGTTTTGCTTACTTCCCTAAATCTCTCAGTTTCTCCTCAGGCCATATGCTCTCATTCTAGATTTGTTTGTCTTCAGCTAGTGTAACACCAGGAGCCCTTTCCTACCTATGTATGACACTTTCTTTGCTTTCTCTTTACTTCCTCAGCTTTGGTTATTGCGCTAACAAAAGTCTGGATGAACATAGTAGAGGTGAGTCAGTACCAAAGGGCTTGTGTTTTGAACCCACAAACAATTCCTCTTGGTGTCAAACTTCTGTCCAAGCTTTGCTGTGTAGTTAAGCCTTGAACAGTCTCCCTATTAACAGCTACCTGAATGGTTATCACACTTTATTGATCTCTTATAACATTCTTTAGTGGACCTACAGCATTGACTCCAAACTCTAACAATCTGATTTTTTTTTTTTCCCCTGTCAGAAATAGCAATACCATCTGATATTTGAGCTCATGTGAATTACAATTAAATTAGGCACAGTCTTGTGGCAGACCAGGTGGCTTAGCAGCTGTTCTGAGTATTGTGGAATGGGAAGCTTGGTATGAAAGCAACCTCATCTGTCTTTCTTCCTCTCTCTCAGCCATTCACTTGGCTGGGGAAGCTCTGCCATGCTGATATTGTGAAGGTGATGCAGTTATGTGGCCTGACCTTGGCTACTCTATAGAGGATGACTAATTATGAGGGATGCAAGTACATGAATGGGGAAGTGACAGCTGCTGGAAGGATTAGTACCTCCTGCTGGTCAGTTGATAAAGTAACATAGAAGCTACTGGTMTGCTGCTTTGTTTGCTGCATTTCTTTTTCATAGTGTCCATAACACATATACAATGATTTACTTCCACCAATATTCAATGTCATGTCTGTATTAACAGATGCAAGCAAACCTCAGCTATGGCAGCAGCAAAGATATGAGGGATGGATGGATCAGAGATTGTTTCCTATTAGATGATTAAATATGATAGCTTCTTTGAAACACTATAGGTCTTGTCCTCTTCGTTTCCTTCAAAAAGGTCACATGAAGCCTGTTTTTATCCACTCACTCATTTATGCCTTTAACACCAAAGGTGTTAAACACCAAATACACCAAAAGTTCACTACAGGCTTACAAATGGTCCACAGTGCTAAGTCTACACTACAAAAGTTTCCTGTATTACCTGAGTTTTAAAGAAAATGAAAAGTCAATTCAAGAGCATAATGAATTTGTACCTCATATATAGAAAGGAAAGAGGAAGAACTGAGATTTGTGTGAACGCAACATTAATCTTTCCTGAGACTGACCAAGATAAGTCAGCAGTAGGCTCTGCTGCTAACCTCCCAAAAGGGTCTGGAGACATCAACAACCTGTGTCTTCTCCCTGTCCTATAAGGTGATATAAATAAGGCCAATTTATAGATACAAACATATTTTGCTTTCTAAGTACATACAATGAATTTAATAATTTACTTTTGTGTTTTAGAACACAAAAGAAACATGGAATGGCCATAGACTGCATATGCATAGACTGAAATGACTCCAAATTAAATGYATTTAAATTGAAACTTTTTATGTATTTAAATGAAAACTTTTTTTTATGGCAGCTTTTAAAACTCAGATAAAAATGGAAATTAAGCTAGAGTTTATCTTCTTGTACAGGTTAGAATCAGCCTGATAATTGTCACTGAATGCAGCATGCACCTCTATGTTATTTCATTGCTAACTAGAGAAATTCTTTTGAACTCTTAAGAACACTGTATATCCGGGCACAAGATGCTGGTTTTAAGTAATAACTTTTCCGGTTATAACAGTGCCTTAAGAAATTTTAGTGAAGCGGCAGTCAGATGTTCACTAYTTCATTCATAGTCATGAAACAAACACAATTTTTCTGTAATTGTTCATTAATTGTGAAAAGTTTGAGTTAACTGATCAGTAGGACACATCTGCAAGTGAGGCCATAGAGATCAGCAGAGAAATAASAGTCTATGTAGAAATTTCACCAAGATTTTTACTTACAAAGAATCACCTTTCCCACAATCTGTTATTTTTAAGTGGAAGTGAGAAAAATGATGCTAATATAGTAACTGTCATAAAGGTAGCATTAGTGCTTTGAAGCCTTCATTTCTACCTCTTTTGGTATCTTAGTGCTGCATAGCCTTTGGGAAAATTTTGTTTTATGTTTATACCTTCTCATTGTACTTACCATCATAATGCATCTGTTCATTACAGATATCAATGAATTTAGCTTCCCTAGCCCTTTTAGAACTATGAAAATACTATAATCATTTTAAAAGAAWTATTAGAATCAGAGACATATAAAAAGACCTAAAGGGCAAGTCTAAAAGCAGAATGACCAAATGTCTGAGAATGCAAGTGAACAGCTACATTTTTATTAATTTGGTATTTTCCTTTGTTTGGATGCTGGTGGTAACATACATAAATTTATAAATCTTTTGATTATGTGTTAGACAAGAAACTGCAATTTGTAGGAAGCTAGATCTACAGTTTCTTAAATGTATTATGAGAGAATGCTCCAAGTATGAACTCAACTGAATGCAAGTAGTACATTTTTATTCTCTCCAGTCATCTTGTACTATGGAATATTGATGTGAACTCTCCATCTCTCTAGTCTTGCAGGAGATGAGGCAACTAACCTGACCACCAGTTAAAACTAATGGCATAAGAACTACAGGAAAAAAGAAAAGAGATAATGTTGAATGTCTCCTTTAGCCTTACCACTTATTCAGAAGTAGTCTTTCTCTGACAAGCTTATTCCCAGTTCCACCTTAGTRTGTTCTTTGTGTGCTCTTGAGGGAACCCAACCCTTTCATAGAGCTATAAATTCTTTGCAATCTAAATTTCAAGACAAC
The DNA here is from genome assembly GCA_003342815.1 of Eudromia elegans. Lineage (NCBI taxonomy): Eukaryota > Metazoa > Chordata > Aves > Tinamiformes > Tinamidae > Eudromia > Eudromia elegans. The sequence goes on along the minus strand of PTEX01000268.1, from coordinate 819,558 downwards.
TAGGTGATATCTGTGTATTACAGATAGCTGTATCCTCAAATTGCACACCAAATCATCTTCAAACCACCATATAAAAATGTTCTCATACAGCACCTAAAACCTAAYGAGGCACTAAGCAAATTTCTGAACAGTCTTTTTCACACTGAAGACAGAGGCCTAAACTTTTCTGATAAACCAAATTTTCTGTTGAATAGTAGCCCAATTAGTATAAAAACTATTACTGATCTAGCCTCACTCTCTCAGCAGTCATGTAAATGAACACGTAGAAAGTAGGGCATTTAAGAACTGCATTGTGAGTTCCAGGGCATTTAATGGGCTGCAGAGGTCATATTAATGAATGTGTATTCTACCATGTCAGATCATAAAAGAAACAAAACAGAGCAAAACACTTGAGAAAAAGTGTTCATATATTTTTCTTTAAAGGATTTATGCTTTCAATCATAATTTGTCTGCTATTTTRTAGGGAGTACTTTTTCCTTCTAGCCTCCTCTTTATTTGCTATGGCTCTGAAGCAAAAGAAAAATAAATCATTACTAAACACTTTAGCATTCTCTATCTGCTTGTTAGTTTTTAGTCTGAAATTTCTAAACTTAATGCTGTTTTCTGGCTTCAAGCAAAATACTGTAACAGAGCAGAACTGCTTATCATATCACTGTCAGTGCCCACGGGGCCCCAGGGTTTGATTCTGTAAATGGAGTCTGGCTTACTGTAGTAATTCCCAGGAAGTAAATTAGAATTTATTCTTGACACAAGGAAAATAAATAAAAGGTCTACTGTTATGAAAATCAGCATATTAGGCAAATGTTTTAATCTAATGAAGTACTGTAGTCAACTTTGGTGGTAGTTATCTTTCGGCAGTGAGAAGAATATGTTTGTTATTTTTACTTCTTAAAGTTTTCTCTAGACAAATATCAGATCATGAGCTGCATCGGTGCCTAAGGTGTTAGACACTGAAAAAATCCTGAAAAAAACACAATTCTAGGAAGAACTGCATAAGAAAAGATCAGATACTGAATTTCATTATTTACACTGGAAAAGTCCCTTTAGCCTGGGAAAAAAAAAAAGGAGGTGATATGATTAAAAAGATAAATTTATGACTCCTTAGGTGGTTGGAATTAAAGTGCCAATGCACATCTTGATTATATTTCAGTGATCAAACTCTTTTTCTTTTTTTTTAAATAACCATAAAAAACTCAGGAAGGCAACAGAAATTCAAAAGGAGACTAGGTCTACCTGCCAAGATAACCTTATCAGTAGCATATTTTTCCTAAATTAGGAAAAATGAGCAAATATCCATTAAAATACCCATTTAAATTCATCCACTTTTGTGAACTAAGTAGCAAAAAAAAAAAAAAAAAAGGAAAAAAGGAAAAATGCTCTATTATAMGGTAGCTGTTGGTAAGCAGCCTGTATTTTTAATTAACTATAATACTGCAGTTTTGACCTAGTTTTAATGCTTTAATCTGCTACTGAGATTGTTGTACATTCTCCTCTTGCAGTCRAAAATCCCATTTAAGGCTTTTTAGCTATCTGATCTCATCATTTATAATGCATGCCCAATATAGAATTACTGATAACATCAGGGTTATTGTCTACTTGCCCAGATTTTAAATATAAACAGGAAGAATAAAGCTTCTTGGAAGTCACTTTGTCAAACTCAAGAGGCAAAAGCATGGTGAAGAAATGCCAAAACTTATTCCYACATACCAGACCTGCATCCTTGTACAGTTTGTCTCACATCAACCATTGACCCTAGCAGCTGGAGTAGCCCTTATTTGCAAACTGGCTTCCTCAGGGACACTTTATAAGATGCTCTCTAACCATGAGCTAGCTTCACTTCTTCACTTTTTGCTGCCGGCTGTTCAACTCTCATGTTAGCAACTTTTTTTTTTTTTTTTTTTTTTTTTTAAACTCTTTCCTGTTGTGGTGTAAATGACCAAATAGTATAGAGACTTCTTTTATTCCATCCAACCCCCCCTTATGCCCTTCTAATAACACAGGCGTAAACTTCACATTGCATCTTGCTGGTGTGACTGTGTGACTGTGGAGTGAGCTGGCTGTTCACCATACACATCCTTATCCATGTGATGAAAGTGGCCAGTTGAGTGGCTCGAATAGGAAAACCGCAACAGGCTCTGAAAACCACTACAGGAACCTTTTCCTTGCATTAGCCTTTAACAAACTGACTAGCCATCATATCTACAGCCCCTTCTGCAGAAGGATTTAGGCTTTGTTTCTTCCTGTGAAAATTCTTCAGGGGCCATCTTCAGTGCTCATCTTTAGGCATTCCCAAGCARAGCATTGTCTTATCGCACTGCCTGCTTCCTAGCTTTTGCTTGTAGTCTCAGAGAAATTAAGATTTCCATGCTACAGTGACTTTAGTAGGAACTATGAAAACATGGTATACTCAATTTACATTGTGACTGATTTGATCACAAATTATGTAGGCAAAATGAAATGTATTCTCTATCATTAGAATATTATATTACGCATCAGAAGTCCTAGGGATAATTTAAACAACAGCTTTGTAATGCACTACATTGTCAAGATATACTCAAACATTAATTCAACATAGCTTTCAGTGACATTGTAATGCTGTTCCAGTAAGGTCAAGAGACATTTATTCCCTCATTTCAAGCCACCTCTCTTTCTTCTTTCAGCTCTCTTGTTTCTTCCATAGTATTCTCTGGGTAAACCAGTCACCTAGCAAAATGTTATTTCAAAAGCACTTAAATCTTTTTCACCATTCTCTTACTGTAGGTAATTCCTATAGGAAGGCCCTGATCCTGTAAAAACCTTGCAAGAAGCATTCTGTTTTAAACTGTATAAGACATTTAATATGTGGCATACTGCTGACATAATAAAAGTCTTAACTTCAGTATAGTAATCCTTTTTCATACACACAAGTTTCTTTCAAGGAATACACAACAGAGGAGCCTTTTTTTTTTTTTTTTTAAAGTGTTTAGGACTATAAGATATAGCTAAGCCTCTAAATCCCAGGCATTCCAATGTAAATTTGTCAGCTAAGTATTATTGAAACTCACAATGGTATTTATATAGCTTAGCATTTAACCACGCTTGGCATGTATTATTCAAAAAAAAAAAAAAAAGTAATTCTTGTTGATTCCCATTGGAAATGAAATGTGTAAAATTGCATACAATGTATTTTGGCCTTTTTTTTTTCTATTTTAAGGTGAATCTGAAGTTTTCCTGATCACCCACAGGAAAAATTTATGAGTTACTTACTCGCTCAGGTTTTATACCTAATATTTTAATACAATTTWAAATTTGGTAGCTGTAGATCTTTTAGTTTTCCTCTGCAAAGCAGTTTCTTCCTTGTTTTTAAAATACTGACTTTGTGTGATAGAAAAATGAGAGGTATCCAGCTGAGAAACAGTCTTTTAAAATATTCAGAATTATATAGACTAATTCATTTGGCTTTTTCTACAGCAATAAAAACAGGCTGCAGCAGCATGAATAGAAACACTAGGAATTTCAGTTGCCATAGAAGTTAGCAGCAAAACTTCATTTAGAAATTCAACTTCATTGAAATGGAGGTGGGATATGTGTGGAGCTGGATAAAGTAGCAAAAAACTCGGATGCCTAAGGTTGAGATGACAATTCAGGACTATGGGGCATAAAAACAAAAATTAGAGTAATGTAAAAACTTCAAATTGGGATAAAAGTATTTTTAATTCTAAATAAACAGAAAAATCAAAGTGGAGGGGAAAAACTACCATTAAAAAAAGTAATTGTACATGGACATGACGTGAAATACTCTTCAGTTTTGTTTTTTTTTTTCCCCTGAACAGAGTAAAAAATATATTWAAAAAGTTCTGAAAAATAATGTGGTATACTAGTTATAAGCCTGATTGTGACATAAAGTATTTTGACTCATTCCTTATTATGATTTTGGAGATAAAGCAAACATAATTACTTCAAGTAGCGTGCTATAAACAGAGGCAAATATTCTCTGCAAGTCCTGCTCAACAACAGTGTGTGCCATTAGCAGTAGCTTGCCTCTCTCTACATATTTTTCAGTAAAGATTCATCTGACTTATTTTTGAATCATTAGATCTCTGCTCTGTCTTTCTTCATTGYGTTTGTTCCTTACAGTCTTAACTTTTCCATATACTCTTGATATTTCACTTTCACCAGATAATTTTATTTTTTCTCCATATCTGCTTTTTTAAGGTATTTTCACAAGCTGTTTTTTGGAGRTTATGATCTGTTATTGGATTAATACAAAAGAAATGTTCTTTATCCATATTAGTATCTAAACTGACTTCTGCTCTACCCCATGAAAAACCTTAATTATATCAGAATTATAACTTGCAAGGTGAAGGAAAGCTTCACCTTTCCTTTACCTTTGAAAGGTAAGTAAGGTAGCAGAACTCAATAAACACAATTTATTACCTGCCCTCAATGCACATTTAGTTTTGTCCATGAGTAATACTTGCAAGAAGAGATAGAATATGTCATATTTTATCAATAATTAATACCTGTTGAACAATCTGATCATTATTCTCATGCATACACAGCTTAGGTTTTACTAGTTTGAGGTGTTCTGTTTCCATCTGCCTTTGAGTTTAGCACTGCTACCTTGATGTTCCCTTCACATTTGACATTGCTTTCAATTTGCATCCTTASAGCGTATTCCAGAAAGAGAGCCAAATGATTGACATCTCCACATCTAAAGCAATGTGGTTTTGTAGCATGACTTTTATATTTCAGCTTGCTTGCAAATGGGGCTTTCATTTCCCTTTACATCGTTTCTGTTTTACTGCTCTGATGTTAACATTGTGTAAACTGTCATTGGAGGAAGAAATTTTGCTTTTTCTTTCCAATTGTTTCTGACAAACTCAGCATTCTTATAAAGAGTTAAACTGTCCTCAGCTGGGATTAATATTTTTTTTTTTTTTTTTTTTTTTTTTTCTTTTTCTTTCTCCCAATTATTTAATCACCAATTATCAGCTAGAACATAGAAAGTGTTTGAGCTGTAAAGACAAGAGTCATGTAAAAAAGCTTCAAATCTGTCACTTAGCCCTCTATCTTTTTTGTTGATGGTGTGTTGTTTTTTTTTTTCCTGCAAAAGTAACATCTTCAATGTTTAGTACAAGCCAAAGTGCTTATTTCCACTTATTTCCTGTGGGAATTGCATTATCCTAGTCTGTAGAACGAGGTATGGCAGGCAAGCTGAAGGTAAGAATGTGGCAAAAAAGCTCTTGTTTTTTCCAAAAAAGAAAAAAAAATGTTTGAAGGATGATTTGCAAGGAATACATGAAATCTAAGCACTCCCACTTTAGTAACTCTCATGCTGGCAGAGCTGCCAATCAAGCAAGTGGACATGAGACTGCATCATGTCAATATAAGTAATGTCTTTTGGCATAAAGACATTCTGTAAGAAATACTGCATTGCAGATTCATTGAAACAAGTAARTGGCCTGTAAGAATAAATAATTATTGCTCTTTTCCTTACATTAAATCTCCCTTTAATATTTTCAAGCACAGGGTATCAACTTCTGTGTTGTTCATTTGGTGTCAGAAATATGCAGTCATAGAACCATAGAATCTTTATGTTTGAGAAAGACCTTCAAGATCACTGAGTGCAAATGCAAACCCTGCTACACCATGATTGTTAAACCATGTCCCTAAATGCCTCACCTGTACTTTTCTTGAACACTGTCAGGGACAGTGACTCTACCACTTCCCCAGGCAGACTCTTTCAGTGTTTCACCACTCTTTCCATGTAGAATTTTATCCTAATATCTAACCTGAATCTACCATGGCATAACTTGAGACCATTTCCTCTTGTCTTATCGGTAGTTATTTTTGAGAAGAATCGTAGAATCACAGACTGGCTRAGGTTGGAAGGGACCTCTAGAGATAATCTGATTCAATCCCCCTGCTCCAGCAGGGACCCCTAGAGCACAAGGTGGCATCCAGGTGGGTTTTGAAGATCTCCACAACCTCCCTGGGCAGCCTGTTCCAGGGCACTATCAAGCAAAGGGATCAGCTCCCTCCTCACTACAACCTCRTTTCAGGTAGCTGTAGAGAGCAATAAGGTCTCCCTGAGCCTCCTCAGCTGCTCTTCATGAGGTCTGTGTTCCAGCCCTTTCACCAGCTTCTTTGCTCTTCTTTGGATACACTCCAGCACCTCCCTGTCCTTCTTGTAATGAGGAGCCCAAATAGTTTCTGCTTCTACCAAAAGCTTCTACTTATTTGCTTTATATAGCAAAAAGTGATAGCTGTTCCTGGTACATACTACTTGTACACACTTCTCAAAAGCTCCACATCAAGTAGCTAATCGCAATCATGAAAATAAYTGTGATCCAGGACTGTCTCAATATATTTTATAATATATATAAAAAAAAGTCTTAGAATTTGTACAAATAAAAAGCTTTCGCTTAATTCTTTTAATTCTGCTTAATCCTTATTGCTTCTTCTTTAATAAAATAATGATAGGTCTTTTTTTCTTGTTTTCCCTTGTATGTACATTTATTTACTGTATCTCTCCTGGAGTAGCCATCCTGGCACCAAATTCTCAAGAGATTGTACTTGCTGAACTTCTTTAGAAAATATCTGTCTTTTGTGAACCAGTGTCAATTTTTGGTTAAAAAATGGTTAGCTATTTATCTGAAGTTACTTTGACCATTCCTTCTGGCAATTGGTATATTCCATTCTGACCTTTTCTGAAGAAATTGAATGTGACAGTATGTCTCTGATACTCTGTGTAACTGGAAGAGACTAAAGTTGCTGAAACAAGACATATTTTGTTCGCTAATAATACTTCTTGTTCAAGATGTTCAGCCAGATAGCTAGCATCAGCACTATACAATTTTAAACAAGACATTTCCACTTTCCTTCCTTCCTTCCTTCCTTCCTTCCTTCCTTCCTTCCTTCCTTCCTTCCTTCCTTCCTTCCTTCCTTCCGTCCGTCCGTCCGTCCGTCCGTCCGTCCGTGCGTGTTAGAACAGTAGTTCTCCTTGGTTGCAGGAAACCTTGTGCATGAAAAGGCACAGATGTATGTGTCAAGCATGGTCCACTCTCTTAGGCAGAGAAAAAGGGGAAAAATGTACGGTAAGCAGAGTCTGTGCTTAAGAACAGGTCGTCTGAAAATGGGAAGAACCTGTCTGTTCAATTACATTAGTAGACTGCCATAGTTAAGATGAAATACTGATAAGGCTAGGCAATTGTAGTTGGCTATCTCAGGGTTCCTTCATGTTCCTGAATTTGGGAATCTTTTCAAATAGGTTAGCTTTAGGGGGGTCTGTGGCATCCTACCTAGGAAAATGATAAAGTAATCCCTGTATCGCAAAAATAGAGGGGGAAAGGAGGCCCCAAACCCTCTGCATGTAACAGAAGTCTGATGAATCTCGGAGTCTGAGAAAGAAGTGCTTATAAAGAAGGTGTAAAACTCGGGTGCAAGTAACTTTTATGAATCTGGATGTTCAAGTTATTTTGGCAGTTAAACTCTGCTGAATGTGAAACACGACTGAGATAACATGAACCTGCGGTAGTACTTTGGCCTGAGGCTAGACTGGGTATGGCATGAGTAAGAAATTGTCAGTGAATTTTATCTCAGTGCAGAAGGCTGATGCAGAAATCTATTCAACACAAAYTCTCCTGATTTTGAAAAAGGAGTAATGGATAGGAGTAGATGTATAGCAGAGAAGTAGGTCACGGCGTTTGATGTCTCCACTAAAACCTTGCCATATTGAAAGTCTAAAAAACTCAATGGCATTGAATAAACTACACAATTTCTTGAATGAACATGATTAAGTTTATCCCAGCCTCTTACATTTGTACAGTGCCTGGCAGGATGAAGACTTGGTTTCTAATATCATTCACAGCAATTAATGTAAATGAACACAGGTATTAATTGCCTTTTCTATATCTGAAAACCATCTGCTTTATATGCTATTCAATTGAAGTGCCTGAATTTAATTGTACAGGAAAAATGCAGTTATACAAAGATTTAGGAAAGCTATTATAGCAACTGTAATTTGACCACACATCTCTTAAATGTATTGTTTTTAGTTAAAATGTCAATAAAATGTAGGCAATATTTGTAAAAAATATTAACTGTGATAATAACTGAAAATACTGAAGAATGTCATCCTCACTCTTCAATTTTGTATGAGCAATACAGAATGTAAGAAATTTCTTCCTCTTTTTATGAGTTGTCATTTATCTGACCTTTGAATGGGTATGACACAGTACTAAAGATCTGTCTTGCAGACCCTGTCATCAAAGATATTTGGTCTTGTTCTGACCCCGCTTGGCCTTCTCATTTTAAATTTTTCTGACACCTCAGAGTACTGAGGGAGCTTGTGCTAGCGAGCYAACTATTAGCTCAAAAGACTTTCCTATTTTTACTGAGGATACTGAAACCACCCATGTCACAGTGACCATGTTCAGAATTAACTGAGAATCTKTATCCCTGTGGAAGAAATAACTGCCTTAACCTCTTATGATGACTGAGGTCCAAGAAGTCTTTTGAAGATGAAATATCTTAATTTTCATATAGGCAAACTGCTCTGAATTCCAGGTAGAAATAAGGGTTGCACAGTAGGGAGCAAAAGCAAGCCAGTCAGAACTGCAAGCTCTCAGAGCCCTCTACATACGCTTCATTTCTAGTTTGRATATAGAGATCTCTTTTGAACAAAACCTGTTGATTTTCACTCTGTGATAGTTCACATTGCAGATCTGTTTTGGACTGCCCAATCTGTATTTTTTACCTATAAATGAAAGCTGGCTAGATGTGCTTAATGTCTGTGCTCACAGGAACCCACTGATAGGCAGTTGTTTTATAGCAACTTCTAAGGACTATGAAGAGGAATRGTCCTTAGAAGAGGAATACATGCATAGTTTCAAGAAATCCAAGGGGACTTCACATAACATAAAGAAAGTTCATGGTAAAGTATCTAGCTGCACTGGTGTCTATAAAAGTGTGTTTTTTTCTTTTTTTGTTTTTTTCTTTTTTTTTTTCTTACTCCGTCCTCACCAAACAATCAAAAAGCTTGTGGAAATAATGCATCTTCTGATCCTCTTCTTGCAAGCAGTGTGGCTTCACACCATCTTTTCTGCTGAGAGTGATTAAGTGATACCAAGTTGCCTACAATGTACTAGATATTCCAGGGTTTTGATACTGAGGAGAAAAGGGAAGCTTACTGATATATGTACTGATCAGTAGAAACCTGATACTGTTCAGGACTTTATGRCAGGAAAAATGTGGCACTGAGTTATCTTTTTTACATTTCTAATATGTTTAAATTAATAAAAAAGTCACATTATGATATATGGCACTATAAAAGGAAACATCAAGTTGACAGGAAGAGGAAATCTTATTAATAAAAAATGAGAAAAAATATGTTTTACTTAAATCAGTTATCTACTTAATTTATCAACACCTGCTATAAAGTCTTGATAAACAGTAAAGATAAAAAACAGTTAAAAACTTTATCAAAACCCCTTGGGGCTTTTGTGGAAACATAAACCAAAACCAATTGCATTAAAATTTTGTTAAAGAATAAAATAAGAATAAAAATGCATCTTGTTTTTTTAAGCTCAAGTTTTAACTATTGGAAGAAAATCCTCCAGATCTGAATCGGTRCTACATTTTATGAAAGATAGTTTGTGTTTATGACATTGCAAGCTGCAGTAAGACAGTTATTTCTAAAGAAAAACTCTTAAACTATKAATAAAGCTATTCTTCATTAGATGTGCAAAGTGTTAATTAGGGTGTATTTTCAGTGTTCATACATGTGAGAGTGAATTGAGATGTAAAATCAACATAATTTTCTGAGTGTGTTATTGATAAAATAGTAATTATAGGAATTCACACAARCATAGGAAAAACCTATATTTGTGAAAAAACAATGACATTGCTTTGCTTTGATGTGGATAGATTTCTGTACTTTCTAATTGTCACACATGAGAATGGTTGAAAATTGAAGAAATTGTAAAGTCGGACGTTGTTGAAATGAAGACTGTCTTCAAACTATGTGTCAAAACCTGTTTTACAGGGTCAAATCACAAGACCAAGATTCCAATCCACCTACTCCTTTATTATCCTTATTATTTCTTTGRGGAAAGCATATGGATATATTAATAGAATTACACAGCATTGCTGGCAGTTTGTGACTGCTCTTAATCATGAATTGCAAGTCCAAACACAACCTATARCTGAGTTTTGTGGCTGAAACCCACATTAGTGGCAAAAATTAGGATTACATGCTTTCATATGAATATGCACTTAGCCTAGGAATATACCCTTTTGGATTTTCAACTTATTAATTTTATAGGCACTAATGCAATGCATAAAATCTTCACACTTGATTTCTGCACTGGTAGAAATAATAGAMTAATGATCTCTCTCAACATTACTCATTTCTATGAACTAATGATCCCTTTCCATGGAGGAAATAATTTTTTCACAAAATTATATCATAGTTTTGAGTGATTGTGAGCTCAAATTAGGCTGTTAAACACTAATGAGTTTAACAGTTATTGTATTAATTCTTCTTTTTAATTGTTTCTAAACCCCTCCTCCCTCCCTTCGCCTTCTCCCCATTCTTTCTAAACTGTTCTAAACAAGCCAGTGGAGGRTGGCTTGTAATTCTTAAACTGCAGCAGCATATGTTGGAAAAGCAGCATTTTCTATTTGCGGCAGAGTCCTTCAAGATGCTTCTCTCTCCAGTCAAGCTAAATGKTGAAAATGTTGAATTAGCTTTAGTTTAATTAAGAAATAATAGAGCAATCAGTTTCTTTGAGGGTGATGAATTGATTTCTTTGGATTTGCTTGTTTTTCTTTCTGAATTTGGTAAAGATTTCCCAGAAAGAAAAATTAGAAGTCCTATTTATTATTTGTGTCAGGGAGCTAATTCTAAGATCTCAGATTTGATACCCAGCAGGGATTAGTCGAGATGCCTAGAGCCTGAGACAGCTCTATGCCACTCCACTGCTCTCCTCCCTAATGGTGTGAACATGGGCCAAGATGAGAGCCCTACTACTGAATCTGGAGAGATTTTGCAGGAAGATATATTTCCCTCTCTATCTTTTCTTTTCTTTTCTTTTTTTTTTAAAAAAAAAAATCTATTTATTTATGTATAGTTACCACTCTTACAGCTAAACTGGTAGGAAGACTTGTGGAAAAAAAAAGGTGGCAGGGAGGAAAGGTGAGAGGAAGAAAAGTAAGGAAGCTTCATGTTAGTTTTTACTTTTATTCTGTAATAGCTGTAGCTGGAACTTAAACACAATTGCTGGCAGGTTACCTAGATTTTTGGTWGAAAGGCAATCAGAACAACTGTTTAAGCTATCCTATCCTAGCTCTTGAAACATCTTGGAGATTACATATTATAGGTGTGTTTTTGTGAGGGTAGAGGAGGAAGAGGATACTACTTAGGCTATCCAAACCCSTTGTTTTTGCCATATTACTCTTCTTGTTTCTCCTTTGTTTCACTTCACTAGTTTTTCTATGTCATACACCCTCTCCTGCCCTTTTCTTCACCCTGCTGGACTCCATGATTGAAAATATGCTCAATTATGTATGCTTGCTGTATTTGAACTACTCAGCTTTACTGATATGGTTTAAACCATGCAATAGAGACATTAAACAGTGTGTGTGTGTGTGTGTGCAGAGGGAACATTTAATGAAAGACCGCACTGCCTRCAGGGCAGAGCTGGATGTCTTCAGCAATGGTAATCACAAATGAATGGACCTCCAGAGTTTCAGGCTGCCTGAGGTCTCATGCTGCAGAACTTATATTAAACTTGTGTTTCCTGTGGATTTTGCTGGACTTCTGATTTTTTAAAACAAAACAATCCTACAGTTCTTCATTGCTGCAAAGAAAATAACACGCTGTGGAAAAGTCTCTGCGGTGGATAATACATATTGATCAGAATAAACCCRAAAATAGTACTTCTCTCTACTCCTCACCATTAGACAAATAAAATTCTGAAACATCCATAAAATCCAAGAGTAGAGCATAAACACTCCAACATGATAGCTCATACCATTTGTCTGAGATGATATAAAAGTGGTCTTTTGGAGCATCTGCATGTAGAGGAAGATCTGTTACACTAAAATATCACCTTTRTATTCTTTTGCTGCACTCACCATATCATGCAGTACAAAGAAAAAGAAATCACCTCCTATCTCATACAATTTCTGAATAGCTAACAACACAGATACCAGCCAACATGTTAATTATAGACTTGAAAAGATTTTTTTTTTTTTTTCTGGTGTATATTCTTTTTCCTATTGCCACAAGTTGCTGAAAATTGCTCGTTAAACTTCAAGCAATGCAATGTAATGCTTGCTACCATTTATAGGCAAGGCTCTCCAAAGTACAATTAGAGGGAGTATTATGACACAGAACAATGGAGACAATTATTTCTGAAGTTTATTAATGCTAATTAGCATATGGTATCTAAGACAGCTGCTGATACTTCATGGCTAAATACTGAGGGACTAATTAGTGTTTGATGTTAATTAGCTTCTTCTGCATGTACACTGTCCTTAGATGTATATGCACTGTCACCACTGGGCTATTAAAAATCTGGCCTAAGCCTTCTTGCAGCAGTATGATATGGCATTTAGGAGATTTTATAGACTGCACAGTACAGCTTTCCAATGTGCCCTTAATAGCCAGTGTAACAGCTTTAACAAGTCAAATTCGCAAAATCACTTTGCAGTATATTACAATACTGCATTTTAGAAGTACTGAATAGTGTAGAAATTGTTTAAAAATGATAGTCTTGCATTTTTATAAATAGAAATAATAGTCTGAGAGATAAAAAAAAATATGTAATGAACTGAGGAAGAAGGAAACAAAACAGAATTTCCTGGGTTTATATGATGCTATGTTCTATTTAGTTTTAATCTTGTTTGTTCTGAATACAGTTAATCTGCTTTGTTTTTCTTTTTTTTTTTTTTCCCCAGGAGATCCCTTTTCTCTATGCATTTTCAAACATGTATGCCTTACAAAATGTTTAATGGATTTTAGAATGTTGTTTTAAGAAAACAATAAAATTGTCTTATCTGTAGGTAGCAAGCAGGAAATGAGCACATCTTATTTCTTTGTTATCAGATTACAACTGCTTTACATATGAGTTTATTATTTAAAATCTGATTTATCCAAGACTACTAGAACTTGTTGGGAAATTCCATGGGTCAGTCATCGGTTTAGTTTTCTGCTTTTAGGCACTAATTCCTATCTGGTTTGAAAACACCGATTTCCTTAAACAGTAAGAAATCAACCTGAAAAAAGCCTCAGAGAGGCCAATAGCAAATCAAACAAAGTTGCTAATTAGGTCTTCTGTGTGAGTCAAGGTTGTCTTTTATTTCATTGTGACTGCAAGAATCATGGTTCAAACCTATTTTTCAGAGAACAGAAGGGAACAAGAGMAGGACCTAGGAAGTTGAGTATCTACAATATAATATGCTAAAAAAGATCAAATCCCCCATCTAATTTCTAACCCTAWATCTGGAAAAGCTAGACCTACCTTGTCAGGTCCAGTATGGTAAAACATATCTTTAAATGGCTTAACTTTAAATGCAATAGTTGTGMAGCAGCAGAAAGCACTTCTGTTATTCAAGGATAATTATAATGTATTTATTATCTTAAAAGGATCTCTCCCAAAAATGTTGGGTCTAAGATAATAATTAAAAGTTTTGGGATAAAGAAGACTGATTAAAAAAGTGTATGTACTGATGACTCATGAAAAATCTGAAGCCTTTGAAAGTCTTTGTTGAACCTACAGCATAAAAAMCAAGCATAGGATCTTGATTGAAAGACCGAGGTTGATATCCAGGTTGATAGACATGGCTTTTTTAAAATATGAGTGATATTCAAAAGAAACAGATGAAGTCTAAGGGAAAGATGAATGAGGATGAATGATTCTATTGGCATCATTGGGAAAACACTGATAAAATGAGACCTGTTGTAAAAAAAGATAGTTTAACTCAAACTCAAAATCTGGGAAGAATAACATGAGGAGGGTATATACTAGAATGACCACTAGAAGCAATGTTAATGTGAGTGGGAAAAATGCAAGAAATGAGGTGGTTCARCTCAGCAGGTAAACAACAGGTAAAGGGCTTAACATTATGTGGCTCTTCATATATGCTCCTATTAATTCCTCTTAGGAAAAATGGACAATATTGTAGTGCAAGATATATGGTCTCTTAGTCCTAAACAAAAGTGAGGTAATTGTTTTCTTTTTAGCCCTGGTGTGTACAATAATGAGTTGCCATAAACAGGGAKACCAGCTCTGAAAATGTTAAATGATGAAGATTCAATAGGTTTTATGGGATAGACATATCTTCACAGAAAGACTGTAACTAGGCAGATAAATGGCACACTGCAAAGGATAAAATTTATAATTGGCACCATAGAAAAGAGCTCTGCATATCAAATCTTAAGACTTACCAGACGTTGAACTTACAGTACAAAAAAAGGCCAAAATAATCAAGGACCAAAATAATCTTCTGTGGAGTGGAGAAGTYCTCAGCAGAATTTCAAATAGAGTTGAGATATCCGTATTACCTCAGTTCAAATCCTTGAGAAAGTTTCCCTTTTCTGAAGGTGCATCTCAGCAGGAAAGGCAAATTGCTCCCTGGTTCATCAGGTGAATAAAACCACTAGGAGTTGTATAYTCATACAAAACTGTACCAGGAGCACAGTACATCATATGAATCTAAAATGTGTTTGCTGTTGCTGTATTCTGTTCAGCAATGCAAGCTGTAGATTGACTTGAGTAGAAAGCAGCTCYGTGGTGGGCCCTGGTGGGCAGTGAGCTGGGCATGAGCCAACCATGAGCCCTAGCAGCAAAGGCAGCCAACACATCCCTGGGCTGTACGAACAGGAGCACAGCCAGCATGTTGATCGACGTGGTCATTCACTTTTATTTGGCACTTCTGAAACCGTATCTGGAGTACTGTACTAGTGTTTGGTCTCTTTTGATATGGGAAAGAAGGTAATAGCCTGAAGCAAGTCCAGGTGWGGCCACCAAGACGGCCAAGGGCGCAAAAGCAGATTGTCTTTGAGGAAAGACGTCCGGAACAGGCTTGGTTCAGTCTGGAGACGAGAAGAATGAGTAGGGATCTAATTGTTCCCTATGGCTACCTAATGGGARAGTACAAGCAAGCCAGGGCTATACCAGAGTGGAAGGATGACAGAACAAGGATGAGAGAACAAGCTGGATTCCCACTGGATGTAAAGAAAGAGATGCAGAGAGGGTGGTGAGAAACTGGATGTGAGATCTGTACTTGGAGACATTCAAAAAGTAACCAAACAGAGCCCTCATGAACTCCACATGACTGGAACTGCTATGAGATTATCCAACCTTCAAGTGACCTTCAGGTGTTTTTTCCAACTTGAATTTTTAYATTCTTCTTTGAACTGAAAGCAGAGAGACTTCTTACACTGCACTTAGGAAAAAAATATTGTCTGAGAACTATGTGCTAGTTAGAAATACTTTTGCATGACACAATAAAAGAGCCTCTCCTATACTTGAGAGTTACAGAAGTACTGTGAGCACTGACTGGCAGACCTGCTGGCACCCATCAACTTCTCAAGTTTGAGAATAAGGAGGGAGAAAAGGAAGTGAGCGAGCTGCACACATGCAGTTGCAGCCCAGGCACCTTCTGAGGTTTGTAGCTTTAGACACTGGCAGCAGTGTATGTTGGATGACCTCCACAGCTGGGCTGCATGGAGCTCTGCTCTGCCTGTGCTGTTACTGACATACCTCATCTGTTGTGCCAGCAGCAGAGCACATGGATTTGCTGACTTTCTGGGCTCTTATATGGGATTAGATCCCAAACAAAATCCATTTAGAGAAGGAATATCTGCCTGCTTCTCTTAACCTATGCCTAATGCCAGTGATATTCATTCCTACCTKCTTTCCAGCTATTCTTGTCACCAGATCAATGTGGCTCACCAGAGAGGTGATATCGCCTGCTGAGTGATTTACACAGAGTTAGTAGTCACACTCTACAAACAACTTCATATAACAGTCAYTGAAGGTTTTGAACAATCTAGAGACTACAGTAAATGACTGACAAGTATCTTGGAATCTGTAGCTCAATGGTTGATCTAGATTATATTTTCCATACTTTAACTTGAAAAAATCAGGCTCATCTACTCTGTAAAAATGATACTGCAGTGTATGTACATGCACTGTAGTGTTGTGTGAAATGTGATGTCATAAATCAGCTACAAAAGCGAAATAAAGTTATGTGTTACTACCAAAGAATTTAAAATCACAATCAACTCCCTGATAGCTGCTAATATCAGTATTTCATACTGGGAGACTATGGGAGGTGGAATGATCAACTTGAAATTAGATCCAGTAGTCATGCATTATGAGCCTTGGCTTTGTTCCTGGAATTATTTTGCTTGTAATCTGGCAGTGAATTTTGGATTTGGAGAGCTCTGTATGACTGAAATGTCAAAGAAAATGCTCTCTCCTGACATTCCATTTTGCTTTGTTTATATTAGCACCATCATGTATAGAGCATACTGACTCTAGACCAAATCTAAACTTATTACATATTGCAAGAACAATAGATACCCCAAATTAGATTTTGCTGGTGCATCTTTATGCAAAATTACTGAAGCATAACAATTGCCCTTTTGTGGTATGTACTCTGATGAAACCATCAATGAAGAAATATAAATGGGAATACATTTGGTTTGAGGATTAGAGCTGCTGAGACTATAGATGAGTATAGAGGGAACCWTTCAGTATTCAGGAGAAAAAAAAGTATTGCAAATAGTCTGCAGGCTATTCCTTCATTTTGCTTARAGGCAGTTTCTCTTGCAACTTTGCAGCTTAAAATAAATAGATGATAGCAAACATGAAGATTGTAGAGGTTTTAAAATGTCTAAGAAAGTATCATATATTACTAAATGGTTTCTAAAGTAATGTATTTAAAAATTTAAGAGCAAATTCTAAAACGTACATATGACACCTGCTTAGCTATTAATGGAGATCTTTTGTTTTTACTGATCTGGAAAAAAAAAAGGATAATATTATTCAAAACTAATAGACAAAGCTTTAGTGTCCCCAGAGAAGACAAAAATATATTTTTTTAGCAAATAAAGTTTAATTTTCTACGTTATTATTTTATTGAATTTATTGAATCAAATATGCAGAGAACATGAGATGGCATCCATATGACAAATGGCAAATAGACAAATATCAGACACATTTGTGCACAAATGTTTTCTAACTGCTAATGCAATTTCCTCAGAATCTAGTTAGCAACATCAAAATGATAGTTCTTTAAGAAAGTAAAAAGAAAAAAAAAAAGATTGCCATAATTTGTCATAGAAGACAACCGCTGTAAACAAAAGTATATACAGGAAGGAAGAGTTTTTGCACAAGCAGCAAAGAAAGCTAGTCTCTAAACTTTTTGCTTTTTAACTCTGTGCTTATGTTAGGTTTTTTTAATCATGTTTTTTAGGGAAAATGTGTATTTGTGTATTGAGATGCATTTGTATTCAGCTGGGTCTCTTTGAAGTATTTTATGAGCTTATCAAAGGTTATGGATTTTGCTTCTATTTACAAAGTAATACGTAACAGAACGGCTGTGGTGGATACCTGCTGCTGTACTGTACTCCAGTTACATGGATTTTGGACCGTGTYAGTTCAGCCTTTGACTTCCATCTGGTCAGTATGCAAAGGGTGGACTGGCACAATGCCAGGTCTCATCCTGCGTTTATTAGGGTTGTGGCCAGGGCTTGCATCTAGAGCAAAGACCTCAAAAGGCCTCTTGGATCATTCATTCATCCCATATGCACAGTCCTGTCCATCTGGCTGAATTTTTTACTCTGTAATCTACTTAGAAAATCTGGTGAGTATACAGAATTTTCAAGATAAGGCATCGTCATTCAACTCCAGCCACAATTACTGCCTTGTCTYCTGTGTCTTCAACTAATTCCTTTTTCATTGCCTATTTTCTTCCTACTACTTTTATSCCTATCAGCTGTCACACTTCCCAATTTTCTCAATCTTTTTTTATCTCCTGATACTCACTTAGTCATCTGCATGAAGCACGAAAACAGAGAACATAAAGAAGGATTACTCACCATAGCTGCTAGTTCTGTTAACTGAGGCATATCAGACAGAGGACCATGGAAAGATGAAATTGTGGGAGAGAAGGAAGTAGAAAGTTCAATGAATAGTAAGTTAAAGAAAGCACTAAAGAGATGACAATTTGTAGGGGAAGAGAAAGAATGCTTTTCATATTAGCTCTACGACAAAAAAAGTCAGATTCTTTTGGCTGAARGGAGAGAGCAAAGGTTTTCAGAGTGTGTCTTCTCTCTTTCCTTCTCACTACAGTTTCAACTATACCCCTGATTCRCCTTAGGGGAGCGTAAAAATGAGAAAAGTGAGCGTACCAGAGAAAAATATAGTATAGGCTGGATTATTGCAATTTTTAGCAACCATTCCCCCACACACCTCRAAGTTCTCTGCAGCAAAAGCATAAATTGTAAGAGGAGACTTGTAAGCTGTGATTCAGTGAGAACTTAACACACTTGARCAATAGCAGGAAAACACCTCTGATTTCAGGATTTCTTCATTATCCAGCTTCAAGTCATGTAGAAGACCGCTTTATGTAAAACCATTGGAAAAAGTCTTAAGTAAATTTGAGCCATTTTGCTCCTTCCCCATATCAATTCTGCTGGCAGGGGAAAGCAGTAGAGTATAGAGTAGACTATACAACAGATTATATGTTTTGTAGAGCATAGTAAATGGTTTGCTAGAGTACCTGATGTCACTGGTAATCCTCATTACAAAAGATATTGTTAGACAAATGGTAACTAATTTTACTTAAAAAGAGTTCTCTCATAAATAACGAAAATAGTGGGGCCAAAACTTCCAGGAAGTAATGCAAGACATCCGTTGGCCATTCACAGAACACCTGTGAATGAACATACAAAATAACTTTGACATTGCCAATAAAATATTTGTGTTTATTGTGGATATAAATCCAATGTGAAAGTAAATGTATTTCACAGATACAAATATAGGCAGTTGTAATTATTAACCTTTSTGAAAGTGCTTTAGTGAGGTTAAGATCATATGTAATTTCAATTTTAGATTTAGTTTGTATATAACAGATGCTGGAGGAGGAGAAAAATCTGCCCTCAAATTCATATCTGAATTCAATAATAAGGGACAGTGAAGGGATGCTATCTGCTCATCTCTTTTCACACAAGAGCAGACACATTATTTCTGTTTTCCCCCAATAGAATTAGAAAGAAATATGGTTTGTCACTCAAGCACTGAATGGGTCCTTTTTTAAACATTATATTTTAGATCAAAATCTCCCATTATAATCACTTTTTTTTTCCGTGTAGATTTTTTTCAGATTGTGCTCTACAGTTGTAAATAATGAGTTTCAAATCAGCTATCTCAATAGAAAATCTAATTACAGAAATATCTAAATTCACCAGGAGTGGTAAATAAGAAAAATATCTGCAACTGAACTTCAAAAGAAATGTACTTTTTACAACAATATAAATGAGAAAGATTTAAAGATTCAGTGGTCAGGGGAATCAATAACAATATAAAATACCTATGGAATGCATTAGGAGTTGGCTCTTGATAGTTTTATATATCCCAGACAGTCGCTCTGCATATTAAAGGATGCTTGTAATTGTGTCTTATGGCCTTCATTATTTTTTTTTGTGTGTGTGTATATGTTTGCCTTAATTTGGAATAATCAATGAGAAAATAATAAGATGGGGCATACATTTGCCACAGAAGTTTTTCCTACTCAGGAGATAGTTATTCTAYGGTGAGACTAGGAGACTTTGAGGAGGAGGTTAATTGGCTGMTAATCAGAAGTGCAGAGAATAATAAGAAAAAATAGTTCTTTGGGGAGAACATGAAATATTTATTCATCCTTCTGAAAACACATTCTCATYTCCTTCCATTTTTCATTAACTGCATACTGTATCCATCTCATGTTTCTTCCTAAAGGATATTCTGCTGTAGTTTTTTTGACAAATAATATCTGGTGAGCTAATATTCTTGTCAACTTTATTATTAGAAAGGGTCTACCACAGAATTATTCATCCCTTTGTTTCATAATATTTAAGATATTTATAGCTAATATATTGTGTTTCATTCCTCATATTTCTTAGTCACAAAACTTTATTCTACTCTGAAGAATACAGACATGACTTAAGAAGTTTTGGGATGGTAACACAACAGTCCAAAACTCCTTATGTTCCCGTTTTAAGTTTAAGGAGGACGAGCTATCCTATCAAGAGTGCAAAAAATTTATAGTTTCTTACTATATTTCTTATATTAATCTGAACTTAAAATGAAAGAGGTTAAAACTGACACCCCAAATCTACTTAGTTTTTGTAGAAGGCAGTTAATTCAACAACAGAAGTTCAGTTGCAAAATGCCAAAATTAGGTATTCTGTATTTGAAATAAGAAAAGGAAAAAGTTCAGAGAATCCAGTTAATTTCAATTTTGGGACATTTTATGGATAAKAATATTAATGCATTTTTTCTGTGACAGGATTTAAAATGTTTCAGAATAACCATAAATATAGTAGCTCTATGACAGAAGACTGTAGCATTTGTCCATAGCTCTTTAGATATAGAAGAGTAAATAATACGATAGTCTTCCCAATGAGGTTGGTATATTTCTTAATTCGAAAAAAAGACAAACCCTCTTTTTCTTTCTTAAAATGAAGATGATTTTTCCATTGTTATTAACAGAAATAAAGAYAGGTTTTTAGGCAGTGAACACAAAACATATATTGGAAGTGCCATTTCCCTCATAAAAAGCACTGAGAAGCCAGTGAGAGCATCTCTTATATACTTTTAAAACCAAGTATCTAAAAATGAAGCAGGTTTAATGATTGAGGAAAATACTAAAAACAAAATAAAACAGCAACAAAGCAATCTTGTTCATCTATGAGTTTGAAAAATTCTGATCAACTGTCAGACAACCAACTATTGCTGTGAACTTCCTGATTTACTTATTGCTTAGTCCAAGACTATATGGATTTTTTTTCAGAGAAGGGAAGTCAGCATATGTGTAGAAAGGCATGAATTTGCTGGGGTTTTGTTGTTTTGTTTGGTTTTGTTTTCTTTTCTTTGTAGCTTTGTTTTCTGTGTTTAAACTCTTGTGGCTCACCTTCCTCCTTTGTAAAGTTAGCAGAGTATTATGGCAGTGTAATACTGTTTATCAATGAATTAGTGCTTAAATATTGTTTATCAAGCACCTTAGTATACTTGGAAATGCACATCAGCCTGTAAAATGTTTATTATTAAATAATTAGTTTATTTCTGTATCTTTAAAAAATGTAACGAACCTTGCAATATTTTTTCCTTTTACTTTAGGAACAGGAAATTTTAAATTACATTCTGAAAGCAAAACCTACCAAGCAAAATTATGTGTATTATTCATCAAAAAAAAAAAAAGTGTCTCCTCTAAAGAAATGAGAGCACCCTATTTGTGTGAACACTGTTTATTAAAATCTTCCAAAAAATCATCCAGAAAGAAAGTATTTTTACCATTCTTCTTAATTAGATTTACTTTAAGTAGTTAAATATTTAACAAAGCTTTACCAATACAAATATAGACATTATTTTCTTCTACATACAATGTAGAATGTTCCCTGTCCTCCTCCTGCCACCATTAAAATAACATCAACTCACATCAACTCTTTAGAAACCTCTTAAATTCTCCTGGAAACACTCTTTAGAAAGGAAACAAATAAACAGAGTAACAAACAAAAAACTAGCCTCCAACCAAGCATGCAAGAGCTCTTTCTTCAAATCTAACACTCCCCTGAGAAGATGAGCTACATCATCTTCAGAAACTATTTATTCCTGTATAAGATTTCAAATAATGAAAAAAAATGTTGCCTGATTTTCTCTCCTGCTGCCAACTGCTCGGTTGCTGCTTCTGTTCTTGTTCACGTATAATGTCAACCGCACTTCAGAATATCTTTTTTTACTCACTATCTAATTTTACCTCCTCCTGCATTTTGATGGGATTATAAAATCCTTTGGTGGGTGGAGCTTTTTATTCCAGCCTCACAAAATCACAGGTTTGTTATAATCTCTTATTCGTACCATTGAACTTGCAATAATAAAATCATGGTGCAAGTAAAATCAGCCATATTTTGTTGTTGCAATTATTTCCAAGAAAAAATGAAGATAATAGCTCCGTGCACAAGCTGTAAATCACAATAATAATGGAAAAATCATCTCTTCAGACCTGTATGATTTGTGTATTATCTTCTATTTTAATATTAGATGTCTCCAGTCATTTTTAATCCCAGTATCTTGAAGTGACCAAGCTAATCTGCAGTCTTCTTAAAAGAAGGCTATAAATTCCTGACACTTAATCACTTTCTGGAAAACACTTATGCCTCCACAGGACAAATTCCTAGGTTTCAGACAGTTCTGAATATTTTGAAACAAATCTTCTAAATGTCTCGACAATTAATCCACAATAACATCTTCTGCATTTTATGTCTATTTTCCTGCATTTGATCTTTGCTTTAGTATCAGCTTTTAATGCTTTACTTTCTGTCTTTTACTGCATTTTTTTTTTTTTTTTTTACTACTTTCATTGCTATCTTACTAGTTTTAAATTCCTCAGTTCTGCAATTACTGTTCTCTGGACACTAGACCTAGGGCACATTATTTCTATATGTGTATAAAAATAGTATGCACAGTTTCTTACAATGGAGTTTTTTTGGATTGCAGCTAATATCAATTATTTTAGGCCTTTAAGAGTCTAATTCTATTCACGCATTAGGGACACACATATTCAGTTTTGCAGCTGGTAATTGAGAGGGCAAGACAGCACTGAGCAGGATATTTTAAAAATCTGCCCTAGGGATCTTGTTATGCAAAGCAGACCATAGGCGATGTCTAGAGAAATTCCATTCTGGTCTGGCTTTGATCATTAAAGAAACATCTAAACTGCTATTGATGACAAGGAAAAAAAAAAGGCAATATGAAAGGTTATCTGGAAAATTAAAGAAAAGTCTGAATTGTGAAAATGGTCTTGGGAGGATCTGCTGGCAGAGCTTGGGTGTGATTAAATATGTGCTGCAGCAGCAGCAATGCTGCCTTCCCYTTTAACCCACTAGGAAGGAACACTCTGTTTGGAAGGAGAAGGATCAAAATGCCTTGGCAGAAGCTTTTTAATACCAGGGCAAGGAACCTGAAAAGATATAACACAGAGCTGAAAGGTGATGAAAAGCATTGAGTATTAAACTTCAACTAAGGACTTTTGCAAGAACATGTGACTCAGTGAGTGTCAAAGCAAAATTCCCTCCCCTTCCCTCTCACCAAGGAAGATGTAAAGAAAGATAAAGTAGGACAGGTGAAAGAAGTGGCTTCAGTAGTCGCTTCTTCTGAACCCTGGTATTCCAGAGTGGAGAAGAGGTGAAAAGAAGAGATTTTGTGACCTTTTTTCTCCTTTCTATATTCAACATTCCTGTTTGAAGTCCATTACGTATAACTTAAAATAAACATGTATCTCTAACTGAAAAGTAAACATGAAATCACAGCTGCAGAGTAGCTATATCTAAGCAAAAGACACAATGTGAAATGTCTGGAGTTTATTTCAGGATAATTTGGGGACTTTTACAATTTTATTCTCACAAACTTTCTGAAGCTCAAACAGCAGATATTATCAGATAATGATAAAATATTTGCAAAGCAGCATAACCAGTGTTATGCAAAGAATCAAGATTATATCACTGTTTCTGTTCTGCAACTTTTTTTAACACATCCAGAAATCCTATCAACCTTGCTAGTCCCAGGATTGTTCTATGCATACTTGTTGAGAAGGTTATGACTTTCTAATAAATTGTCTGCCAAAACAAAATATTCTGTCTAGGTATAACATGTAGTCTTCGTTTCCATTCTCAAGTTTTATTAGGTTGTATTAAAACACATTTTTGGGAGATTGATATTTTTAACTTGTGTGGTTGTAAGAAATAAAATATAAAACAGCAGCATGGATATGGAACACAGATGATGTATATTATTTTAAGTATGTGTAGCACAGTATGTGTAGGCCTTTTTCARTAATGCTTCATCTTTGCACAACCTGAAGTATATAAAATGCACAATAAAGGTAATTGATTTTGAGAAAAAGAGAATGGAGAAAGTCAGGAGACAAGAAGCATTATGGAAGCCATATGCTGCATTTTCTTTTTTTGTCGGCACACATGGAAGAAAGGAAAGAGAAGGTAATATGTTTAATCAGCTGGSAATTGCAATGAAATTTATATCTCATTTAACATGCTCTTCATGGTTAGTGTTGGCTTTACTGTTCATTTCAGGTGCCTATCTTGAAAGATTTACTATTGTCAATATTAAAATGATTCTAATTGATCCTTTACTMTATTCTTCTTCTTGCTGAACAGAGTCTTTCCCATCTAAACCTCTTTGTTTTATGTAGAAGTCTTCTTCATCTAGTTGTATACCTGAATGCTCTGATCCAAAAAAACAGATTTTTAGATTTTTCCTTTTTTTTGTGAGGATAGAAGCATTATTACTTGGTACTTGAGTGGTACTTGGTTTGGTGTGGTTTGAGACTGTCTCTTTCATTCTGTGTGAAGCCATTTGATTCTCTGAGAGGCTATTTAATGAAAAAAAAAAAAAAGAAAAAGTAAACACTCCTTGTCAAACAGCATGAAGATCAATGTTGTTATTTGAGAGGGAAATACTAGGCCTTTCTGTTCTTCATTTGCTGCTCTGTTTGCAATGGTGTGAGTCTTATTCACACATTTAGTCATTGCTACTCTTTGTCTCCTTAATCAGTCAAGAAAATCTTGTCTCCAACATTCCCATGCATTCATTTGCACTACTTTGTAGCTCTCATCCAAGAATTTGAACAATGATCCAGTTTCCAAAAGCACTGAATCACAAAATCATAGCAAAGAAGGCTTTTTATTGTGTGTTATTATTGTGAGTTTCTCGGTTATTTATTACATCAATAGACAATGGCAAAATTTTACAGGGGAAAAAATATCAAATTATAAATAACAAAAATCTATAACCACTTTTGTCAAAAGTATCTGGCTAAAGAATTATTTATGAAAATTTGTGAGTGAAGATCAAGATATATTTATGTGAACAAGCACGTATTCAGTTAAATATTTAACAATKAAATATTACTTTTTATGAATTTAATAGTACAATTAATTCCATAACTAGTTCCGTAACAAGGTAAAACAGCATACTGTTTTTTCTTAGCAAAATAAGTCAGGTTTGTACTAGTCCTTTTGCTGTAGAGATACTGGTCAAAATAATTACTGCATCACTTACTAAAAATGATGGTAATTTTAGAAATTGTTTCAGTAATGAATAGGTTTTACTGCTGTTACTGCTACAAAGACAATGCAACCATGTAAAACCAACTTACATCACTTTCTGCCTCATACTTAAAAAGCACAAAATTGTCCAGTAATCCCTGATTGCAGGATTGTTATTGCAGATGTTCTTGCCAGTAAGAATATATCTTGGTTTTCAGATCTCAGGTAGAAATTGCAGGACTAACGATCATAGAAATCATCCTTTGACTTGCAGACGAAGTAGAAGTATTATGGCAGGCTTGGAGAGAAGCAAAAATGTGAAACCCCATGAGGTCATTGTCACSAAGTCACTTTTCAAAATATAGCAGTACTTTAATTCACATATCCAAAGAATAAGATGATGTTACTTTGCAGATTGTCTAGGTAAGTACAGAACTACACTACTTTTTTTTTTTTTGTGAGATGCATATCTCCCTTTTTTTCCATTATGCAGAATTAACATTTAATAAATAAATCAAAATTTTTCATTCTTTTTTGGCAAATCTGAATGGCAAATCTAAATGCAATTCAAGCATTGGCAGAGAACAAAGACATTGTTTTCTATGTGTATCAAAAATCAAGCACTTCTGCCTGAAAATAACACATGAATTCCTCAAGTTCTAACCATCTGAATAATATTTTTGAATAAATTTATTGACAATATTTAACTCTAGGGCCCTGCAATTGCTTTTTTAAGTGAAATTTGGTTAATTTCTGTATACAAGGTTTTATATTAGAGCTTGATGTCCAGCAGTAAGTGGTATCCACTAYTCCATCATCTTATCAGCAAGATATTGTAGTATTATTGGAAGAAAAGCAATCTAGCTCATGAAAAAGATGACATATATTAAAAGGTGTCCAGTAAATCATTTTCATAGTTAACTTTTATTTCTGTTTATCTATCCGGGACTGCATTATGCTGTTGTATAAAAAATAAAAGTGACACATATCTCATAAAAATAATACCTTATGGTCCTAAAACATGTAGTAGGCATTTGCACAGAAAACATGTTCATTTGCCAATATTTGCTGCTCATAGGTACTTCAGACACAGGTTCTGTTTTAGCTTGTACTTTCTTGGACACTGGCAGATATACAGATGGCAGATGGGCAGGCATCTGCTTATTTAGGTCTTCAGTTAAGTGGATAAACTAGTGCCATTTAAAAGATAAAATAGTTTAAACYCTTCTGGTTTCAGCCAGGGAAAAGCTGTGGAAAGGAAGGATGAGAAGATGATACTTCTCATTACTGTAACATTCTTCTGCAAAGCTTTGTTTTTCATTGTTATACTTTGAGTCAGTTTTAAGGCCAATCAGACCCAGTTCCAAGTAGGACATAATATTCTATCAAGATCTTTCTGCAAACAGGTCATAATTCTTATATGAGTCAGGGAATATTTTTATATATTCTAACTAAATTTTACATTTTTTTCTATGTTAATGTTTCTGTCTTGAAACTAAAGGAACTGTAAAAACTTTCTGGGTTTTTTTTTTTTTTCTTTAAAGCAATTTTGTAGATAAGTAGTAGTCAAATATCAGCAACTCTTCTATTTTTGAGGAGTGCTGTGTGGTCCATAAATCTCCAAAGAAGTTRTTTCCAATTTGGATAAAAGGTTACCCGGCTCTAGAAGAGGAATGCTGTCTCCTCCTTGAACAGGCATCAGAGGAGCACGCCAAATTGATAAAACGTATATATGGGGGTTTTTTTTGCTTTATTTTTGAACTGCTGGGAACTTGCTCAGAATAGATTTTTGTTATATGCAAGCCAGCTGAGTACTATTCATTGACTGATTCTGTTTTTATAGCACAACATCCAAGATAAAACACCCCAAAGCCACACACCCGTGCGTGCACTCACATCATGAGGATGTGCAGGCAAACTCCAGCTTCCAGGCTGTGGGGGTTTCTTTACTTTCTTGACCTAGGAACAAGAGGAAAACATTTCTATCAGGTGTTTTCTGCAAACAGTACAATTGCAATTTTAATTTTATATTACTGTGGCACATCTTACTGGACCATAAATAAATTTGTAATCATGTTTTTTGCATAYTCAAAAGTCTTTATTTATTTAATTTGAATCATAACTAGTAATACTAGTAATAACTAGTAACTAGGAGGATTAGATATGACACTGCTTGATATATATACAATAAAAATCCATGTAATATATTTTTAAATGAGGTATATTGATTATTTTACTCAAAATTGCTTTCTACTATACTGGGACTGTTTGAGCTAAATCCGGTCACCGTTAGCTACCCCTGAATATATTAAGCTTGTAGAAAAAAAAATGATAGGATAATATAAATATATGATATAAATTGCCTGCATGCAATTGAGGAAAATTGAATCTGACTCCGTTAT
This sequence comes from Eudromia elegans, assembly GCA_003342815.1. Lineage (NCBI taxonomy): Eukaryota > Metazoa > Chordata > Aves > Tinamiformes > Tinamidae > Eudromia > Eudromia elegans. The sequence goes on along the minus strand of PTEX01000268.1, from coordinate 791,835 downwards.
GYTGATGGTCAAGAGAGCACAAAGCAACCTTTAAGTGATGAAGGAGAGAAATAAAGTTAAAATTTTAAATGAAAAAGAATACTATAAGAAAAAAAGTATCAATAATGCTTATTTTTATATGGAACTCAGCAGAAAGTAACAAGCATGAGATTTTATGATATGCAGAAGAAAAAAAAAAAACTCTTAAGTTGTCTTAAATTGGTCTTTGAGCAGCAATCACATTTCCTTTGCTAACTTACTTTCTTGTGAAGCTTTTTTCTTCTATCCTGCTTTCTTTTCTACTGAGGGTACCTTAATAGTGTTTACTGAAAGTACAAAACTGTATAATATCCTACTATAATTATCAGAAATTCTTTCTAACTGAGTTACCTGAATGCGTTAATCCTTGTCTTCATTCAAAGATGTTTTAAAGCACTTTCAAACAATTCTAAAATGTCAAACCAGACCTAACTTAGATTAATTTACATGTCAGTTAAAAAGCAGCAAGTGTGTAGTCCTCTTCCAGTTATGAGGCACAGTTATGCTTCTAATAGTTCAATAAAATGAGTTGCCAGCTTATTGTGGAAGGAATACTGTTCTTGATAATAGCAATAATGAAGGAAATCGTAAATAGAATATGAAGGACTGGATTAAATTTAAGACATGATAAACAAAAAAGAAATCCTAGATAGATTTACAAAAGAGAAAAAAATACTGCAGATGATCCTATTTTTGYGTTTTATGGATTTTAGTAACACCAATGCACTGAAAGAGATAGATTTTTATTCTCAGTAAAGAACACTTTATCATCCTCTCTTTCTCAGTGAAAAACCTGACTCACACTTGATTATGATAAGAAAAGGATAATTCCCCTGGGAAAATGAAAGTGCTTATAACAAGATTCAGGATGTTTGACATCTTTCACTGTACCCGTAGTGTGCTATTAGTTTTCAATTTGGCTTTTTAGCATTGACACTTCAGATAAAACAAGATTTCATTTCAAGTGAGAAAATGGTCATGTTTGCAAATATCTGCATCTGTAGAAGCTAACAAGAAGACAAAAGAACTGCTGTACTCATAGCAGAGCTTAGAAATGTTTACTTTTAAAGGCTGACCACCATATGGAAAAAAAACTGTTTTTGGTTTAGAATGGGACTGAGCATATCCACCAAATCACTGAACTACCACCACACAAGACAGTGAAATACAATATGAATGAAAAGAGAAACGAAGTAGAAAAATTACTGATTTAGCATGAGATGTCATGAACATGGCTACCATACATCGAAGCCTGCTTTGATATATATATGTTCTTTTTCACCCAGTCACTTTCTTAGGACATACAGTCTCTGGACATGTGCAGAACAATGGTATAACAAATGTATATGTATACATATGTATGTATATGTACAAATGTATATGTATACAAAGTATACACTCTCCGGATGCACTGTACGTCTTGGCTCATGCTAGACTCAGTRTTTGTGCTCAAATATGTTTATTTCTGTCTGCTTAGTCTCAGAGGAAAAGGCAACAACTCTGTATATAAAGCACTACTATAAGTSCTAAGCATTAAGGTAGGCTTCTCAAAGGCACTTTGCTGAAACTAATAAACCCTACTGAAAGGCATCTTTTTGTTAAGTTTTTGTTCAGTGTCATATTGATGCAGTTTCTGTCTCTACAGAGTACTTTCTACATTTGTATGGGCAAGATAATGAAGATAAATGCTAATGCACTGTGTCAGAGTTTATATTGCTTGATGCAAAAATATCCTCTGTTCATTCTGCTTAGACAAAAGAAGAACCTTGTGGCACATTTTCAAATCTTCCATGTATCCTTTACACATCAATCCCCTATGCACTAAATGGCCTTTACAGAGCTATTTATGAGGCCAGGTGTTACTCACACATTAAGGAACAGTGAACAAGGAACATGAAATACTTCTCAAGATGTGTTGGCTTGTCAAACGAGTGACCACGTTTCCAAGCCTGTAGCTCAATCTCATTATGACTTTTTTTGGTGTATCATCACCAGCAACTCTGTACTGTAGTAACTACATGGATTTCTTGTATCCCAGTAGGGCAGTATTTGCTCTATATTATATTTTACAACAAGCATTAAGAATTGTATGCCRCACCAAATGTATTTCAAAATATGCATATTCTACTGAAGAGATAAATCCTTGAATGGATCTCAACTGCAAAAAATAGGAGGAATAAAAAATAGACAGTAGAGATTTTCCCTGTTTTACTGGCTTTTTTATCCTTGGTTCTTTTAGAAAAAAATAATCTGTTTAATTGCCTGGAATCATATATGTGTCATTACAGATGAAGTAATATCATTAACACACATTTCACCTTTCCATCAGTACTAGCATTTTTTTTTTTAATAGAATAGTGAGTAAGGAATTTTTCCTTTATATAACCCTTCAGTGTGATAAGGTGAAACAGAGGGGTCAATAAGTTGTTTTTGTTTCTGTAATTACAGCACCTGAAAAAATTCAGTAGTAAGAACTTACTAGGTGACTTAAAGAGATCAAAGTTGCTARATTTCTGTGCTTAAAATATTTAACACCTATGTTCTAGGATACCATATGAAAATGTAAATAAGCATATAGACATTTAAAATTTCAATGAATTTTCAAAGATATCATTTATCAAAAGAAAGATGTCTTCTGTTTGGAATTATTAAAAAATGAAACAAAAAGAAAAAGCTTTGAATGTTTAACTCTAGCAAATCAGATATCTCTTGAGTCAGTAAATGGTATTAATAATATTCCTCCACGCATTCCACAGGCTTTCATAATTCAGTCTTAATACAACATCTCCTATCGTAAACAAAAGCAACAGAGACCGTTATAACTCCATATCACAAGTATAGTCACTTRAGGTAGAAAATTCTGAATCTGTGTGTTTATGTCTCAGTCTATCTATTCTATTTTGTTTCTTGCTGCTGTTGTAGTCAGACTGTCTTCCATGCTTATGCTTCTTTGTTTGTAAAATAAGGTAAACACTGAATTCTTCAGAAGTATGCATAATTTAAACATAAAAATGTTTCTTTCATTTACTGTATTCAGTTTTGTTTTATTAAGAATGTCTCCCTAAGTATGTCTATATATGGATGTTATGTAACTATATCATATACAGAYATGTATGTACAGATATTCAATTTTTTCAATAATTTACATCTTTTCAAGCATACAAAAATCCTTTTTATAGCAACAAATATTCATAGTTTTACAATATGAGAACATGCATTTGAAGTTTTTTCCACCTCATTTTTGTTTGTTATGTTTTGTTCTGTTTTGAGATACTTAAGCCCTTCTGGTCCTGTCCAGAATCTGAATGCTCAGGCTTTCAGAGCTTGATCAAATGATAGAAAAGAGAGATATATATTAATCAGACTAGAACACAAGGTTCAAGTATTATTGAAAGTAGAGTGAGAGACATTTTTTAATATTCAAGCAGCTTTATTCCTAACTCTGAATAATATTTGCTCACCAGGAAGAAGAGATTTTTCGGTCTTTCTAAAGTATGTCTTTCATAAAAATAGGTGAGGTGTCAGGCAAATTGTCAGCACTCCTTCATGAGCAAATTAATATTCTTATATTGCATTAAACAGAGGGGAGGATATGAAGTTAATTACTGATCAGCAGGTGACAAGTAAAACATTTAAGTTCTTCTTTGCCAAATTATACATTATAGTGTCGTGCAGAGCAGGAAAAAAATCATCCAACCTTTCAATAAAAGACTTAAAATCTTCAGCTGGAGTAAGCTGCATGGATTTGCTAACTGTTTCTATTTCAAAATGAAAGGTCACACAGGTAATAAAACTAATAAACAAGAAAAGCTTGCCTGCTGAATTTTAAAATGGGATTTCTACTCATTCAAATTCCCTTCTGAATCAATCTTTAGATACTAGGGCTTTAGTTTTTGAAGAGCTTCTGCAGTGCCAGAATTTCTGTACCTATGCAGTGTTTCTCTGATGTCAGTGACTATCTGGAAATCCATGCGGAAAACAGGTGTAGAATTGGGGTCATGGACTAGGATAAAAAAAGAAAAAGAAGAAGTAAAAGATAAAAGAATCCTGGCATTCTGAAAGGTTTATGGTAAAACAAAAAGCCTGGCAACATTTACAAAAATAGAATGTGGTCTCTAATTCCTTACATTTTGCCACAAATTGCTACTTTTCAATTTTCTTACTGTAGAGGTATGGGACAATATGCAGACTTGAGATTTTATTGACTGCCATAGAAAGTGGTAAACATAGAAAAAAAGTAGGAAGGTCAGAACAGGCAGCAGTATCAAAAAACAATAACCGTTATTGAGCCATAGTATATAAGCAATAAACTGAGTTTTCGTTTTCCCTTTGCTCCTTTTCAAAAAAAGGTTTGTAGCTGTTAAAGAAATGAGTAGGAATTTTCTTGGTATTACAGACATTTTTCAGTATAAATTGGACTGTTGGAATTTCATTGCAGTGAACTTTGCTGAACACTCTAATCCTAATCTAAAACTGCTATTCAAGATACCTGGCAGGGCAAGAGTTCTATCCTTCATCTTTTTAAATATCTCTTTTCCTCTGACACTGAGATGGACAGATTCTCGGGGAAGCAGTATTGTGATCCAAATTTGCAGGTTTCTGAACATGRTTTCTATCAATACTTCTCGTCCCTATAAGATATACCAGTTTTTAAGGTTCATRGAGCCTGTAAAGCTGTGTCCAGTTTAAGAATTAGATGTTTTAATGGTGTGTGTCAATGCATGATTGACTGATATCTAACTAGATCATAATTGATTAATTTTGAGAAAAAAATATCTCCTAACCCATACAGTAAGGATTAGAAAATATAGGCAACTGCACGCAGAATAGCTTCAGAGGAAGGGGTATTTGACCTCCTCACATGTTTAACCACTATGTTGCACACTGATTGTAGTCTGTGATTTAATTTCTCTCACCCTCTAGAGAAGCTTAAGTAGTACTTTTACTTCCTGAGCCATGTTCACATCTCCCTTTTATCCCAAATTTAGCATCTTCCTGTGTTTGGAGATGTTGCCCTCAGGTGGTAACAAAACACTAATTTTCTGAAAAGGAAATACCACATTTACCCTTTAGTGCTATGTGGAGCCTTACTAGAAGAAAACATATTGACTTTTGTCATATGTTGTCACTCGGTGGTTGGCTCAGGAGCTGTGGTGAACAAGCTTCTTTTCATGGGATATTTCAGACTGGGAGAGACCTAAGCAAGTCCTACCACTTCCTCAAAGAAGTCTGTATTCAGGACTTCACCTAGTGGGTTTTGGAAACCTCCAGTAATGGAGACTGCACAGCCTCTCTGGGCAACCTGTTCCACTTGCAGGGTCTCCTTATGGGAAAGAAGGTTCTCCCTATACCCATCTAGAATTCAGCTGTCGCAGGTTATGCCCGATGTCCCTTGTCCTCCCACCTGGCAGCTCTGTGAAGAGCCCAGCTCTGTCTGCTTGATAACCTCRTCATAGGCACTGTCTGCTGATAGGGATTCCCTTTTCCCAGGTATAGGACTTCATATTTGTTCCTGTTGAGTTTTGAGAGGTTCCTCTCAGCCTTTTTCTCCAGCCTGCTCAGGTCCCTGTGGATGATGGCCCCGACCTTGACCTGTTCAACTGGTTCCCCCTTCATCCTCTCCCCAAAACTGGGGGAGGTTGGAGTCATACACAAACCTAACAAGCGTGTACTCCATTATCTCCTCCAGGTCATTGATAAAGACCTGTTAGCCAACCATTCTGAATAATCTACCCGTTTGGCTGTGCACCTATCTGGACCATAACTTTGAGGCAAAAATATTGTGGGAGGCAGTGCTGAAAACTGCTAAAATTGAGGGAAGTGACATGCACTGCAGACCCACAGATTCAGTGAAGAAAAGCAAGCTTTGTCAGGTATGATTACCTTTGGTAGAATCATGCTGACTGTTCATAGTGACCTAGGGAAATGTGTTTCAGGAGGATTTGTTTCCTTCTGACTGAAGTCAGGCTAAAACAGATGCCCAGGAAAATATGTCCAAAGCTCCTCTTGCACTGTCATAGCTTCCTGAAAATCTGACCAGGACTATCTGGCCATAGTATCCTCTCTAACAAGTGGTATTCCTGCATTCCTTCTATTGCATTTCTTTAAGTATATCAGCCTGTGTGCATTGATTATAAAGATATGGSAATGCGATTAAATGCAGTCCCAAAATATTCAGCCTTATGCACTGCCCGACAGATGAGTTTCCATAAAAGTCATCTGGGAACTCCTCATTCTGCAGAGTTAAGTGGCTCTTCTGATGTCAGATGAAAATAAAATATTTAATTACTTTGATGTATTACTTTTAAGGTCGTGATTGGTGTTAATTGATCTTTGGCTTTCCCTTGTTTCCCAACTCTGGTAGTCAAATACAAACTTTTTTTTTTTTTTTTTTTTTTTTTTTTAGTCAAATACAAACTTTTTTTTTTTTTTTTTAGTATTATTTTAAGTAACAGTAAATTGAAAATCCATAAGACTTAGAGAAACAGATTTGAAGGGAATGTATCTAACAGTTATTGTGAGAGCAAGTAAGCATATTGCAGAGGAGCTGAAAGTTGCTTTAGGTGTTTTTTAAAAATAAGCTTTAAAAGGAGGATAATGCAGAAATGTGCTTTTTTACAGATCGTGAAGTCTGAATTTATTCTGACTTCTCACTGTGAATTTCACTTTCAGGATATCTTGCGAGTAAGCATATAAATAAAAACAGGAAGGAATAATTTCAAAAAGGAAAGTCTGTTGAAGTCTGTTTCTGTTGAAGTTATTTGCATCCGTTTGACCTGAAGATCAAATGGTTAAACRGAGACAATATAAGACTGATAATGGTAGGGATGACTAACTACTACTACTTACGATTTTGAAGACAGCAAAAGAATTTGTAGTGAGAACTCTGGACAGATAGATAGTTAATGGATAGTTGTTAGAAACTGACCCAATTGACAATTGATTGTTTATGTGTTTTCTAGAGAAATAAATGATATAACATTTTTGCTACCCTTTCAGAAAAAAAAAAAAAAAAAAAAGAACTCTGCAAGAGAATTTGTTCTCTATTTCTCATTTACAAAAGTTGTTCTCTTATTGCAAATAATTGACTAGAATTTAAATTAAGCAATTCCATAATTTGTTCTCTCTTAATAAAAATAAGCTTCATAACACTACGTAAGTTATATATTTCATCTTTCTTTGCATTAAGAAGTGCTGCCTCTCCATCATAAATATGAAGAAACTTATAACAAATATTCCATAAGAAGTTATGGAAAGAGCTAGCTTTCTTTTCTGCTTAAAATGACTTCAGATGTGCAAGATTCGATTTGGTACCTCTGCAATAAAACAAGCCGAGAAGGCAAAGGCTTTAACAAAGTGGAAAAAGATTTGCTTGACAGTTTATGAATCACAGTACAGACAGTCTTAGAAAAATATATTCCCACCTTAAAAAGCTGCAATGACTGATCAGGACAAATGGACCTGCCACCTAAACCGTATAGATTATGTGATAAGAAATATGACATATATTTGTTGATAATAATTAAGGCCTCATTTACCAGCTACAAATACAAGAATAAAAAATCCACAACTAACAATCTGGAGAAAAATGTTCTTTTCTGTCAAAATATTTTGAGGAAAAGCTTTGTAAAGACCATTGTTTAAAAATAAAAAGCGGAAATGATCAGTTCCACTGATGGCCACTAATTACTATCTCTGAGTAAATTCACACATTGTTTTCTGCTTAAAGGTGTATTGGAAATAAGCTGCTGGTCAGCTCTAAAAAGATGTATAAATATACTATTTTGCTAATGGACACCACTGAATAATTCAACTCCCATCATAACAAGGCAAAAATCTGTATGAAATCTCTACCTTATATATTGGTGAATCAATTTACTTCTAATATCTCTAAGGTGAGCTCTCTCCCTTCCTCGTTGAGAAGATAAAGGAAAGATCTATAAGCTGACATCACACATTACATCTGAAGAGAAAGAAGCTGTGTTCAGAGTGTCAAAAAAGAGAATTAGGCCAGTACATTTAAGATTTGTTCACTGCTCAATATCTGCACTTATCCAACATCTGGAGAGATTTTCCAACTTGGGGTGACTGAATTATACTTTGAACTGGGGCTGATAACATAAATATGAAAAACAGAAGCAAAGGGTGTTAAATAGGTGTCCTTAAATCATTGGCTTTGATTGTGCTCGTGTTCCCAATGATCTGAAAGCAATGCATTATATGTGTTTCTTTTGTTTATTTGTTTCCTTTTTTTTTCCCCACCAGCTGTCATTGTCCTCAAGTAACCTGTCAGTTCACTACAATTAAATGATTTGTTATAGACTGTGCAAGTAGACAGTAGTATCTCCATAGTACTCATGCTTTAGATAATGTATCCCATGTCCTCATTTCTTTTTTTCTCAGTTGAGGATAAAACCAATAGGAACACAATTAGCTAAACAGCTAATTCTTTAACAGCATCTTCTTTAAATTCTCTTTGAAATGACTCTTAACTCTTTCAAAACAATATCTCTGGATCTACAATGAGATAATTAATTTCTGAATTTTAATACAGAAAATTATTTAAGTTTCTTATGCATTCTGATTTTTTTTTACCTGTTTGGTGGAGGGGAAATCCCTTCCTCTCTTTTTTTTTTTTTTTTTTTTTTTTTTTTAGCAGCAATGGGAAAACAATTATTGTTCTCATGTATAAAGAGAAAACTATACCACATATGCAGGAATTAATTGATTTAAACCAGTCTGCGGAGATTGTTTTGGATTATTTCACCAATGAATGCTTCAGGACAGAAATTCTACATAACAGGTGTTAGTTTTATAGTTTTATTTTAAATTGGTATGCTTGGACAACTTACTGGCCCAGTACAAGAACCCAAAAATAACAGGATAGGCCTGAGTCACTCTTAAAACTTCTGAATTTAGACATATGCCCTGTCACATTTAATTAAGGAAAACAGTGTGCTTGTTACACAAGAAAATAAATTATTTCTTTTGTACTGTGAAAATAGCAACAGTGAGTTGCAGACACAACTGGAAACATCTCTGATTAGATGATGGATATCTTCAGGAAAGCAAATGATTCTTTGAGTAAAGGTTTAACAGTTCAAAACAGGGCAGCAAAAGCAGAGGGAAACTTGGGTAAAAAGCATGGTGAAAAAGGATGATCAATCAAACTTACTCTTTTAAATCAATGAACTTGTAGGCTTAAACACAGTATGAAATCCTGTAACTAATCTTTTAGGAGAGAGAAGAAATACTTATATCTTCTCTAAGTCCAGGYAGCCACAGATTTCATATTCTCTCTAGCTTAATTCACATAATTTAGAATCTGCATCACATCCAAAAGTGGATTTAATTGAAACCTGATGAGAATTGGCAAGGAGATGGGTCCAAAACAAACCAGCCTTCTGTCTCATACTCTTGGTACCTTTTCTTGAAAATTCAAATGATTAAGACTTAATAAGACATGAGGCATGGGTAATCAAAAGRAGAATGTAGTAACAGGCAGCTGTTATCAACATCTGTGCTGCATCTTTATATAAGGAGCAGTGTGCAGAACATTGTCACTGCACTGGTATTGCCCTTTTGCTAATGTGAGTGGGAAATCTGATGTTAAAATACCAGAAATAAGCAGGACTACAGATATCTTTTAAACAGTGAAAGAAAATGCTGACTTGAGCTTCGGCAGCAATCTTCATGATACTTTTTTTGGACCAATGATGTAAAGTATGTTTGTCAGGTTTTCAGATTTTTCATATGCCTTATCTTTCAACATCTCCGTAGACAATGTTAGCTCTTTGAGTCAGTTTCCCWTTAAGGATTTTAATATTTCACCCTAAAACTCATTCTAGTCTCTCCCAAAGTAAGAGACTATCATCTGGCCTTTTTCTTAGATGAAAGCTTATTTACCTTCTCTAGATATACGAATATCTTTGTTAAATGACAATTCATGTTCACTCATGTGGCTAGTAGTCAAGTGTTGGCTTCTGCTAAGTGCAAAATACATAGTATTTTTTTTTTTCTTAAATGCATAATGCTGTCACCTACTGGTTTGATGTCGTAGAGGTGGTCCATTATAGCCTCTAGGATGAGACCAGTACATGACAGTAATTTACAACTTTGCAATGACTGCAGGTCAACTTCTTCCTCAGAGGCACAGTGAAAGAGATTGTCTTCATTTCATGTATACAGTAGGCCCATGGTATTTGTTTGGAGTTACCAAGAAATAACATCAAGATTTGAACAAATTGTTAGATAAACTATAGCATATGCAACACTGAATAAGGAAAAGAAAACAAAATGCTAAACAGTTGCTAACAAAATAAACTCAAGACCTTTTATACAGCAGGAGTAGGGGATCCTATTGAAAAGATGGAAAGGGGTTTGTACTTATCGCTGTAGTACAAATGCAGAAGACTTGAGGTTCATCAAAACTTGCTAATAAAGTAGTCAGAAAGTACAGGCCCAAGAAATGATTCAGTGAAACATGTATGCTCTAGGGATGATAACCATTTTCAAGATATAGGTCACAAGTTTTCTTAAATTCACTTATGCTTGGTATATCATGCAGTACTAAGTCATGCCTGATGGAAATCTAAGGAGTATTGCTGCTAGCTGTTAATTTTTTTTTCTTTATTTTTACTCATTATTCATCTTGCTAATATGACAATGTGTAGATCATTAGTTAAATGCCATTGACCGCATCTTCCTTCTTAATTTCTCAGTTAAGGGTTGGTGCCAAACTGACAACCCCTAACTGTTCATAAATCCTATTTACCCCTATAAAAGCACAACTCTTTTTCTTTTTTTTTTTTATTTTTCCTTGGTACTTTCTCTGGGCTTTTTTTTTTAATAGAAAATGACCATTAATGATGCATTACAATGAGGTTCAACAACAGTCTTGGTTAAGAGATTAATTTTCATCCAACTAGGAAGTTTCCTTATTTAATGATACCACTGATGACTGTAGGATTAAAAGAAATCCGATAAGAGTCAGTAGAACAGAAAGACACAGTGCCAGCCTGCACTCCAAAAAGGAATTGACTTCACTGACTCAATTCAAGAAAGCAGATTTTTCACTCAGTCTGAGGACTGAGCTCATCAGCAGAAGAAATACAGCCATCATTAATCTTGATTTAATATTAAAACTTGATTTTGATAGAAAACTAAAGTGATAAATAAGCTGTTCCTGAAATGCTTCATTGTGCCTCAATACATCAATAAAACTTGTCCATTTTCCCTGTAATGATTTATACTTTGCTATTGATAATAGCTGCTATACTAATTATTAAAATGTTTATAATTCATAAAAGCATGGCAATTTATTGTACTGTGACACAAAYGGCCTATTTGAGCAGACTTGACTATCTCACTTGGCCAAATCCAATCTGTTAAGACATCATTAATTTTCTGTACATCCCTTGTAAGGCGAAGCAGGCAGTGCCAAAATGCTGCCAGCTAAGTTGCCTTTTTTGCTATACCTCTGCTTCTGCACAACAACATGTGAAATAATACTSTATTTCCACTGTATATACCACTGTATAGAAGCAAACAAGCTGCAATGAGCTAAGAGGTTGGCTCCATCTCTGGCTCTCAGAAAACTTCTTCCACTTGACTGAAAATGAGTGACATTAGATTCAAGCCTCAGCATCTTCTCCCAGGCAGCACACATAGCTGGCACTGACAGTAATTAAGACTCTGTCTGATACATCAAGTTGGAAAAATGCCTTTAGTTTGGCTACTTAGCTTCCTGCGAAATAAATGCCCAGAGCTGGCATTTTACTTAGCAACAAAAAAGTTTCCTTCAGGTGACCRATATTATTGATCATCTTAGCTTATCTGAGTGGCATATACTCTACTGTTTAATTTAACTATAGCTAAAGTACTTCTATGCTGGAAAGTAAAACTATGCTTTGCCATCTATTTACTCACTGTGTATGGGCTAAATAGGTTAAATTCTGGTCCTTGCTGTTTAGCAAATAGAGTGCATTTACTGAACTTGCTTGACCAACAAAAATCTGCATTAAAACAAACAAAAAAAAAGAACAAATAATAAGCACTAAATTTCAACTATATTTTAATATTCAAACTTTAATCCATCCCAATCTCTATAATTCTAATGATTGGGGTTGCTAACAATAAAGGAAAGATTGACTGCACTTTGCAGAACCCTGCAGGCTTCCCCAGCCCACCGGTCCCGGCTCTTCCCCTCCTTGCGCGGCACCAGCGTCATCACRGCCCAGCCCAGGGCCATTGGGGCTGCCTGGCAGTGGTGCCGGCTCCAGACCCGGCTCCCGGCCCCTTCCCAGCCTTACCTCCTGCCCTGGCTCTTTCTTCGGCTYCTGTCCCAGCTCCTGATCCGGCTCCCATCCCGGCTCCAGGCCTGTCCGGGCCCCGTGGCAGTGCCCAGCRGCTCCTGGAGCTGGAACCACCCTGACCCCCTGGGCTCTGGGCCCTCCATCCAAGGCTGGGATGTGGCGGCCGCCACCYTGTCCTGACAGCTCTTTGTTTAGGTTTTGTGGTCCAACAGCCAAAAGGCCTTTAGATTGTAGATCGTGTGTTTTCAACAATATGAGGAACTAAACACTAAATGTATTCCACATCTTATATATTGAAAAAGAAAAAAAGTGGCACTTCAAAGCCTTTATTTGTCATGCCATGTTTGGAGCTTTTAGCAATACTAAAGATCAGGTCTTGACGAGCAGAGATAAAAGCATTGTGTGTGTTTGCATATTGAGCCTTTCAAACTAAAATCCTTGTTGTAGTTATGCTGGTAAATCTGTAACTTTCTAGTTTAAATGTAGCAGTAGTGCCTGTGCCCTACAAATCTAGAAGCTGGGGTTTTATGTATGAAATCTGAAGGATAATTGAATGAATGAATGAATGAATGAATGAATGAATGAATGAATGAATGAATGAATGAATGAATGAATGAGGAGGAAAAATCAGCATTAAGAAGCAGATTAGCAAAAGTCAAAGCAAAAGGAAGCAAAAAGTAAAAATAATAGTGAAATTGGTAATTATTTAATGTTTCASCTGATAAAACTTTTTGAATAAAGTGAATAAAGTGAATAAACTGTGTAACTGAATAAAATATGTGGTATGAATTACATTTTCAACCAGGTTAGAGAGGTCTAACCAAGTGTTCCTTAAATCAGAARCAGTTTTCTGGCACTGTTTATCATTTTATCCTAGTTGATTATCAGCTATTGTATTCTGTTCGTAATGGAAGAAACTAGTATCTTCGCCAACAATACTGATGCCTAGGACCTATACAATGTACCACTGTACACCTTCAAGTTGGACATGAAAGTTGTCTTGAGATGTTTTTGGTGCATTTTGATCTTTTTAACTCTTAAACTCTTTTTTTTTAAACAACATTTAAAGATTATTGATAAAGAGTATTTGGGACGCTTTGCAATTTTAAAAGAAATAAAAGGTTCTGAACTGGAGCTGATCACATGATAACTACATTTGGTGCTGCTAATGTCAGTGTCAAAGGGGTGCTACCCTTCATATTAAARCAAATTGTCTTTGGTTGCTTCTGACATTGTCAATCATCTTTTATGTTGATTTTTTTGGTCAGATATTCACTTTAGAGGAATCTTTTTGTGTTTTTAGCAGTTGATCTTTATCTGTAAACTTCAGCCATACCTGAGAGGAAATCTGAGAAAAGAGTCATTCTGCAAGTGTTACAAACTTCTGGATACTGTCACTGTTCTAACAACCCTCTCTTTTGGAGCATAAGGCTATCGTATGTGACAGGTTTGGTCTGTTGACATCCATGGAAACATCTGACCATATGCTGCCAGGTTCTTCTTTTGAACAGTCCCACTTGGTATATGCTCAGTAACGGTTTCTTTTTTTTATATATTCCCTTATGACCTTGTCCACACCTTGTGAGCTCCAGTTCCTGAGCTGRACTGGATTCAACTGCCAGAAATATTGTTCCCGTTTTTCCCTATTTGATATGATGTTCTGTTGACATTGGGAGGTTGTCAGTGTCTAATGAAAAGAAACAGGAGTTAAGGCTGTTTCTTAATTGCTAGCAGGGAATAGAAGGAAGGAAATAAAGAAACAGGAACAAGAAATCTGGAAAATGAAATGAGGTCTGACTACCTTGTGCCTGAGCCATGCAAGGAATTTGACAGGGAGAATTTTTAGAATTGTTTGGTCAAAAAAAGTAGATGAGGATGAGGATGTAGACTACCTTAGACAGAAATACTGGCAACATAGATCTGGAGGTCATGGAGAAGCTGGAAATTGTTTGTCAAGGAGACAGAAAGTGTCCAACACTTTTTTTTCTCCCATTTTCTCTAGTGCCCTTSTTAATTCTTGACCATGCTGCATGCACTCATGGATGCTTCACTTTTGAATGAAATTTGCTAGTTCCCATCCAGACACAAAGTGGATATAGATCAATTGTCTCAGGTCTATTCTTGACAGACAATGTCAAAATAGTCTTATCATAAGAAGAGTTTCAGCATAAACACAGCCTACTTTGCACCCTGAAATACACCCATGCACCCTCAGGTTATGTCTAAGAGTGTGCATGAATGCCTGGAGTATGAAGTAAAAGCATCTCTAGCAGATGAAGCAGGTCTCACAAAATGAAAATCCACAAATATAYTTAAATGTCAAAGCCATAAAGGCAGCACATGAGACAAGGAGTATTTGACTGCATCTGTGCAGCTGARTGCTATGCAGAGTGAATGGTCTACTGAGTCCAAGCTTCAGAAACCTGAGCCAATCAGCAATGGGTATTCAGTCCTCAGATAYAGTCTCAGATTCAGCTGATAAACTGAGGTGTGAAGGAAGCAAGGACATRGAAAATATCTGATGCTTAGCAAGGAGGAAGTGCAAGTGGGCCAGGTCTATTAGAGTACATTTCCTCTAATGCTAGGTTTCAGAACTCTGCTATCAATGCATACTTATTACAAATTTTCCTTTTTCTCCAACTTATCCTTGCATCATTTTCTTGTATTATTAACCTATCGTAGTAAAGTTTTCCAAGGTGAGGAGGTGTTGAATTTGAGATGTGTCTACAACAGCTCAGCTTCTTGTCTATGTGTGCTAAGTTGCAGTCTGGACTTTCACTACAGCATGCATATATTCAGTGCAAAGGAGAGATGCTCTAGAGACAAGCAAGGACTAAGTAATGAAATTGCTGTTTGTATCATTTCTGCTTCACTTGTTAAGGAAGTGGAAAAATTGACAGAAGAAGAAGAAAGATGAAGGAGAGAAAGAACAGCTTCAMATATTGTCATTTAAATTGTGCCATGGTTAAATGTGATATAGAATCCTGCAGGTCCAAGAAAATTGTGTAGATCGTATGACTTCTCTAGTGACCTTCTCTGCAGGTCATTAATTGTCTGTCCCTCACTTTCTGGGCGTCTTAGGATTTGATTTGTAGAAAGATTGGGAAGTAGGAAGCAAATGTAATTAGAGCTTTTTCTTGAATATATAAAATGCCACATAATGCCACATGGTAAGAATTCATGCCACAATAGGAATACCAAATTAATAGATCCATCTGACCTTCTCTGCCTTCTCCTTGCCTATGTAAAGGGAAATAGCATTTCATTTTCCACAGGTACTGTGAAAACTAAGTGATTTATTTGTGCCACACCGTAATATCAGTGATAAATACTGTAGAAAAGCTCACAAACAAATTAGTTCTGCCTTCAAGGCACAGTTTGAATAGTGTTCAGTAAACAAGGCATATGGCCACACACTGAATAATGAAGATAAAGATGTTCTGTGTGAATAATACAGAAAATGAAAGGTAATCTGAATGAGGAAGGGATTCTCACAAAATGGTGTGAAAGTACAAGATAATTACACAATGTATATACACCAGGGGGATAAATTAGGACAAGAGCTATATTACCTCTGGTAACAACTGACTTTTGAGTGTTTGCTTTTACATTGTACCTCCTTAGCATAAATTGATGTATGTTGCATATATGCCAAG
The DNA here is from genome assembly GCA_003342815.1 of Eudromia elegans. Lineage (NCBI taxonomy): Eukaryota > Metazoa > Chordata > Aves > Tinamiformes > Tinamidae > Eudromia > Eudromia elegans. Next base: position 775,847 of record PTEX01000268.1, on the reverse strand, counting down.
TATGTGTAAAAATGACGCTTAAATGCTGTCACCAGAGTCTGAACACTAACTTCTCTTGACACCTAGCCTTAAAATTCAAATGTACTTGCCAATATACTTTTGCTCCTTGAGCTGCTCACACATACTGTTGATTGCTTTTAGGCTAAAACTTGTGATGAGGTGACCTCAGCAGAGAGAAGTGTTTTCCAACATACAGTCATGTCCAGTGTTTGAAGACATAGATAGTCATAATTGTTACTGAGAGCTATGTTGACCCACTGATGCCCATTTGAGAACTGTTGAGCACCAAAAGAAATTAAAATTGAAACTCAGCAGGTACAGGATTGGGTCTTTTGTACCTGCAAAATGGCATGTAGTTAAATAGTCACCATCTCTTCATATATAGTCACAMTGAGCTAATTCACTAAGCTAAATCATTGTAGAAGCTAATACCTATTTAAACTTTGGTAGCAGAGTGACTTTTCTCAACTGCATGTAGCCCTCATATTATATTGAAGAGAACCAGATCTAAGCAGTGTGCCGGACTTACAAAAAGGCAGTTCAAAAAGCAAAAAGTGAATCTGTACTTACAGCAAATTATTTCAGCATGCTGTCTCTGTGGTAATTAAAGTCTCATGGGTTTGGTGTCAAAGCTGGCAATGGCTMATATACATTACTTAGTCCTTATCACATACTTCTTAACCATTAGTGCTGCATTATAGTATTTTAGTTTTGTTAGTGTTATTTGGAGGAAACAAAACATATAGATAGTTGGATTTTAAAGCTGGAAATACTTAAATGTTGCATTTGTTCTATGCTTGTACAACTAGGGAAAGCTGAATAACATTGAATCAATAACTACAAAATTCAAACTTTATATTTGTTCTTCAAAATTTCCTAAAGCTCATACAGAACATGTCCACTCCATTGCTAGTATGGGATTGCCTTTCCTTCTAATTCATAGTAGATCTTCTCTTACTACTTAAGAGCAAGTAAATAATTATTTGTGACAACCAAAATTTCAATGATTTTCTCAATCATAGAACAAACTGGAGCTTGAAGTTCTGGTAGCTTAATAATGTGACTATATTTTATTTGGTTACCTCAGACTTAGAGGCAGTTGATAACACTTGTTTACATTAATATCGGAATTATTTATCTGTAATATGAACTTAAAGAACAGTATAATTATTACTTAATAAATTCTATTAATATTAAAGGGATTCATCCTTCTGTATTTCATTCCAGTTCTCAAGGTATCTTGTCTCAGATTATCAGGGCAGTTAAAGCACTTCAGCAGCATCACTTAGTTACTCTTATTTAATCCTTCATACACTACCTTTTCCCTTGAAACAAAAAGGAAGCATTTGCATTGGGATTCTCTTGGTGTTTGACCAAAAAYTCTTGCAGTTCAGAAGTAAATAAGTTGTTTGTAAATATTTTCTAGTCAGTTTATTACTTTTTTAATAATAAGTTAGATTTTAGGCAATAAACAACTGTAACAATAAACATTTACAGTTGTTTGTGATTGCTGAGGGTATACTATATAATTTGTGATTTAATATTAACATTCATAAAACATTCAAAAATCATGGAAGGTTCATGGAATTGGAAGAAATCTTGAGTGACGTGGGTTATCTGTTTTTCACACTAAAATGAGTTTGACTAAAATGAGTTTGACTAAAATTAATTTGACTATCTTGATTGGAGTAATTAAAAAGACCCACCTCAGAATCTTGTTGTGCAACTTAAATTTCAAGCAATAAACTGATATGAGTATCAAAGTATGCAAATATGCAAAAAATGCAAATGCAAAACTCTGACACTAGAATATGTAAGTTACTTTTATCATATGTCCTACAGATTTTCTTAGAAATTTTACACATTTTGATGCTAATCCTACAATGACCCTAATCAAAAATCTCACTGAAAATTTGGGATACCATAAAAAGTCAGAATCATTTAAAAAAAAGTGATAAAAAATGCAACATATATGATGACAAAAAAACCCCCAAACCTCATATTCTCTTTGAAAAGAAAGAATTTTTACGACTTGCAAAACCAAACAAAAAACCAAAACACAATACATAGCTTATTTGACGGAATGTAGTTCATACCTGTCAGAAAAACAGACCATAGAAAAGGAGTAACGGTACACATTCAGTCATAAATCAGTAATGCCTTTTTCAGGTCTGGCTTAACTGTGAAGTAAATTTATTTAGTCTGTAGCTGTTTAACTCTGTCTGAGGTTTAAATTAACTGATGTACTTTATGACTGAAATATACTGAAAGAAAATAGATAATCTGTTATTGCAGCACAGCTAACCAACAGTAACTCATTGACCCATGGCAGATTCAGTCCATTTCTGCTCTGAGTCCATAGATTACTGGTTAATAAGGATGTTCAGAGGATCTTGTCTATGTATGTGTCTAGATCATCAAAAACGTGATGCTGTATAAATAAAAATATACTTTTTATTCATTTCAACTTATTTCTTCATATTTGTAAAACATGAGCTTTGGATTATGTCAGAAAAAATATCCTATGTGTAAGTGCTTCAGAAATTGACCCTCATCATTAATATTTGTGTTCATTATTATAAGACTGAGTTACTCATCTGGTGGCAATAGAAAGTATGACAAATTAATAACAAGTGCAGCTGGAATCATAATTATGCTGATAATATTGCACTTCCAGTATACTCAACCAATCTTTCAACTATGATTATATTTTATAGCGGTCATTTTCCCTTTTATTGCTCTCAACTAACTATTTTTATTTTTCATTTATTTCCAATCTAAGAAACACACGTCAGGTGAGTTCAGTATGACAGATATAACTGACACTAGTTCACAAATGTCTCAGATTTCTCCTAGTCAGACCTATTTTTCTATAAACCGAAATGAGTCAGAGGGTTAATGGATGAATATACTCAATCTGCTATCATATTGCTGAATGTTGATAATTTCTGAGCTGGATTAAAAAATACCAGCTACAAGATATACACTACTAAAGGTGGACACTACAAGCTGTTCTGTAAATGGTACTGAAAGAAGTAAGCATATTCTTGTTAGTTGCTTTTACTGCCCTTATATATTTATAAGGCTTATAAGCCTGGTGTGAGACATCACTCTTCTATCAGACTGTTTCAAATCTGTCTCAAGAAAACCATGAACATTTTGACTCTTGCTGGTGATAGGACATTGTCAGGAAAGCTGTGTTAAAATTAGTATGATTATGCCTCTGTCAGCATAGCTTATCTGGAACATTAAATTTACAAAGAGATAAGGCATTGCACAGAACATCATGCAAATTTTACAGTTAGAGGCCAGTAGTATTAGCATCTAGATGCTAGCAGTATCTTGAATCTGTAGTATCTACCTGAAAGATGTTACTATGATAGATTAAATCAAACATAATTAGAGCACATGGACCAAACAGATTTTAGTAGTGAAAAACAAGAATAAAGTGGGCATTTTGGCCAATGTTAGCAGTGACAGGCACTGCTCTGACTGTGACTGTAAGCAGAATGGGAACTGATCATCTACGGATATTTTTAATAAAAGAAATCTGTTAGGCATCCAATCTTTTGTCACTTTCATGAGAAACTACACTGAGGAAACAGTGTTTTTCGGCCTACCAACAAAATATAAATTTAGTCCTGTAATTCTGCAAGTGCTATCTGCAGATATTTCATAGTATCTGGTCTTTTTCTTTTTTTTTCTTTTTTTCTTCTTTTTCCTTTAAAATATATGATTTTTATTTGTGATATTTTTCATGTCTKCTCTGTCCATCAGTGTTGTGTATATATGTCTAGGGATAGTGCATGAATGCACCTTTGCAGACTGAGGCTGATTACACATTTTAACATACAAGACACAAAGGTGTACTACAAAGAAGGCTTGACCACACTTGGTTACTTTTAACTGCATCAAGTGCAGGATCAGATTCCACTTTATGAACTCAAGTTTAATAATTATTTTTTTATGAACTACACACATTTAATCATTCATTTATTCTCAAAAAAATCATTAGTTAAGACCCTTAGTCTGTGCTTCAATTAAAATATGTATGTGACCATATAATGTGTGTCCCGGAAAACCACAGGCAAATTATCATTCTTCAGCAGAAAACTTCAGAGGGCAGTGGAGATGGCAAGGCTTTTAGAGGATGTGTTTGTACGAGGTCTCTAAAACTCTGCCTGCTTGCAGAAAATGAATTAACAAAATCTTTCATTGTTCCATTTTATTAGTGGGATGGCACTGTTAAATGGTATCTCTCTCTATTACTTATATTCAAATTGGCCAGAATCCTGTAATGCATTTTCATAGGGAGAGAAAGTATCTTCCCATACCCTTCTGATAGTCTGCCTCCTCGAAGAATGAGCTTTAAAAATATATGGTGATAATAGTCTAGACATGTACACAAGTTGATTGACTGGGCAGAGCTAAATTTGAAGACATACTAACAGGATTAGGTCAGAGAGGGGATAGAATACATACATCGCTATATATAAAATGCTATGTATCTATTAAGCTTTCTCTTTAGTCTGATTGTGGCTTCAATCAATAGTAGCCTGTCTCATAAAAATGCTTTCTACCTGTAGTACTTTTCCAGAAATAAACTCTTTATTTTAGAGTTCAAAGATAGCCATTGCAACAAGAGAAACAAAGGTCAGACTACAAAACATGAGATCACATTTTATTTTCTTTCTATCTCTGGCATACTTTCATAAACCATGAAATTAAAATATATATATATATATATTTAAAATTTCATTCACCATGTTTTCATAGATATCTATAGAAACTGTGATTATTTAACTTTATTAAATAGTAACAAACATGTGGATTATTTATCAATATCTACCTGTTACTGAGATAAGCRGAGTTCAATGGAACATTTAGGCCAGTTTTTAATGCATGGATTGTAAAGACCATTATCAAGGAAAGTATTGTAGTAGGTGACACGTGTCTCTGTGATTTTTCTTTTATTATTTTATCTCTGCACCTGCACAGAGCTGCCATCACTTTCTGAGAGCCCCCAAATTCCAAGATTTCATGTGGCAAATTGAGACTTGGTGAAAGAAAGTGAGCATGTTTGAAGCARGGAGTAGGAAAAAGGGATTCTCCTGTGAATGCTGTCATCCACTGAATGACACAGCCACACATGRTAGATGCAGGAGTGTTTTTTTTCCAATCACTGTATATATTGATTTCTTACAATAAAATACTTTCTGTGGAGCCACTCGCAGATATAAAAGATGCTTTTGTGAACAAAGCCTCTTCAATTTTTAAAAGCCTTGCTGCTCTCTCTCAGCTTAGATGTTGAAATCCTTTTTCTCTGCTTCACAGTGGGTTGATATGGAAATGAAATTAGGAACAGTACTAGAGTGAAAATTTGAGCTGAAAATTTAGCCTTTGGTTACCATGTCAACTTACAATCTTAGACAACTCAACTTCATCATGCCTTAATTCACCAGAAATTTATTGGAAATATTAAACAGCTTAAAGTAATTTTATAGGGGGCATTGAATTCTCTCTTTTTTTTTTTCCTTTTTTTTGATTTTTTGAACAAAGTGGACATTTGCAAAGCAAACTATAACTCTCTCTACCACAAAACATCATATTTTTTCTGTACCATATTAAACTCCCCCCAGACATAATGTATTGTAAATTTGTTATTTTACTTTTGGTCACATATTTTTTCGTGCATCACAGTCTTTCTGCTTGCTTTGTGTTGTTGTTAAATGTGAAATTATGTAGAAAAAGGGAATGTTCCACTATCTAGCAGTTTAAAAATATTAACCCCTGTTTTTCACTTTCATGAGTATATCTTCAGCCTGGCTAGATCTCAAGTATGTGTAGGGAGAATGTCCACATTTCACTATTGTTTCCTTAAACCAGTTTTGATGTGTCCATCTTAGGACATGGTTTATCTCTGTACTCACTTCCAAGAAGCAATAATATTAAAGATTGCAGGATTTGTGGGAGACATTTTATATTTACAAACTTACATTACTCATGTCTTGAGCTGAAATGTCATCTCTTTAGATGGTTAAAAGCAAATGAATTGCAACTTATACTTTGTCCGTAAACTCCTATTGAATAAGACAATTTCTATGAAAAGTTTTTCTTGTAATTAAGTTTCTCTAAAAAAGAAAATCTATAAAATGAGAATACTTTTCTCCAAATGGAATAATTTAGAGTCTTCTATGAGATTTTACTACTTCTCTAAGGACTTGAAGAATTATGCAGTATAAAATGACAGGAGCATACGGTTAAGTGAATTTATTTAGCCATACCAATATACTCTTATGTAGTAAACATAAAAGTGTACATTTAGACCAGAATGATGGCTCTTTTAATGCAAGAGGAATATGCTAATGTGATTCTTTTCCCAACTTTGAGCTCCTGCACAGGAGGCAGCCAGCACTCTGCAAATCTAGCAATGGCACTGTGGAACTACTCACACATCCCTACTGATGAATAACACAGAAAGGTTCGATACTTAACATCTGTGGATTGAGTTCATCCCTCTTACTTCCTCCCATGGGTCAGCTTCCTTTAAAGCCCTCATTTAGCATTCTGCTTTTTGCCTCTCTGCTATCTAAAATATGTCTGAGCCTCAAACCTGCAAATTACTTTTCATAAACTGAAGCAAAATAATTTTGAGACTTTAAACTTCTGCAGAAGAAAGAGAGATTTTCCAAGTCAAAGTTGCTGGTCAACTAGATGTTAACATTCAGAAGAGGAACTTATCTTCCTACTTCTCTTCCCTTTCCCATTCCCCTTTCTTTTCCCTTCTTCCTTTCTCTTCCCCTTTCTCTTCCCCTTTCTTATTGTCATTCCCCTTCCCTGTCCTGAAAACTTCAGGTTGTACTGGTTTGTGGACTGGCAAAGTAAGACATTTAGTATGAAGGAGAGGGATATAAGTACAGTGAAATAAAGTTAAAAGAGAAGTATTCACTAAAGACAAAATAAAAGAGTCAACCTATATATTTAGAAAGTGATATCAATGTGATCAATATACCAGAATTATGATTCACAGAGAATTTCAAATGAAATCATATAATTTATAGAAGTCTTGCTAGAGATATAGTTGTTACATATACTTGTTTTGTCTAAGGAAAAATAACTTGTGAAGCATAAAGGTAAGCATAGGAATAAGTCAGGGCTTGTTGCAAGTGATGCTAGTAAATGAATTTTATTTAAATTGCCTAATCTATGTTATTCTAGAATTATTAAATAAAGTTCTAATGCATGTATTACGACCACGCCATTTCTATAGTTCTGTTCTCATTCAGCTTTCATTGCTAACTTTCTGAGGAGAGCTGAATAGATTCACTGCTCACCTTGGTAATCTCTTTGTAAATTGTATTGGTAACCTCTTTGTGTGCAAATCTGGGTGCAGTGGTGTGAAAATGCAGCAAAAAGCATTTATAGAAGGGCCCAAAACATATTTATTTATATAAAATACGTATATATATAGTTTTTCTGAACAAGAGATTCTTTGTGAAACAGTCTTATAGCAGTGCTATTTAAAGTCCCCTTTTTTTCTCCTGTTCTTGCATTGTTGTCAATTGGCTTTTTAACATCAAGACTACTAGGCTAATTCATAGAGCTACTGAAGGCTTGCACTTAAAAGCTGCAAACATAAAATACTTCATAGATGCTTATATTTTACATCTGTTATAAAACTTTAAAGTCACATATGGATCCAATAAGCTTTGGACAGCTTTGGTGTACTTTTATTACATTTTAATACTGTATTAGGACCTTATGTGCAAGTTCTTTCATATTTTTCTCTTTACATATCTCATTTGGATGCTACTAATATATATATATATATATAATCACATTTTCACATGATCCTGCCTTCTTTGGAGCTGGTACCTAGATATATTGTTTTTTCAACCTTTTGATAATGTTTTCTAAAGGTCTTTTAGTAAATATTTATGGCTCTTCCCTTTGAAACATACCACAGCTGCCTACTCCTACTTATGATGAATTAGTATTTCAATTCTAAGCACTTACTAATMAGCTCTAGATCTAAAGGCCAATATATTTGTCTTTCAATAAAACAGTATTACTAGACTCCTGATTTTAAATTTTCCAACTGCTGTTGAAACGGAAATCTGGAAATCTCCATGACCAAAAGACATGAAATTATATTTGTAAACACGTGATTACATGTATTCTGTTGTTAATGGTAAATAAAAACAAGCAAACAAACAAAACAATAAAAGAGAAGGACAAGAGAATGGCTTAGAGCAAAAAATCACAGTAGTTATGTTTGTGACCATAAGCAATCCTGATGATTACAGAGTTTGGCCAGGTGTACTAGAAAATGGAATTTGTTTTAGCGAGACATCAAGATTAGCTGTAAAGGAAATTAAAAATAACAACCCCCCCTTTTTTTTTTTTTTTTTTTTAACATCAAGCCTCTCTAACTAAATAGCGGAGGCTAATATTGTCAAAAAAGATGAAATATGGAGTAAAATACATGAAGTAGAAAATATTATATATATCTTCTGAAGTCCCAACAGCTCCCAACATCCCAACAATGAATTTTCCTCTCCGAGAGCTTACCATTTGATGGTTTTAAAAAAAGGTATTTTGGGGACTGGTTTCATTGCTCTGAAAATATGATGCTAATGCAGTTAGAAAAGGGAACTAGAAGAACTATATCTAAATAGCAATTGAATTTACTTTACTTGTCAGTTCTTCTCAAGACCACAGAATCATTTCTCCTTGAGCAAAATGAACAGTATATTTAGTGGTTGGTTAAACTGGGAAATGGGGTTTATATGCATCTTATGGAGCTAAATTCATTTTTTATTGATTTTTGAGTTTTAAGGTACACATTTCTGCTGATGTATCATTGCTCAGACTGTAAGGTACTTAGCTCTGAATTTTCCATGTATATGCAGTACTTTTCACCTTAGGGCTCCAATTTTGACTGGAATTTAGAGACAATATCCAGATCATATAATTACCATAACAAGTTGTTTATGAAGAAGAATTCAAAGCAATTAGGCTTTTTTTTTTTTTTTCAGTTGTTCTCCCAGGGGATTATCAATGAAAGCATGCTGCCTTTTGAAAAGCAAAGGTATTAACTAAGTGACTGTAAGTTTTCCAAATGAACCTAAACATGCAATATTTTCATAAATCCTAATACAGTAGTATATAAATATATGTAAACTGCAGTTTCTAAAGTGTTTTTGATGTAGGAAAATTCTTTTCCAACCATCTGAACATCATGTTCATAAAAGAAAAATAACACACTTAGTAAGAGTTTAAATTCAGAGGTTTTGCCTTCTATACATATTCTATCAATAGGTATGCTTATTTGGGACACTGTAGAACACTTTGAACTTAAATATGCATGGAATTATATAAATATGAATTAGTTTAGAATTCTTTCCTCAGATTGTGGTTGGACAAATAAATGAGATGTTCTCATTTTCTAAATAAACTCAAGAATTTTCTGACTATAACAGAATGACAAAGATTCTTCCAAGTATATGGAACTTTAAGACAGCAGAAATGAAAGCAGTGCTTTCTTCAATGGTCTGAAATAGAAAGAAAGAAATCAGTCACTCTGCAAAACTGTCAAGAATTTGGCAACAGGAACTTCATTAATGTCCCTGTTCTATTTCATTTAAATTAGATGTTAAATTAATCATGGACACAAAGTGCTTAATTGCCTATTATATACCCATGTATTCAGATCTGAAAATAAAACTGATTTAAATGTGTATGAACACAATATACTGTTTCCAGACTCAAGCCACTTCAGCTGAACTGTTTCAAGATTCTTGGTGCTCATAGTCTATACCGTTAGCACTTCTATTACTATGGCAGCTTTATGTATCCTATATTAAAACAGGTTATGTCAATATAGATAACTCCTAAATTGCCACTATTTAGCAATGAGACCACATGCATATTGCATACATATATATATACATATATATATATATGTAAAGTAGAATAAACAGCTTCTTGGGAAGAAAGGGTTGCTGATATAAAAGAAAGATATGATGTGTAGTCAAGTCATGTGTTTATAGCTGGTGCAGTTCCTTTGTGCTGATTTGTAACCTGTCTGAACATTAAAAAAAACAACCACTACTGTAATGTGAATTGCCATTTACCTGACTCAGTTAATTTCAAGACTACACACCATATGGAAAGTAGCGATTTTAAAAGGTGGAAGGAATTAGAAAATTAAAGCTCAGTCTAGGGATTTGATAAGTTCATAGAAGTTGCATAATGGCAAATTTAGGACAGAAAGAGTCAGCGCATTTCCAAAACAAAATATCTGTGTAACTCTTAAAAGTTTTCTCTAGGGAAATAAAASTAGAAAAGAATGTAGGGTAGGGGAAAGATCTAAGTACTTTGTGCTATTATTATTAACACTACTGCTTATTTTAATTTGGAAATGTACATTTTTATCAAAGGTTCAGCTCAATACAGACTGTTATTCAACAGCTTCCAGTGTTTTATATATTTATTTGGAATAACTTGGAAAGTCAACCATATTGACGAAATATGTTTGGCCCTGTGTGACTGGGATGTCATTGGAATATGAACAAGTGATCTGAGTGCTTATTAAAGACATGATCAAAAGCCTTCTGATTTAAACCTTCTTAGATAAAGTCATTTCTGTAATTGTGTGATTTGTCTCCGTACTGATTTTTTTTTTCTGTTAGTGCAACTGAATGTCTCGTGTGTTCACTTCGTGGACAATTTTTTTTTTWAAAAAAAACCCCAACATTTGAAAAGCTACTTACAAAATTTTTAGACCAAATTTTTGTTCAATGTATCATTTTCCATGAAGGAAATGCATTTTTGCTTGATTTTTTTTTTTTTTACTGTTGGCCACTATTTGAGAAATACAAACATAAGTAAATCTCTTGCAGGGGTTTCCTAAGCCAAAATGCACAGTAGGAAAACATTTCTATCTACTACAATACATTCTCTGTTATTATTCTCTTCTAATTAAACACCATCAAGCCGTTCAGTCTTTATATGCCTCTGGGAAAGAACTATGGATCTTACAGATTTTGTCATGAGACTTTGGGGGAAAATGAGTTGCAAGATTAGCAAGACTGGAAAAATGAACATCTGCTGGSAAAATGAACAGCTGGCTGGCCGACTTCCATGATGAGTAATATGCTACTAAGCATTTTACTTACAAGTAGATTTCATTGCAATTAATAGTGTCTACTCCTYTAGTGTTCATTAATGACTTATGAATTTTAACTAGATTAAAAAAAAAGGAAAAATCATGTTCTTTTCATAATATCAATTCTGCATTTCTCAAAGTATTTTGCAATAGTCTTTCACCATATCACATACAGCTTTTTTTCATTGGTTATTTGGCACTAAAGATATTTTGCTTATTCTCAGAAATTTCACTCAGTCTTCATCCTATGAATGCTGATGGCAAATGGCTTTACTTATTTTAYGTACGTGTCTTGAACTTCCAATACATCTTGAACTTCCAGTGCAAAAGGGATATTCTTCTTCAGATTTGTGGAAGAATGGTTCGAAAAGGGGAAACTCAGAGGAAAATTAGGGCCTAGCAGAAGTTTTGGCATTACAGAAGCTTGCTGGGGGTGACACACAGTTGCCACTTCCAGGATGGTTGSTACGCACAGACTCTGCTCCCCCACGGTTCCCTGGGCAGCACAACCTGCCCTCCTCGCAGCTGCAAAGAGAAGTGATGGAGGGTGGAGCGAAGATACTGCGACCAAACTCTGTTGCACTCCCTGTGCTGGGCCGCTGATGAGCCGCACAGCAGCTGCCCAATGGGAGACACAGGGTAAGATGTCCRGTGCTGAGCCAGCAAGGGTGGCAAATGTCTGCTTTTGGATGAACTTTGTTTGAACTTTGCTCATTATAAGCTCATTTTAATGCCAACACACACCTCCAGCCCAAAAGCTAACCACCACCTCCAAGGTACAACCACTCCTCACTGAGCATGCACTCTAAATTTTCCATTGACTGCACCTTTAAATGAAAGTGAGAGACTTTTTCACTAATCAACAATAATGACTATAGTCACTCAAGCTCCACCTGAATGTAAAGAAAAGGTGAACTAAGGAGGAAAGAAGGGAGGAGGGAAGAATCCATTTTAACTCCTGGGTCAGTCAATGGGCTGATCCCCTTTTCCTCCCCTGTGGTTGGGACACTGCCTAAGCAGACTCCTAAAGACTGTGTGCCCTCTCCCATCTTTTGGGGTAAGTGACAATTGCACATTTGTACATTTGAGATAGTTTTTTTTTTTTTTTAAAAAAAAAAAAAGCTGTAGCAGAGAATTTCCTGTACTGACATTTGAAACCTGCTTTGTAAGTGTTGTATCTGAATAAATCAGGCCATTCACAAACTCGACTACTTATTCAGAAGGCGATTGGACCAACAGTCGACAGACTGTTCATGAATACGATACTGCCAGAGCCAGACTTATAGTAGATCATACTATTTGGGAACTCGATTCACTCCTAGGAAGGTGATCAGACCTACGGTCAACAGACTGTTCTGCCTGTTACTGCCTGATAACGACAGTCTGATGCAACAGAGCCTATAGCCAACAGAGTGTTTGATACCTCCTTCCCTCCTCCCCTTCCCCACATCTTTCAAATTGCAACAAGATTAAAACAGCAATAAATGACATTTGAATAAGACAAATATTTGTCTCGCATGAACTCTGGACTATATGTCAACCTCTGAATTTCCAGGACAAAAGAAAAAAAAAGCTGCTTAAATTCTACGTTTTCAGTTAGAGCAATTCCAGTTTAAGCCAAACCCCAAATGGCAAAAACTAGGTAATGCTTTCAATGGTCTGCTACAAGCCAGCTAGTTGCTCAAAACATTCACATAAAATTGGTGGCCTATTTCCTGTTGCAATTCTGTATTTTTCATGCTCACAACTGTGAGTGGAGAAGAAAGCAGGTGACTTCTGTGTGTATGAAAGAGAGTCCTGGCTGCCCATATGCCATGCGAGAAAGTGACAGCTTGGACTGCATGTTTTATTTGAAATGTTACCTCAAGAAAGGAGAGCAAATCTTCGACAAGGAGACAGTTTGTTGATAGCATCATGACAGACAGGCCTTGATTGCTTACCAACACTTGGACATCTGGTGGTAATTTTCACATTCCAGGGAAACATCCAGTTTCTGTGAGCCAGTCCAGAAACGTGTCTCCCATAGAGTTGCATCCTACCTGTCAGCTACTGGAAGATGTGTCATATTTTCTAGGACACTTCAGACAGCACTATGGGGGACATAGGGGACTGTGCATTGGCAACAGAATCATGTTGATAATGATGACATTGGCACTTAAAAGTACATGCATATTGGTCACAAAAAGTAAATTGGTTATATGTTCTTAACAAGAAATTTGTGATTCTTTCTCTTAGACAACAAACAGATATATAAAGCATTTAGGTGAATTACTTTTCACTGATGTTAATACTGTATAACAACTTACCTGTATTACTGCTGTATCAAGTTCCTATGCATGCAATCCCCTGCTTTGCTCTCGCAATGCTTGTTTCTCCTTGTATTGTAGGTGCTCTTATAATGTGTTATCTAAAGCATTTAGTACTGATATCTTGGTAGATTTGCATTTTAATTGTGATAGTGTGTGGAATATCCATATTATTATAATTGTTGCTTAAAAGATAAATAAAAAATAAAAACAGAAAAAAAATCAAAAAACAACAAAAACCCTAAAGTGTTCTTCCTAGAGCATTCGAGCAGATGCCATCTTGTTTTTTATTGAGTGATTTGACTATAACATCTCATGAAGTGGAAGTCAAAGGATGTTAGTGTAACCAAGATGATTAAATGCCTTTAGTTATAGTGCTGCTACTTGTATCACTCATCTTTTTCTTCACCTCTTATAATCCTTTTCGATATTAAATACCTTCTCCTCATATACAGTATTATCAGTATCACTTTTGTTCTTAGAGTTAGCTTCTTTTCGAGAGCTATTTAAATACATAGACTCTTTTATCTTTAACTGTTAAGACAGAAAAAATACTTTACTACATGAATGTTGAAAGCCATGTCATTCTCTCAGACTTACTGACAGCATATTGGATATGGAGAATATACAAGAATAAGTGCAACTTTAAAAACAATCAGTGCTGAGTTCATTCTACTTAGTTAAAAAATTAGTGGTGTTAACAAAATGTACAAAAATATATCATGAGAACAGAAGTAAGATAGCAAAATGCTACAGCACAAAAAAGAGAAAATTGCTTCCATGACTGCTTGTAAATTAGGCTGTTTCAGTAGAGAAACGGACACTTCTCTTCTGCAAGAGATGGATTTGGCTGTATCATCTCTAGATGCCCAAGCATATGTATCTTAGAATTTGCTAGAAGCTCTCAAAACTCTGACTTCTTTTCCAAGCATAAATGCAAGTAATATTGCAGTCCATGAAGGAAGATGGGAAAGAGGAAAAAAAGCAAAGGAAGAAAAAATATTTTTAGTGTGAAATAAGCCTAAAAATAGCAAGTGACAGAATTTTCAGAATGGAGACTTCACTGCACAAGTCTATTTTGTTAAAAACAGAGTCATAATCTTTATTTAGGCTCAAGGGTGCTCAGGATGATTGGCTGTTTTAGGAATCTTGACTCAACTCTTCCAAAGTTTCCCTACTTTAAAGTAAAAATCAAACATTAGTGATAGTTCAGAAGAAGTTTTTGAGGACACTCTCAGACACTCTCTTCAAAAAATGTGATACCCTAATACTCAGCTGCATATCTKAAGGAGAAGAGATTATTCTATTGTAACTTTTTAAAGTTTTTTGTAATTGTAACTTTTTTAACATTTTTAATCAACAGTGTAATTCTTTGTTTACATGCTTATGGAGACCTTCTGGCAAAAATGAGTTGAGTATATGCCCAAACATGAACATGAACAATTTTATAAGGACARTTATGTAAGAACTGTGTTCCAGAATTACTTTTTAGCAAAAAAATGGAAAGTTTCAGGAAAGGTGGGGAACAGAACATTTAAATATTATTTGTCTTTAAACTGTATATAAGATGTCATACTATGTGTCATTCCCAGTTGCTGACACAAGATTCTTTTTCACCGTTTAGCCAACATTCATTATTATGCATTAAAGGAAGGATTTTTACAATGTTCTATTTAGACAGGGCAAAATAAACTTTTAAAACATAATTGCTTTTCCATCTTTGTCTTTTATTCAGTGGGTAAACTTTGCTTGTTATGCTTAGCATTGTTTAAGATATTTATTTGTTTTCTGACCTGAAGGAGAATTTGTCATTTACAGCTGTTTTTCATGGAAACTCACATTGCATAATTAATGGTTTCACAAAACTTTATTAATTAAAGTGCTAAATTATTGGGAACAATGAACTTCATTTTTGTCTTTTATTTATTGGCATTTGCTAGTCTTATTATCAATGAGCAATATGAATGTGAATACTTCTTTCTCAAGAATATGTGAATACAAACTGATCTGATATTAGTGATTATTAAGAATCACTTCTTTGAAACTATTCTAATAATCAGTTCTGTAAAACTGAAAATACTCAAATAATGTTCTGTAAGCCAAAGCTTACCATTTTTTTGCATTCAGAAGAAAGTGGGTCCCCTGAAAGTGGAATACAGGTTCATRCCACAATGTGCAGGTCAGATGGTAGGGCACTGAGGTTGTCTAGCAGCCTGTGTATTTCTATGAAARAATTAATATGTGTTTCATATGCCGCTACTAGAGCTGAAGAAAGCCAAATAAATCTCAAGAGATTTTGGAGAACATCCAGATAGGGAACGGTTGCATCATTTGCATCTACAAAAGTAATCTGGAATCACTATCAGATGAATAAAGTATATCATAATACACAAAATATCATAGGCCTGTAAGCATTTCTGTACATATTTCTTTCATAAAAATTTCATGAGGATTATTATCATCACAGATGTGAAGTCATGCAATGTTACTGTACTTTAGATGAGTATTAATAGCTGAGTGAAGAGGATGTAATTGTAGTTGCAAAATGAAAACAAGAAAGAACTGATATTTTGCTGTTAAATAGATATATATGATGTTAATATATTGTAAGAAAACAAGTTTCACTGCAAAACACCCCAGGCTTTAATACCTGAGGTTATTCCATCAAAAGAATAATATCTCAAAAAATTATTCAGTCCTTCTTTCTTCTCATTCTCTATTATTTTGAGTTAGTCCTTCTTTCTTCTCTTTCTCCATTATTTTGAGTTATCAGGAGCTTTTGCCAAGATAGATGTTCTTCTGAAGTACTAATATGGCCACTTTGCTCATGAGTGGTTATGCTCTTCAGGTGGTGCTGAAAAAGTCACCTTCCTTGGGCATCATTCTTCAGTAAATTGTATCTCATATAAAATGTCTCTTTAAATGACTTAATATAAAATGAGACCTCTCTTTTTTCTTACAGGCTTTACTGAGAAGGAAAAGTAAAAGGTAATTGAGAATTAACTTTTCTACTTTCCCTTCACCACATGAAAAGGTACAAATCCATGCAGAAATGATTTTTATAGATAATAAGCAGAGGATATTTCCCTATTCTGAGAAGTATCAAAGCATATTTGGCKAATTACTTTGGACATATTTGGACATTAAAGTGGAACGTAAACCAGCAGTAACAAATATCAACTGTTGATTAAAGCTTGCATACTTCTAAAGTCACTCGGATTCYACCTAAATGTAAGGAAAAAAGGCTAAAAAGTGACTTACGGAAGGAAGAAGTTGGAATATTCCATCGTAACTTTTGGATCAGTTGACAGGTTGAACCCCTTTTTTCCCCTCAGGTCAGGATGCTGCCTGAGGAGACTCAAAGTCTGAGAGCCCTGTCCCATCTTCTGGAGTGAGTAATGATTGACCATCTGTACATCAGAGCTAGTTAAAAAGAAAAAAAAAAAAAAAGAACCATGCTGTAGTAGAAAATTTCCTGTACTGACACCAAAACCTGCTCTGTAAATGTTGCATTTGAATAAATCATACTCTTTGTGAACTCAACTTGTTTGGAAGGCAAAGAGACCTTCAATCGACAGACTGTTCCTGAATCCAATACTGCCAGAGTCAGGTCTATAGTAGATCATACTATTTGGGAACTCAATTTGCCCCTAGCAAAGTGACTGGACCTACGGTCAACAGACTGCTCGTGGATCTGATACGGCCAGAGTCGGGCATATAGCTAACACAATATTTGATTTCTCCTGCTCCCACCCACTGCTTTCAAACTGCAATGGTGTGATATGAAGTTGGCTTCTACTTTTGGCTGCACATGTAGAGCCACTTCTGTGAAACCTAGTGCAGTATTTCCTTAGTTCCTCAATGAAAACCAAAACCAAAACCAAAAAACAACTTCTTCCTCTCCCTTCACCGCCAATAACCCTGAATATGTGTTATATGCTACTACCTTTGTCTTATTGAATTTAACTGACATTTTGCAGGTTATTCTTGTTTTGTTTGAAGCACCTACCCCAGTTTAATCTTATCACAATGTAATTTATTTTCTGAAGAAATCAAAGTATCTAAATGTATTGAGGGTCAAACTTTATAGAAAGTGGGGAACTTCAGCCTCAGTAATGAATGTGATCTTATCCATCAGAATATGATCAGTGCACTTCTGCTGTTACTAAAGATGTCTTTGCCATGTTATCCTCCTATCTTTTTGGTTTTGATTTGGTTTCTGTTGTTCTGCTTGCTCTTTCCGATRTCTACTTGGATGTGATGTTAGAAAACACTAACAGCAGTGAAAATGAAATTGAATGAGCAACAAACTAAAAAGATAGAAGGCAAAGAATTGGTATCACTTCAATCAGACTGTCAGTGATTTATTTAAAATCTTTGCTCCTCACACCTGATAGAGATTTATATACCCATAAGTCTTTCTGTTACCATGAATAATATACAAATATATTTCTAGTATCCTATAGAATGTTTTTCAATATATTCACTTTCAATTACAGAATTAGTGACAGCTACATTTACAGCTAAAGAAATTAATGTTCAGTAGAAGAAATGAGGGAAGTTTGCAGAAGTCTTTTCAAACACAATGCTATTGTAGTAATACAGTACTGGAGTGCCTACATGTTAACATATAGAAAATGTGTGTTGTTTCACTGCAGTATTTGAATATTAGGAAATGAGAGTAAACTTTTGAATAAATATAGGGAAAAAGTAGGTCAAAATATTAATCTTAAAATTCACCTTTAAAAATTTTCAAAATGCACTCATTCTTTCCAAGAAATCAATCACAGGTTTCCCAGAGGAATTCAAACTAATTTCAACTAAAATCTATAATTCAGAATTATTGCCCCCTAGTAATCTTGATTTCCTTTAAAAGCCATTTCCTTTGTACATACTCAGATAAAATCTAGGTCCTGTAACATTAGAATATAGTTAGAAAAGTTATTGAGCAGCTTAAGATGTCTTTGAAAGTATTTGAAATAAGAAGAAAACTTCTCTTAGTAATACTTAGCAATCTTAAGTTTGTAGGAAAGGAGAAGTAGATTCTGTGATTCATTACAAAGAATACAATTTTCAATTTGCTAAGCATGATCAATTACATTTTGTAAAACATGGTGTTGGCAGCTGGAATTTCTTACTTCAAGCAGGTTAGCTAGAGTTTTCACATACTCTATATATTAGTTATAGCAGTTTTCTCCTTGGAGGTCTAAGCAAATTTACGCCAAAGTGATGAACAGGAGAGGTAAATAAGTGAAATCATTTTCTGAATACTGAAACAAAATTTTCTTCATTTCATACTTTTGAGAAGTTTGAACTAGATAGAACCATTGAAAGCTCACTGAATTGGTCCCTTATGAGATTTTCAGTCTTTGCATACTTGGGAAAAATTAGATGTTTCAGATAAATCTTAAATGCTTATCTAAACTCATTTCTTAAACAAGTACCTTCTGAAAGCAAAGACGAACACAGCTAAAGTAGRGCTAGTGAGATGAATCAAGTATCCTCTGATAAAGAAAGAATGTGTCATAGGTACAATTGTTTTCTTCCCTTTCTTCCCTTAAAGGTTCAAGGTTACAGAAAGTGTGTTATGCGAGCATCTAGAAGTATCAGTCTTCAGAAAATATTCCATTGACTCTTATTTTCTTTCCTTTTCTGCAGTTATATTCTCCCTTCTGTTTCATCAGGGAGAAAGTCCTTTCACCTTTGAACTGACTGCTTTTAGGCCATTGTCTGATTTGTAGTAGCAGCTCTATCAGCATGTTCTATAGTCCAGACAAAAGGGAAGARGTTCACTGTGAAGAATTTCTTTAAGATACATGAAAGTATATTCAGTTTGCAAATCCAATTTTAATCTGAGTGTGAGTAGCTTATTATATGTTTGCACTTATTAAGCGGTTGTGCAAGCTCACTCGCACAAATTCTTCAAAAACTATGGAAAATTTTTTAATTTATTTTTTTCCAATTTAAGATTTGTGCTAAGAATTTCACTAGAAGTGCTATGCACTTCAGTTCTTTTATTCTCTGTACCTCTGCTTTCTACTTGGATGTCATCATAAGGCTTATCTCCTGTTTTATCTTTGTAAACAAACTAATATCACTAAGCTCATTCTTTCCACCACTACCATTTTGTTATGCTAAGATCTTTATTTCCRGAATATGAATCTTAGAAGTTCTAGAATTTATTTTTTCTTCCTTATTCTTTAACTCTTCCAGAGTGAATAAAAAAATGGAACACATCTCCTCTTTCCTTACTTGCCCTCTGCTGAAACTGCTTATTCATTTTCCTTATGCTAGAGCATACAGAGAGGTGGCCTATGTGGGGATAGCTGCAGGACAGTCTGTAAGGAACTTAAATATAAAGGGAGTCAATAATGTTCCCTAGGAATAGGAACTGTAATTTGCTATCAGCCTTCGTGGATCCAAGACAAAGAACACGTCACTCATCTCCAGTACTGAATTACTGAATTACAACAGAGCTGGCTAGTCATGGGAGGGAAAACATAATATATTTTTAGAAGTTGTAGCGCTTCAGGACCTACAGGGTATTAAGACAGACCTGTTCTTCACTGCTAATACAACTAGAGACAATAAAGATGTAATCCAAAAAGCATAAGGCACAGGAACAGAGATTAAGCCGTTCCATTTTCAATTTTCAAATGGTTTATTAAATTGGCATCTTTGTAAAATCCTGCTTTACAGGCACCTCCAAATACTTATTTCTCCTTCCACTGCTATCTTAAGTGTCCTTTTTTTTTTCCCACTGCATCTTTTCCTCCATGAAGAGCTCTTCCCATTTTTCCTTTCAGATAGTTCCAGGTACTAGATATTTAGATAGATAGTCTAAGAGTCAAGAGTCTGGTGGGGTTTTTTTGTTGTTTTTTTTTTTTTTCTCTCTCACGGACTCCTCTAGAAAGCATTATATTTTAAAATCAAAGAGGACAATAGAAAATAAAATTAGTTCACTGAGTTGAAGTGCGTGCATGAGAAATGATTCAACATTTTCTTCTCATTTCTACCTTATTTTCTTATTTCAAAATTCTTCTACAGAAGAACAGTGTAAAAGCTCTGATATTTTCTAATATAATAGGGCTGTGCTAAATTGTAGAGTAGGAATTTGGTTACTTGTATCGTAAATTCACTGTTGTTATCAATCTACTATTTATGTTTCCAGAGAGGTGTTGGTTAATGTTTACATCAATTTCTTTTTCTTATTTTATTTTTTGCCTCCTCAAACTAATTGCATACCTCAACTATTCATACCCAAATATACACTGTTATTGTATAGGCTTTATTGTGGTGGGACACAGTTTTCATTAACACTTACTAATGATATTGTTTTAAAACTAAATACTAACAAGATATGAAGTTAACACTTCAGATTTGTTTAAAATCTGAAAAGTGCTTAAGAACAAGCTTCCTGTCCACATGATGCCTCTCTAAAATGCTACTGATGTTCAACTTTGTCATATATACTCTCTGGTTTGTTTTTTCTTTTTACCTTTTTTTTTTTTTTTTTTTCATTTATTTTAAGGATCTTTGTACTGACAGTAGAGTATTCCTCACAGTATTCCTCAGGCAAATATATTGCTGCCTGTGGGTTTATTTTAAGGTTATGCTGCTGACAGATTATTTGAGTCTTTCTGGATGTCATTTCTTTAGACTCACCTTTGAATATATATCTCTAGCACACAATGCTTTAYAGTAGAATAGATTTTTATGTGGTTCCCAAAGACAACCGTATGGTGAAAAAAAATCTTATTTTCTTCCTCTTTTTATACATTCCAGAGTTTGACTGATACTGATAAAGGCTACTTGTTATAATTTAATCTACCCTCATTTCTTTGTAATTCAATCATAAACTTAAAAAAAATAACGGCATAGAATTGTTTAAACCTATTTTTTCTTATGTAAATATATTTTTGTCCTATATAAWGACTAATTTCATCATTGTTTGAGAAAGGAAGGTGAAAGAAAAGTGAAAAGTTATTTTAAAAATAAAGTTCCATTAGTTTTGTTACTAAATGAAATATGAAGTACCTACTATAATTTATTAAGTTGTACTGAAATTAAATATTACTATTTCTGTTTAGGACGTAGAAAAAGTGTGCAAACAGGAAATTGGAAATTAAGGGAAAAATGCTGTTTGAGAGCTATTATTTTTCTTCTACTTTTCCTGTAGTGTATGCAAGCCTGAGACAAGGGAACTGGARGTCTCTGGTAGAGACATCCTCCAACACCTTTAGGAAACTGGAAAGTCCTTCAGAGAGGTTAAAAAAGACTCTGGAGATGTAGAATGATAAAGGTTGAAATCAAAAGAGCCCATGAATTGGAGTATTTTGAGTACTGGGCTATTTTCCTCTTTTTTTCTAAACATGCCTGTTGCCTTGGTGAAAAGGGAGTGAGTAGGTAAGGTAGAGAAAACATACGGAGGCYTTTCAGTCTAAGCAGTGGGCACAATCACAGTCTAAGCACTGGAGCTCTCTGGGCTGCCAAAGGCAGACAGCTGTGGCTAATGGACTGAAAGAGGTTGAGTGCACCCAGAGTCTTTCCACAGCAGAAACAAATTCACTCAGCCAGGCATTTATATTTAATTATATATATATATAAGTGTATAAATATATGTAAATATATTTTATTAAAGATTTGTGTCAATGTCTCTATTAAATGTGTACTTTTTTTTTCTTTTTTTCCCTCCCTCATATATATTACAAGACCACCTTGAACAGAAGCTTTGGGGGAAGAGCTAATTTGCCCCAGAGTTTGGCAATCTGAACTGAGTTGGTATCTTTACATGCTAACATAATTTTAAGAAAATAAGATCAGGGATTTCGTATCACTCCCAGATTAAACTTCAGTGTAAGTGAATTCATAAAGCAACTGCTGTTTTTAAAAATAGGAACTGGCACATTTGGCTACTGCTTCCAGTGGTATCTTGACATCTGCAGCTGTASCACTTTTCCTACTATTTAAAAAATGGCACTTTAATGAATTACTTAGCTGTAATGCAGATTTGTAAACAGAAATTACAACTCAAAAACAGTTGGCACACAAGTGGCTCCATAATAGAAACTTGTTCTACAAGAAGTGCAGGACTATTGGTCATGAAGATGTGTGGCAGAGGGGGATGTATAAAACACTCCAAGGTTTGCACCTCTGTGCTCTGAATGTAGTTATACTGAAATCCATTTCAAATCATAAAAATTAGATTTTACTTTAGCATTATGAAGGTCAGAGCCACTTTGAACAGCTGTCAACATATTTGTTTTGCTTTGTAATTTTGATACCCCWATGCTTCCAAATAGGAAAATTTTAGTAACAGGAAAAAAAAATGTCTTTATGTCTTAGTTTACACATCTAAATCAATGCAAAAGTATAAGATATCAAAAACAGCAAATAGAAATGGTGTATTCATGTGAAATACTAGGAATTTGAGYCATTTATATTTAAGTAACTTCTATAAGTTAAAAAATTTCATTTGCATAATTTTAGTCTCATCTTTTCTTCTCTTTTTATCCTTGTACAGTGAGTTGCTTTACAGGGAGAAGATTACAAAAATATTCCCTTCAAAAAGCCTTAAAAACCTTTGAACCTGTCTTCAAAATAGCTATTTTCTCTAGGGCATCAGTTATGATGACTTAATTTGACATGCAGCATTAGCTGAGATTTTCAAATGAATTTAAGAGAGCTAGGACCCAGTTTCTTTCAAAATCCCATTGTCAGYTGTAGTTTTTTTATCAGCTGATTCTCTACCTGGGCTCAAACAAATACAAGTTTCCTCTAGATCTATAAGTTTGGACTTAGTGGAAGAGCTCATTTAGTCTGACTTCCTGCATAAAGCATGCCATAGAATTTCATCCTGTAATTCTATATCTCTCCATGTATTCTTTYGATGACCACTTAAAACCTCACATGCTACAGGTAAACAAAGCAAATAAAATGTTCTCTCCCCTCTTTTCTAACTAAAAGCAGGGTGACATATATATGTATATATAGAGACCAGCACCAGTACCTGGAGTAACTGGATCGTGACTTAATGTAGGACTTACTGTTAGTTTGAATTTCTGTGACTCTCATGTTCCACAGATATCTGTACTTAATAGCTATTTTTCTCCAAAATTAAGTATCTGCTACTTTATATAAACTTATAAATCTTGAAATACAATACAAAAACCTACAGAATAAATAAATAAATAAGATGATCATCAGGGGGAAAAAAAAAAGAAAAAAAAAAGAGCTAACAGAGCTGTAGCACCTGTAGAAATCTGTCCAAAAGCATGAATTGAAATCATGCTGGGAGAAAGGAAGTTTKATAGCCTAGACAGAGTTATGGCCATATATTGTGACAGATAGGCTAGGGAAGGAACAGTTTACTGAGAGAGCACAAATTAATGGCTACATGCTTCTTGTTGGGGAAAAAAAAAAATGTACAAGCTTTTGAAATAGATTTAGTGAATTTTATGCGATATGCATTGAGAATTCATTTCTTTTTCTTTTTTTTTTTTTCTTTTATCAGAAAAGAGCAACAGACTCTGAAACTACTAAAGTCTCTTGTATTGTCTTTGATATTTCACATAAAACATCTCCCACTGGTAGATAGAAAATGCTAGAGGACCTTTCTCCTTTCCTTCATTTTCTGATAACAAGAAAGAGAAAACACTTTACTTTTTGAAGGATATTTCTTCTTTGGGTTACATACAGTGGGAATGAGCTTTCTCACCTAGAAAAAATACCTTCACTCAAAATGTTTGGTTTATTGACTGTTATTCAGACACTATTTATATCTRTGTACTGTATCACGTCAATCGAACTSAGTTTTTAATTTATAACACACTAACACTTACTAACTCACATGCTCCATTTCTTTTTTTATTATAATTTTTGTGTCAAACAGTTGTACTAAACTAGGGAATAAGGTAAATTGCTGGGATTTTGTAGGAGATGGAGTTACTCTGTGGTAAATATGTCTGTTATTTCAAAATAATGTATTTTTCACTGAATAGAAAAGCTATTTTCACAGAAATCACGGATTAAAACAACAGGAAGCCAAGTGGCTTGGGAAAGGATGAGATTAAAACTTCTGATGCACAGCTGTGTTTTGTGCTATCTGAGGAAATAATACATTTGTAATAAGGAAAGCAGGTGCAGAAGATGAAGTCCAAGAGAATTATTTCAAGCGGTCAGCAACATACTTAAAAACATCACATGGGTAGGCTGACTGCATGCTGAAATAGATGCAGTGCTCGAGAGCCCTGAAAACAATGATGTCAGTATAAAGAGACTATTCTCCAAGCTACTAGACAACAGGCATTGAAAGCTAAGAAAATTTGCACAGCTGGCGAGGAAGTACAGCTTTATTTTACAGCTTCCTCCTGGCCTCTCCTTTGCCCTTCTKCCTCACCTTTTCCAGAGGCAGCCTTTTCCCTCCACAGGCACCATGAATCCCAGAGAAGGTGTGTTTCYATATGTGGCCGTGAGTAAAAAAAGGGAGAGAGAGAGGAAGAGATGGAGAGGTGAACAGAGCTGGTAGTTTTGCTTTGACCTCTCCAGATTCTTATTGATAAGTCTTGAACTTATGATAAATCTTGAACTGCTCCTCCTAGTCTTTGGTTTGCTTGAATGGATACTTCAGATGTATAAGTAGGTAGTTTAATTATTCCTGATATATCTGAAGATATTCAACTTTGACATAAAGAGGGCTATCTAATAAAAGGCTTTTAGCATCTGTAAGGATTAGTGAGGTGGACTCCCACAGTGCACACAGCAGAATGCTAGTTCACTTTTCAGATGTGGGTATCAATAACAGGTGACTGAATTCTCTGTCATGCAAATTTTCAATGAACATCTATCCTGGCTTTGCAAAAGTGTTTACAGAACCTGATCCTGATAGTCATTTTGTTTTTGTTTTGATCCCACTACTGGTAGTAGTGTGGGTAAGGGATCAAAGGAAGCCCACCCCCGCCAATAGAAGGGAGGATTCACTAGTAATATTTGCAAGGGGAATGGTAGAAGTTCTATATTTTGACTCATTCCAAACTTGGTGAACATTGGCTCATAGCCATTCCAGAAGGAAAGTAATCTTCATATGAAAAGGACTTTTATTGCTCAATCTTCTATTACTATAATAATAATAATAAAAAAGACAACTGGAGTTAATAATAGTACATAGTATTTAAATGCTCCTTTGTCTCTTTAGAGACCTTCTAAGGAAATGTATAGAAAATATTTTTACTTTCAACAGAGCTTATTGGTATTTTTATGTCCTGAATGCCTCTGATTTATTCTTTAATTAAAGATATTGCTCTAAGAGAGTGTGGGCAAATATTGATTTTGCATCTAGCAGTTATATTGGCAGATGGTTATTTAGAAAAGGAATCAGTAACATTTCCTACCTCGGGTAAAGAGCAATTCAGTTTGACTGTCATTTATTTATGCTGTAAAATAAAACTTTAAAATGATGAATTAGACCATTTGCAAAATTATTCTCTCATTTTGTTGTTGCAGGGTTGCAGCTCCCTTTGTGGAGTAAGAATTTGTCAGCTCTCTGTTTAATCTTATCTACTGCTTTACTTGTCTTTTAACAGTGATTATTTTTGTGCTTTTAAAATTGAGAACTTTTTGGCTTCGCAAGAGTTGGATATTTTGTGTTGTATTGGAAGACATGGAAATAGAGTATTCTGATTTCTACAGTCTTGAGACAAGATTAGCAAAATATGATCTTTCAATAAAAGGAGGAAAAACATAATTTCATCTGTCTAATTCCAAAAGCAAATCATGAGAGTGTGTTTATTGTTTGAAGAGATGTTCACAAATACTTCACAGACAGTTCACAAATATTTCTTATATAATACCTTCTTGAAACTGSTGGCTGAAAACACTGCTTTCTCTGTGAAATAGTTCTTGAATTCAGTTAGTAACAAAAGACTGCTGACTATTAAGAGTTTCTTCAACTGCTAATACAAAAGACTTAAGGTACTGCAGTGTTTCTCTATCCTATGCAACAAATAGCATACACTGCAGTATCTTGTATTCACTTATTTAGACACAATGATAAATGTAAACATTTTTAATGGACACTGCTATTGTATAAAATGTCTGGGCATACAATTATTTTGTCTCAGACAATTCCATGTTACTTTCTGAATCAATCCATACTTTGTTGTGCTCCCATTTTCTAGGGGTGCTGCCAATATTAAAMTGTCACAAAAACACATTTCAATTTTAGCACAGTGATATTATTCTTGGAAATATTTTTATAAGAACATTTATATTTTCATTATTATTCTTCACCTTCTTCTGCACATACTGCAGAAGCATGAATCTACCATTTGCAGCTCTCTATTTTTCTCATACAGTATAATTAATACATATCCATTTGAAAGAGAGTGTACATTACTTAAAATCTTGTACTCATGACCTTATTCAATTAGTGGTAATTCAGGACCAATTAGTCTTGCYGTATGGTAAACATAGAGAAAGAAAATGTGTGGTATTTTACTAAAATCTTTACCGCATGACGATAAAGTTCAGAAGGCTGATTTATGTCATATGGCGACCTATAGAAATAATTCTTTTTTTCTTTGAAAAAAGTCCCTTTGTAAGAGTTTGCACCAAAGTTTGTGAGCTTTATTCTGTGTAACAATGATAATTCTTACAAGCACAAAATGAAAAAGGAATATAAATATCCCTTTTCTTAATAATAATACATTTATTTATTTATCAATTTAGTGTGTGAACAGTTAGATAATATTTACACATTTACAATACAATATCTGTTCRAAAATATAGTTCACTCTTAGATAATAATCCTTTCATTCACTTTTTAATCATTTTTTACCAATTAGCTCTCAATTAGATTACTATTTTGTTCTCAGATCCATGAAATTTGGGAGAATTTGAGCCAAGGTCCAGATGGAAGCTCTGAAACATTTCACCAGGAGTCAATACTCACACTTCTATCAATGAATTTCTGAAGAAGCAATACGCCTACTCTTTCCTCACTACCCAGGAGCAGGAACTTTGCACTAGGGAACAAGTCTCATATTTCAGTGCTGCAACAGCCTTTTACTCTACTTGTGTCCTTGGGCTTTTTCAAAGAGTTGAATTTCACAGCAAGATGTAAGGTAGAAAGGACTTCACCTCACTGACTTGCTGACCTTGAAGCCTAACCCCACACTTTTATGGTGTCAGCTCAGGTTTCTAACCTGGATCTCTACCCTACCTAGTTTATACCTGAGCTCAGTTACTTAATCTACCATGCCATAAATGAACAAACTAACCAATTAACCAAACACAACACTAAAGTCTCCACTATTCACTCTGTGGGTCATATCTTGGAGGAACCTTTAATGAATGAGGACTATGGGAGCAGACATGCTCTCTCTAGCAGAACTCTAGTTCTGCCTCTGCTGAAATTGTCCTACTCTATTGGAGGTTATTTAGTCAATTGGAACATCTTCGTGTTTCTGCAGATAAAGAGAAATGCATCTACCACCCTAGAGATTACATAATTGGGACACTATAGTCATGTTAATGTTCAAAAGAACTGAAATTGTCYTGTTAGACAGGAATAAAAGGTGTTACTGACTTCTTACCTAAATGACCGCAGTAAAAGAAATGTAGTGTTAGTGCTGCATYGTGCTATTTAAATTCCTTGATAGTGGATAACCTCAACAGGAATTTAGCCTAACATGATAAGCAGTTTAATTGTCTCTTTCTCCTATCCTATTTGTTCGCAATCAATATTTTGATTCAGAGAAACATTTGAGGAACATTTGTTTGACGTTCACTAGATGACCATGCAGGACTTTGGCTACTCTTAATGCAATGCATGACAGCTCAAGGTATCACCAGTGTTTGCTCTCAGCATTGATTAAACACAGTGGTCAGACTCTTTTATTCCCTATGGCATAGCCCTAAAGAAATTCTGTAATGCACACCTCAGAATGTTATTCTGAGCTTTCCCACTTATACCATCTACGTTTAACAAGTGATATAAATAGTCAAATAACTACTTTATTACATAACTTTTGCATGTAGAGTAGAACACAAAARCACATTTTAATTGCACATATTTACCATGAGGGCATGTGCAGTTATCTGTGTTTCCTGCCCAAATGGCTTAAGGATTTACATGCTTCTATTTGCCTGGATTTCAGTTAATCACCGGCTAATTAACCAAGTCTAATACTAGTAAGTTAAGACCATTGTTACATAAGTAAATAATTTACAAACTGTTCTGGCTATTAAAATGGATTTTAATAGTACAATACTAATGATTCAGCACTATTGGTGGAAAGAGGCAAAGAAATAAAAGATATAAATGTATAGTTTATTTATCAAGTTTCTTGTCCCAMTAATATCCTGCAATCACACAACACAGTGTAGTTAGTCCATATTTCTGAGTGAAAATTTCACTAGAAATAACCAAGTAGGAAAAAAAATTGAAGGTCCTAGAATTTCCTGTGAGACCTGAATTAAAGTTGTTTCAGTATTATAAGGATGACCCTTGCCTGGGAAAATTGAGTCTGTTTTTGCTGATATACTTAGTATGCTATGCAAAATAACATTTTGTTTCCCCTTTACATGTAGCATTCTTTAGTCATCTTATCTAATACAATATTTAGGCCTTTTTTTTGGTGTGATTTTTAGGCTTTGTATGCC
Source organism: Eudromia elegans (assembly GCA_003342815.1). NCBI lineage: Eukaryota > Metazoa > Chordata > Aves > Tinamiformes > Tinamidae > Eudromia > Eudromia elegans. The sequence continues at coordinate 746,711 of PTEX01000268.1, read as the reverse complement.
TGTTTTCTCACTAGGAATTGATCCTCAGTTAGATCAAGAATGCTGATACAGCTTTTTAGCAATGCACAAACTAGATAGGTTTAACAATTTCCCAAGTGTTATCCTTATTTTTAAAACTCTGAGTACATGCTTATTGTTGAGGATTTTCTTGATGAGCAAGGACACGTGAGCAATCCAGTCTTTAACTGGGGTAAGTAAAAGAGTATAACTACAGCCCTTGAAGGACGCAGTGTCCTTGAGCAGCTAGAATTAGGAAGACGACAGAGCAGATGAGAGCAGACAATAGAGCAGATAGGAGCAGACTAGAGTCAACAGAGTGGATAAACAACTCCCGATATGAGAACAGGAGGAAGGCAACTTCAAGACGCCTCGTGGACAAAGACTTCAGACCAATCAGATATTGTGACTGCATGCGTGATTTCAGACCTACAACCACTCACAATAAGTTGCTAAGMGCATGCAGAGGAAACTAGGGTATAAAATGGATACTTGTAAGCGTAATAAACGGCATTACCTTATCACATTGATCCCTGCGTGATGACCCATTAATCCTCTGCAGCTTCTTATATAAAGTCTCAATGGCACAATCTATAGTAGGGCAGATAACCCTAATGGTATAATAATATATGAAAATTTTCAGTGTAAATTAGACTTAAAAAAAAAAAAAAAAAAGGCAAAGACAAACAAACAAAACCTATTAGTGCTAGTAGTCTATTCCAGGTTTTACTTTTAATTTAATATTATTTCTACTGAAAGAATACTTCATRGAAGTAAACACAAGGGAAGGTAGGCACATATAAATAGTATGATGAACAGATTATTCAGAGAGAGACTATTTAGCTAGTTCACAGGCTAGCAGATTTTTCCATTAGCAAAGGGTCTGACAGAGTTAATGTAAATCTATGAGAGTCAATAGAGACTAAAAGTCAAGCAAGGAATCAAATATACAGCCAAAAAGCAGGGAGGAACCTGTAAAGAACTTCCTTATATATAATAACTATAGAGTAGGTTAAGTATTTTAGTACTTAGATGTACTTAGTTTAGTACTTTAGTACTTAATTTAATACTCAGAAGTACTTAGTAACTCAGATTCAGTGTTTTCTGCTACATTCTTTTAAATATTACAAATTATATTATGCATATAAATAATTAATTTCTAATTATATATGAATGAATTTATTGCAGTAAAAATATAGCCTAATTTCTGGGTGCTTCTAACCTTCTAATAGATCTAGCATGATAAAAGAAAAGCTAAATTATTCTTAAATAAAAAACGAAAGCTAGTCAGGAAAACAATTTTTTTTAATCCTTTTTTTTGTTGTTGTTATTAAATGCTTGTGGCAATGTATAAAARGGAAAGCTAAAACTTTTTCAAACTTGTTTAACATAGAAGTCCTGAAAAATGTTAATGATTTCCAAGTGCTCAGAAACACAAGGAATTACAGAATTAGGTTGTATGTCCTTGGGGAAAGAAATTAATGGACATAAAAGATTCTCTATCTTAATCTATATATTTATAATTTGTACATAGTTCTTGTCACTGCTTTAAGCATTAATGAATATTAAACAGAAGTGAAATTACAATTTGCAGAACCAGCCTTATGGGACATTATTAAGTAGCTTTGAATAAAGCTAGGGTATTCCTTCTCTGCCAGGGCCTGAAAGTTGCATCTTCAGCCGGTGATACACCTACAGGTCATGTGCTACATACCTTAACTGCAGTTGGTCACTGGCCCAGGGTTTGCTCCTCCAGATTTAACACCTCAGGTCCAATTTCAAGTCCCTTAGCCTTCAGTGGATCACATAAAGAGCAGCAGTTGTTCTATACCCAATAGAATAAAATTGTTGGTGGTCTCATATACTCTTGTAATTTTCTCCCCATTACACCAGACTGATCACAGCTGCCAGGGAATTGCTTTCTCAGGTTGACTCATTCCCACTCATCTCCAGCTACTTCCAGTACGAGTTATGCAGGCATGGCTAGGAGTTAATGCATGGTAATGGACAGACTCCAGAAACTGGGACACTGCTGTAGMTGTTGTTTGAGTGAGGATCAGGCTGTGATGAGGTGGCAGCAGTTGAAGGGGATGGTTCYGGCCATGCACTACAGTCAGTCTCTGGGCCGCCATCACGTCCAAGCCCCTGGTAGTCTCAGGACCAGCCAGCTCAGCACTCAAGTCTCTCCTTCTCTCATTTCCACGCTTCTTCAACATCTGTTAAGCTTTAAAAAAAAAAAAAAAAAGAAACAAAATAAACCCACAAAAAAGTATATTTTGATAAGCCTCTACCTTTTAGTTCTTTTCTGTCACACTTGGACTCTGCTGTTCCCCTCACCTTGATACTTAGCTGCTTAAAACATAAAAGCCATCCAAGTGKTGAAATATTGAGGTATCAGCCTATCAAGAATGGACTTTAGTAGGCTGTCTTCCTCATGAGTTGGATAAATGATTGCTGAGCATTGGAAGAAATTCTGTGTTTAAGAAGACATGGAGAATAATGACCCATGCAATTTCATGTGGGCATCATCAAACTTTTGTGACCCTGACACCTCTGGTAATTGAATTTTAGAAATTAATTTGGTCCCCTTTGTATTCAGTTTTTTGGACAGCTTTCTGGTATGTGGGTATCATCCCTATACTTTCTACAAAGTGATATAATTTCTGTGGTTTGTTTACACTTGCATTTTCTCTACAGGCATTTTTAAATACATGCATTCACTTTTTTCTCTGCAGGTTATCACTTTGTTTTGGGAAATGCACTTCACCAACACCACAAGTGTATATTTCCCTTTGCAAAATTGTGTTAATTTTCTTTGGTAACATAGTTATCAGTTATACCACACAAATCGCTTGATCCGTAATTAGTCCATCTGTTAACTGTTCACATTCATAACACTTAGTTTTACTATATATATCTGCTGATCTAACCAGACAGGTTCTTATAATGAGGGGATGCTATTACTAACGACCTTCTTTCACACACTGAAATATTCTTGACATTTTTGAAATGCCATGCAGCAATTTGTGAGATGCTTTGTACTCCCAGTGGGTTATATTGCAGATGTCCAGTGGCTGTGGATGTGCCAAAACATGCAGCACTTCATCCACTCTGGCAGCCCAGTAGACTTTGAAGAAAATTTGAATTCTAATTATTTCCTCCACTATTTTTCCTATTTTCTTTCAGGATTAAGGAACTTTCTTGCTCAATTATATTCCACTTAAACTACATTTTTAAATCTCAATTTCATTCAAAATTTAAGTTAAATGATTTATATTCATGAGTGCAAGATGAATTACATTATCCATTTTGATTTTGTAGCATGCTTCTGAAGGCAAAAGAGTGGTTTCTGCTGTTCACAGTTGCACAATTTTTATTTTTTTAAAACTTGGGAACATCAACAAAAGAATATAATAAAAACCTGAAATGTAAATGTTCTAAATGTATTAATTCCTTCCTCTATCTGTAGTTACTTGCAGCTAGAAACATCTCTTGAACTAAGTAGTGAGCAAGAGCCATTACTCTAAACACATGCTATTTCTTTGTATGAAATTATATGAAATTCAGGTATTTAAGTAAGTGGGAGTAAGATGCAGATCATCTGATTAATTACCTTTTCAGATTAGAAAATCTCTCCTAACTAAATCTAACTCAATTACCTGAGAAAGGTAAAGGTCACAGAAAGCTAGTGATATCAATGTGTTRTTAAAAAGCCCAGTATTCTTTGTCTCCTCTTAAACACAGAATTATGTTCAACTGGTGGAAAGCAGCAGTTCTCACGATATGCTTCCTTTATTTGAAATAATTAACTATATAGATTTATAAATAAATAAATATCCAGAAGCTTATTTATCTAGATATAGATTTATCTGTATTCATTTCTTTATCTAGTTCTMCTTGTATATCTAGATATCCTTATATATCTGGATATCTATAGGTAAATAAATAAGAGGAAATAAACCAACAGATATGTAGATAAATGAATAAAGAGCAACCTTCCTGTCAGATGCAAAACAAAGAACACAGGTCTGTGTTATTCAGCCAGTCTATGCCACTGATACTTATTGGTTACTTTCACAAATACTATTTTAAAATAAAATTAGATTTTATTTGAGGAGACTGACCAAGACAGTTTTGAGGAACTGTCCTGTCTTGTGTACTGCATGATCTAGTTATGTAGAAAGGCGAGTTCTGAGTTTTCATGGCAACTGTCTGAGGTAAAGATGTGATTACTAAATGCATTTTAACAATATATTCTAATAACATATCACTCTCCATCATTATACATTATATATATGCATTTGCTCTGTTTTCTATAAACGAAGCACAGTTTATTACGGCTGCTGCTGTCAATAACTGCTTTTAGCAGCTGTACTGAAACACTACTGTAGATAGAAAAAAAATCAAAAAGTGATGTTGTCAGTGCCCAAAAGCTACAGGCATATTGCCTCTTACGTGGTTTGACCTTTAGGTTGATTATGGGTATKGTTATCTTTGCCAGGAGCACACAGGATAGATTAAACCATGCAGCCTTTTTAATACTGATTAATCCTGATGGAAGTCAGTTTGACTAGTCTTAGGGAATGCAGCAAAAATATCAGTTATCATTTGAGCAATTTTTAAAGTCATCTTTGATGTGAACTAGTAGGTTGTTGTTAATTTTTTCAGGTCACAGTGTGAGAAATGTTTTTTTTTTTGATATTTGAAATTGGCTGGTATTTTTATGTTTGTAAATAAGCCACATGATGCAGGTTTCAAATGATATCTTAAAAGCATTAAAAAAAATCTTTGGTGCAAACCTAGGAAATATCTTAGGAAAATAAAAATATATGCTGACTACTAGACTCAGTCTTCTTTAATCAAAGACATTCCTTTAATTAAAGAGGTTGCAAAATAGTTGGCAGTTTTACAAAATACAATGAAAACAATGCTGCACCAAGCAATCCTGAAGAATGCAATAAAAAAAAAAAGCTTGCAGCCCCTGTCTCCTATGTATTTCACTGAGTGCTGGAACTGCTGAGGTTAGGGAATGTTTRAGCTGGGGGAGACATGTGATCTCCTAAGCAGATGTAAATAATTTGGGAGCCAACCTGTGGAAAACTAAGTCAGTTTCACATGAATTCTCTGCTCACTAACGGAGCAGTCTGTGGAGAGGCAGAACAGCATGAATCAAGTACAGTTAAAGGGAACAACTAGCAAGGGAATAAGCCAGCAAGAGCTGTAGCGAGCAGTGTGTTGGCAGCAGCAGGAYCAGGGAAGAGGCAGGCTTGCATGGCAGGTACAGGGGCTGTCAGGTGGATGGACAATGAGAAGTAGTCATCAAATTGTCTGCCACTTAGGCTGACTGAAGGCATGACTGTGCTAAAATGCAAGCCATATGGCCAAATTATATTTTTATCTGGTCAGTAGTTGCACCCATGTGGTTGTATTGCCTGATGACATGTAGGGAAGCCTGCTTCATTGACTTTGGACTCATCCCATCAACATGATTAGCAGTTCACTTTGAGATTATGTGTCTTACATAATTAGGTATTATGCAGGAACACTTTTAGTTTCTTGGGTTCTTTCTCTATTTTTCCATTTCTTCCTTTATCTTCTCTGCTGAAATTCCCTGCTTTTTCATTCCCACATGGCTGAACCTTGGATTCCTCTACTCTCTTTTTTGCCCCTATTTCTTCCTCTTTTTGTGCTRTATTTTCTGATATCTTTCAGTTCTCTGCCTCGCTGTTATTCTTTCTCCTACTCCATTTTTTTTTTCCCCTCTGATATCTCCAGCTTTATATTTATAGCCTTTCTGTTTTATACAGATTTGCTGTTTTCCTCTGGGTTGGTGTAAAGAATGTAATACATCAGTAAGTTTTCTTGGGCAGTCTGTTTGGTAGTCTTCATTCAACCTATTGAATGTGTAGCATTGAAAACATTTTGGTTCATCTCTCCTCCACCTAGCAATTCACATGTGACATGTCTGAGGAAGGAGACTAAGAAGAGAGTGCTCCAAACACCCCCTAACAGAGTGTATTCACATGGAGAACCTCTTCTGAAGGCTAAGGTACAGCATGTGACTGCTTAAATCTGAAGAACATAGATTTGAACTAGATGAGAAAGGGGAGGTATTTGTAAATCCCAAAGAAGGAAACAAAAGATCTTTCTCAGTGTTAATGCTGCTCTCTATGCTGCTTAGAAGGAGCACATTCTGAGCTTGGAAGAAAGCGATTTGTCATTTTTGGTAAACCAGGTTTGAAAGYAGGCCAGGATCAGGATATACTACTCCGATGTTTGGTGGTCCAGTCAAGGACAGTGAATTACAAAAGGAATAGTTTAGGATGCTCAGGGAAAATCAACTTTAATTGGAATTTATCAGCATTTGTAGTACCAAAAWCCTGACTGCATGAGCAAGACTCACTCATTCAGGACACACAGATATGTCATGGATGTCCAGTCAAAACAACTGGAATGTAGAGTAGTAATTATATGCTCAAACTGCTCATGAATGAGCCAAAGACTAAGAGCTATTGCCAAGGTGGCTTGCTGAATAAGACATAAATACAGGAAAGCTGTATTCTGTATCCCAAATATTTCATGAGAGGGAAAAGTGGCAATATTTTTTCTTTTATGAATTGTTTCCTGTATTCCAATTAGAACAGCTAATGATGACTGATGACTATTTAAAAGTTAAAAGGCCAGTTAAAAGTTTTTGAAAGGTTAGTCTTTTCATAAACAGAGTCATTTATGTCTCCAAAGCCCTGAAACTTTCCTTTTTGTATATTCCTCAGAGCTTGCCATTCACACTGTGATTCCTTATGCAGCCAATCTCTGTTCCACAGAGCTAGAGATTTCAACAAAGTGAATTATACTGATACTGTAATTACTTTCTGAGCTCTGTATCCTGGCTGTTGTGAGTAGTTTGTATGCTGCATGGGTTTCAGTGCAGCGGCTAAATGAGTGTTTATATCAGCAGGGACTAAGCTGCTGGTTGTTATGAACCACAACTTTTCTCAGCAAGGTGTAGACACAAGTGAATTAGGTTCATGTCATACGGCATCTGCAAGATGTGATGGAAGTGAAGGAGAAGTTGAAACAATTTACAGATCTGGACAGCAAGAAAGAGCCTATAAAAACCAGGACCTCTGTCATTCTTTTAGGTGGTGATTAGTAGGAATTGGGAGCACAAGCAAAGCTCATTCCTATTTTAGTTATAAGATTTTTGTAATGAATCACCACTGCCTTCTGTTTCATGGCACTGTTCTAGTAGGTATTCAAGAGCAAATATAATTGTATGGGAGATTATAAAATAGTCCATCTGATAGAAACTTTCTTTGGTATGATTTTTATGTGTGTGTGTGTGTGTATGTGGTGTATTTCTGGAGTGCTCATACTGACCCATCCTTGGGCACTCATCTGAGCATCTTGGCTACAGAGATGACTTTATTTTCCCCCTTGTTKCATTCCTGTCATTTTCAGCCCTGAAGAAAACAAAAATATGAGGAAAAGCACTAGCAATGCTTAAACTTCAGCAGTGCTTTAAGCACTTCAATGCTTAAATYTTTTTGCTTATTGCAAAAGAATGACAAATGTCTTATGACAACTGAGATCTTCTTTTTAAGAACAGTAACTATACTTCAGGCATGAAGACTTGGCATGGAATTCAACATTTGGAAGCCCACTGAAGGTAGAGTAGTGTTTTGTCTTAAAAACCCAAAATATTTCCATTTGCACAAAAATTTTAAAGATTTGCTTAGTTCCTTTTGTCATCCATAGCATAGGAAGGAAAAAAAAATATTGTACTCTTTATCAATCCAAGATTAAAAAGTGTGAAACACCTCTCCTTCTTAAATACACAGTGAAATGTGTYTCATTGACATCTACCAAGCTGTTCATCTGAGTGACATCATTAACTGAATCAGAGCTATACGATATGCAGAGAGTTAGGACGTAACAGCCAAAGGTCCTGTCAGAGTACAAGCAAATCATCATTAAAAACTAAGTCACTATTTCTGGTAGTTAAATTCTGATAATAAATATTTTTTTTTCTGCTATGAATTGGGTGGAAAACATGCATGCATGTATTCATAAGCAAGCTGYCTTTGAAGATTCAGTATATGAAGAATAATAAGACTGACATTTGTCTTGGTGCCTGGGTATGTAGCTGACTTTAAGATTCCTTATATTATGGTGATAATACCTTCCTCTAAGATCATTACTTATTAATTAAAGCTTTTTCTGTAATTGCACATTACCTGAGCAAGTATGGAATTCAGGAAAAAATATGGACAAAAAAGTATGAATCTTCTACTGAGTGACATCTCCCAACTTTTTCAGAATTTATGTTAYGCATATAAAACTCAACTTTTTCAATATTACAACATTCACATCTAAAGAATAAAAGTCAGCATCGGATGTATRCTGTGTATGTAGTTGGAAAAAGTGAAGAAGATAAAGATTCACACTCTCATAYTATCAAACACACTTATGTTAATAGTTACTCATTTTAGTTGTGTGACTCTCAAAGCAGATACAAAAAGTATCTTGATGTGTTTTACTTGTGAGKAAAAAGGTRSTWCTTCTATATAAAATTTTCCAGGATATTTTAWCTATAGGACAAAGTAAACAGATACACTAGCATATGATGTATAGATCTCTTTTCAATATCATATGAACTTAACAAGTCTATATATCAAGTTTGATAACTATTAAAAACAGACTAAATTTTAAACTCATAATCATGCATGCCATATGACTGTCTTTTTTTTCATCAGGTGAATTGATGCAGTGTGTGCGGGCCTGTGTATAAGAATTGGTCTCAAAATTTAGTAATGTACAGTGTAACACGCAGAATTATCAGAGAAGTGGCAGAATGGTATTTTAGATTGATTACTGTGTTTCCATGTGTGTATGGTAAGAAATATATGTAGTTGTATAATATTTTTTAATTCTTTTAATTCTAATTTAGTTCTAATTTAATTCTAATTTAATTTTAATTTAATATTCTTTTAATTTCTTTAATATTTTGCATTTTTAATTATTAATTTGCCTCATAATTTTTACAGACTGGATGAAAGTCAAAGAYATGACTGCAGAAGAGTTCAGGTATAGCCTGAACAAAAATGAAAGCAGAAACTGCATATGTAATTATAGATAGCTATGATATATTATTTTRTCTAACTTCAGTGTAATCAGTATGTTTTTATGACAGTTCTCTGCGGGTGGATTTTATTTTTATAGAGCATTATCACAAAACTTTTTAAAAGATTATTTTATGAAAACAGACATTAAAAAAATGTCAGAGATGGGTCAGAACAAAAGGCTGGTAGTCAATTGTAGAAAGCTTGCTAAACTTCCRTTCATTAGGCCAATTTATGTGATATTTATCTGACTGGGCTTGAATCTCCCCAAGAAGGTAATTGAAAGAAATATTAGGTTTAAAGAAGGAATTTTATAAAGCASAGATAAAATGCAATTCAAAGCAAGAATTTTAATCAGGGAGGAAATACAAGTGAAAAAGAGGAGCGATATCAACCATACAAACTAATTCTTCTCTCTTAGCCATTSTCACTGGTCTGTAAATCCTTTCAAAGAAAATGAGAAGTCTCARGGAGAAGCTTGTGACTACTTGCATTCTTACAGATAATACAAAAAGGGCATTTGATTCTGCTATGATCACTGATGTTTCACAAGAATTGGGWGACTTCAGGAAGTAAATAATGGTTAGGACACTCAAAATTCTTTAAACTCARCAGAAAAAAAGCAGCTGCCTGCAGTGGTCTTTGACTAGGATATGAGCAACTTCAGCTGTATCTTCTGGGCAGCATAGTTCTTTTTGGAAGCAGGAAGAAATAAATKTTTCTCATCATCGTCAGCTCTCACCCTCCATGTGGTGGAATCAATTGTAAAGTCGTTTAGAAAGAACAAAGTTTCAACTGGTCATTTGGCATACTACCTACCCTTGGCAAAAACAGAAAAATACCTGAACAATCCTCCTGCAGATTGAAAAGTGGGGAGATATAAAACAAATATTTAAGACCTTTATAGTCATCATTCTTTATTCTTATCATTCTTCTAACTATTATTGCATTATTGTTACCACTTTCACTATGACTATTACTTTTATTATTATATAGTTTATCTTTTTATTATATTTTTACACTGTGCTTCACTGAAGTGAAGCAAGGATTACGAGGTAACTTAAGGTAATGAAACAATATAGAGACACAAAGGGGCAAAGGTGAAGCAAGAATTATATGAGTTTAAAATGCTATTACCRGGGGCAATACTATGACATGAAGACTGCAGTCACTAAACTGGAAAAAATGCTTAATAGAATCTAATTGGATTTTCCAAAACTAATGAGAGCAAAATGCTTTGTCTTTTATATATTAATACTGTCAAGGTCAATTTTTCCCTTCTCTGGTCTTTCATAGTAAGAGCTGATAAATCCTTTCCACTGCTATCACTCTATCTTTTCCTGAATCAGGGAAAGGGATGAACATAATGGAAATGATCTAACAAGAGGTACTTGCCTTGTCTATCTTTGTTTATCCATAAGATTTTCTTTACAATTAAGGGAAAATGYCATTTTCCTTACTGGCTTAAATCTCTTTCATTATTTTTAAGAAATCTTGCTTGAGAAACTTTGCAGCAGAAAAATAGCTGTCACAGTTCTTGAGGTCATGAGACCACACAGCATTTTTATGTTGCCAAGGTCAGACAATTTCCAGAAAGGGAACAGAGATGATGCTCATGAAAACTGAGCTTTAGAATACCCATTTTGAGACTCATTATTTGCCACAGGGAGAATATTTTCTATCTGCTTTTCCCTTGCAGTGAAATTCTCTGAGCACATCCATCTATCTTCTTTCCATAAAAACAAAACTGAAATGATTTTCAGGAGAAGTAAGGATAGACGCATGTGTATATATATATATATATATATGTATATATATAATGTATTTGTATTACTTTATAACTATCTAAAAATAATTTAGTAAGTCATACGTGTAGCTTGTATGCTCGTTTATTCTCTATCAGACTCCTTTGCTAATTTGGAAGTCTTAAAAGCCTAGATGTTTGAGATCAAGTTTTTTCATGCATTGTGGACCACATGTTTCCCTCACTTACCTTATTCATATAGTCAGTAACATTGCCCTGATAAGAAAATCTTGGTGCAAGATGGATTTATGGGGCATAGGTGTCTCAATACCTTGAAAAAAGAAAATAGAAATTGAGAATCATATTCTTAGGCATAAATTGGCATCTGCTGCTGCAAAGCTGGTAGATATCTCCCCTTTATTTTTGGCACTCGACTAGACCTTGAAATAAAAAATAATGAGCACCTTTTCAGTTAAATGTTTGAAGGAGAATTTAAAGAGGAAGAGAGAGCTGTGAATGTGAGGCTTACTGGAACAAGCAAGCTGAAAAGGAAAGAACTCCCTCAAACCCTGAACAAAGGAGGAAAAAGAAAAAAAAGAATATAGGAAGACTAATAATATTTTTATATAAACACCCTGCATACACCTTCCTTGCACTGTCTTGCAAAAAATATTGCAATAATCTCCAGTGTCAGAACAAAGAAACAAAGAGGAGATATAGAGAACGGAAGAGGTAGAAATAAAATCATATTAGGAGATGCAAACATTTGCACCCAGACTAGGATTGTATTTGGGCTCAAGAGAGGGTGTCAGTGAAAGCTAAAATGCCCCTTGTGATAGAAGCTTTGAATAAGCTGAGCTCTTATCCTTGTTACTTGAATTAAGTATTAAACTAATTGGCTAATCTTCATGTTTTTCTTCTTCCCAAATTTGTAAATTATGGATCCTTCAAGTATTCATAGAATTGCCTACGTTGCCACCATGATAGTGTATATGCCTCCAAAAAGCACTTGAGAGGGAGATTGAAATACAGTTCAGTGTTTTGTCGCTGAATGAAGAGCAATCTTTAGCATATGCACTTTTCTCATAGGCAGAAAGAGCATTTAGAAGTTAGTGAAGACTGTCAACATCATCCAAAAGGTTGTTCCCTGGCAATGCGCTAACTGAATTGTGCTCTGTGTCTACACAGAGTCACTGCAGTCATTGCCACTTCCTATATGTTTTTGGAACACCCTCTCTTACCGCCAAGCTCTCAGGGAATGCTTTCTCTATGAAAATATATACTGGTTTTACTACTGACAGACTGAGTGACGCTGTGGAGTTCTGCACAGCTCAGTCTCTAAATAAGACTTTCAAAGGGAACTTGTGCTTGCTGATCAGGCCTCACTACACTTCCTTTAGCAATGAATAGCAGGGTATTGATTTTCTCTCAAGGACTGTATTTTCTTGTTTTCTTAACATCAGAAATTCTTCCATTTAGAAATATTCACTTCTTTTGAGCCACTTTTTTTTTTTTCCTCAAGAATGTTGATTCTCTCAGCTCTAGTACTATCAGTCCTCACACTGCCTTTCTGCTGCCTAGCACTCTCCTCTCTTTTTCTTGTTTGTCATACTTAGTCTCTATATGTAGGTTTGTCTTTAATATATTCAAGGACTGAAGTAAATGTCATTTGATTTATAAATATCTCTCTCTTTTTTTGTTGTTTTTGTTTTGTTTTGCTTTGCTTTGYTGAGTGTTCCCCACTGTCTTTGGCAAAAGCTGTTACCTATTCCCAGAACTGCACTGACATTGTCAATGATGCCAGTACAAAGCACCAACAAGGAAATAAAAATAAAATCATTCTCCTTGTGTTTTAGTTCTGTTGGAAATCAGGAAGATAGTAGCAGGGTGGGAAATCAATGGATGCCAATTGGAAGGAGACAATGTGGCTGAGGGGAGAAATATTTTGCAGCTTGTGAGCATCAACACTGAAGAGACTGAAATTCTTGGGTACTGAACAACTGAAATCAACGGGACTTAAGGGCAGTCAACACCTCCCTATCCCTTAAAATCAGACCAGAAGAGGGTTGAGACCTTATAATAACCTGGCATGCTCCAGAAGACAGCAGTACAAGTGGTGCGTCATAAGTCAGTGCAACCATACCCATGCCCTTGGTGTTTATTTAAGCAATCACTTAATTTACAGAGGTGTACATAAGTAACAACTTACACTTCTCAGAAACATATGCCAAAATTTGGTCTTGCTGTTCTTTTTTCTTTTCAGAAGCACATCACGCTTATTCTTTATTTCTTCTGATGGCCAAAAAGTTTATTTAAAATCTCTCTGTAACAGAAAAAAATACTAAATATAAACGGCATCCAACACAAAAATATCAGATGTTATTTCATATAAATATTTTGAGAAAGCTTTTGTCTCTTCCTTTTTCTAATCAGATAGCACATACACACAGATACACACTGTATTCTGACTTCGTGAGTTTTTCAGAAGTGAATTAAGAGTTTTTAACTTACAATGAAATACACATCAGTTCATACAGCCTAGAGCTTAAGGAAAGGATCACTTAAAATAGGTCTCGTTCTTAGAGGCAAATCTGTGTTTTCACAGTGTCCATAAAGATTCTTTTTTTTATCTGCTTTATTTTTAAATACAATTTATAAATGGGTAAGTGAGGGTTATTTTATTTATTTTTCTTTAACCAGGACATAAAAACCATACTATCTCTTCAGATGTGTTTGAGCTAGCAGTTAGATTTCTCCATCTCCTCTTCAACAAATACCAGAAGCATTAAAAGAAAAAAAAAATGTTAAAAGGGTTTTTTTTCTAAAAAATAAAGTAAACATAAATTATAGATATTTGCTGGCTCAAAAGAGTTCACCAGAGATGACTGTGGTTACCCCTCTGCTCTTCCGCTCAGGAATGCCTGAGGCAAAACTTCTGCAAAGGCAAAACCTATTTCTAGGTCCCTACAGAAAGCCCAGATACATTTTTTTTTTCACTCTGTTTACTATAAAGTGATCAAGAATAATGGAACAGGAGAAAGTAACCTAACAAAACTGAGCCTTACAGGTCATTTAAAATTCTTTCTTTGGTGGATGGAGAGTGATATTCTACAGGTAGCATCTGAAAAAAGCAACAGAAGACCTATAAAAAATAGAGATCTTTTATAGTTAGTTATAGCCGAAGACAAGTTCTTTGCTGCAGGAAGAGAAACTATTTTTATTTAGTTTTCTTTCTGAAATAAAGACTGTCTTAGGACGGTAAACACAAAATATCACACAGAGATCCTGTTTTTCTTTGTGGTATAATAGGAACTAATTACTCTCTGCTAAATGCAGCAATTGAATACTTACTAATACCACCTTTGATTTTATAAATTAGAGGAATTTTCTGCATCTGATTCTACAATCTGATTTCCATTTGCTCTAGCACAGAGCTACTGAGAAATCTTCAGATAAATCTTAGAGCACAGAATTACCAACCAGATTTCAAACACTTGCTGTTTTTGAAAAGGTGGACCCTTTTTCAGGTTCATAATGCAATATGGATCTTTCTATATACAGGATTCCCATCTCCATTTCTATGTTGTCTGGGAGGATGTTTAGGCTACGTACTTTTGCAGTCTCAGATTGCTATGTAATATTTACTGAATGTTTTTGAGAGGGAGAAGGCTTTTTTTTTTAYGTTCTGAATACAGGATATTTTAAGAATGTAAAATTAAATAATAATTTTAAAATCTTGGTATATCACAGTAGTTGGCTATTAAGCCTTCATTAAGAATGCTTCTTTTCTTTCTAGTACAGTATAATGTTCTATTATATTTTCTAAGCCATTGAATCATAGAATGGTTAAGGTTGGAAGGGACCTCTAGAGGTCGTCTAGTCCAACCTCCCTGCACACACAGGGTCACTTAGAGYATGGGGCACAGAATTGTGTCCGAGTAGGTTTTGAAAATCTCCAGAGAAAGAGACTCCACAACCTCTCTTGGAAACCTGCTCCAGTGCTCTGTCACCCTCACTATGAAGAAGTTTGTCCTTRAGTTCCTGTGGAACTTTTGGTGCTTCAGTTTGTGGCATTTTCTCTTCTCCTATTGCTAGCTACCACAGAGAAGAGGCTGGTCCCCTCCTTCTAGCTCCCTCTCTTGAGATATTTATAGACACCAATCAGGTCCCCTCTCAGCCTTCTCTTCTTCAGGCTGAACAGGTCCAGCTCTCTGCCTCTCCTCACAGGGCAAATGTTCCAGGCCCCGACCATCCCTGTAGTCCTGCGCTGGACTCTCTCCAGCAGCTCGACATCCCTCCTGCACTGGGGAGCCCAGAACTGCACACAGGACTCGAGGTGCGGCCTCACCAGGGCTGAGTAGAGGGGCAGAATCACCTCCCTCGACCTGCTGGAGACGCTCTGCTTAATGCACCCCAGGATCCCATTGGCCTTCTAGGCCACGAGGGCACACTGCTGCCTCATGGTCAATTTGTTGTCCACCAGGACACCCAGGTCCCTCTCCACAGAGCTGCTCTCCAGAAGGTCAGTTCCCAGCCAGTCGCTTTCTGTCCGGGTCTCTGAATGGCAGCGTAACCCTCTGGGCTGYCAGCTACTCCTCCCAGTTTCGTATCATCAGCAGATTTGCTGAGGGAGCAGTCCATCCCTTCATCCGGGTTGTTAATGAATAAGTTGAACAGGACTGGACCCCCCAGGACTCAGCCCTGGGGGACACTGCTCACCGCAGGCCTCCAACTGGACTCTGCACCACTGATCACCACCCTCAGCCCTGTTATTCGTAGGCTTTACACTAGTCTGCATAATCTTTGAAGAATAAAAATACTTTTAAGAGGGCATTTTTTCTTTCACAAAACAAAATATCTGTGATATAGAAGAAATTGTTTCACAACCCCTTGCTTTTGTCAAAAGACAAGCGCTTGCTTACATGTGTCCTTAGTGTTTTCTCTTTAGTTACAGTACATGTTGCCTGCAGGCTGTACAACGGTGCTGCTAATGGAGGTATCAACCTGCAGAATGAGTATGGATTGACCATATCAATTTTACAAGAACACTGAGAGACTGAGAAACAGAATAATCAAGATAAAAGAACACTAGAAGATGCAACTAAATTTCTTTTCCTGACTTTGAAGTCCTGAGGTTTATGAGACCTTACCCATATTTGTTTCAGCTTCCTTGAAAAAAAGATGGAAGAGATGGTAGTTGATCAATACTATATTCAATGCAATAGTGTACTGAATTGGATAATGAGAGTAAAGCATTTGAAAGAAGATGGAAATTTGGATGCATTCAGATATAAAAGGGATCATTTTGGTCATGAAGTTGAGTTCAATAAGTACAGACAAAAAATATTCTCCTGTATCCTGTAAGAAGCTGAATACTTTTGTATGCAAACAGGAATAAAAACTGTAATATGCTGCAGGGCATGAACAAGGTTTCAGATATCTGGACAAGGTGATATCAAACTAAGAATCAAATGCATACATGATCCTGTGGGAAATGCAGAATCTGTTTATTTGACTAAGAGGAACCTTGGTTTCACTTAATTCATAGTCTTTTGTGCAAGARAAAGTTACACTTAAGCRGATAAATTATTTTGTAGGAATTCAYGATTATTCCAAAAGGAATTATTCCAAGTTGTATTAGTATAGGCTGTGAACAGCCTGCAGTAATTCAGAGCCAGGTGTAATAATAATTGTTCCATAAACAAATATATAGAGATATCAAAAGCTGGGCCAAGCGTATCTATGTCACTCTTGATGCTGTGCCATTTCTAAGTTTATCGAAAAATATTTTAAATGCTTCAAGAGATGGAGATTCCAGAGATCTATTTAATCTTCCTGTTTGTTTTGTTTTGTTTTGTTTTGTTTTGTTTCTTTCCTGAAGTTTAATCCAGCTCTTCCTTGTTGTTGTATGATGCCATTATTCCTTGTCCTTCGGAGCACCATTTATATACTTGAGGACTATCATATTGCTTTTAAACCTAATCAACCCATTTTCTTCAATCTTTCCTACAGTCTGTGTTTTCAAGCCCTCTTTTTACCTGTTGCTGTTTCATGGACTAGCTCCAATTGAATCAAATTAAGAACCTCAAAGCTAGATTCTGTATTYCAGCTGAGATGTTACTAAGTGCTTAGAAGAGGAAAAATTGCAACTTGAGTTTTTTACAGATACTAGTCCAGTTTATACCTTGTTGGGTTATCTATGTTTTTATCATTAGTGTGGCATTGTTGATCAATATGTATTGTAGCGTTAATTCTGTCTGCCGTTCTTTTAGATTTTTCTGTTGTGCCAAAAAAAGACTAAAACCTAATTTTCCCCACCCTGTGGATGTGCAGCCACTTATATCTAATTATGCATACAATTTTCCATTTGTTTTCATTCTATTTTTTTCCATACTAGTTCTCATTTCTGAATTATACATCTACCCTCTGATATCTTTGTGTCTTCTCAGAATTTAATTTAATTTGTGGCTTTAATAACCTGCATCTTTATTTCCTTCAACCAAGTAATTCAGGGGTACCAGCCTTACAGAACTCTTTTTGAAATACTCTATTTTGAGAAAGTGATGCTGAAAATCCCTCTTCCCACTTAGGCATTCACCTCAGAAGAGTCACATTTGGCTCACATCTCCCTAGCTAGTTTTTGAGAATATCACATACGACAGTGGCAAAAACATGCTACAGTGAAGGTAGATGATATCTAGCACTTCCCTTTTATTCACAAAGTCTTTTCTCTTGAGAGAAAGAGAAAGAAATTAATTTGGCTTGATATGATCTACTCTTGACAAATTCATATTGGCTGCTGTTCTTGTTATCTGCTAGATGTTTACAAATTCATTTTTTGATAGTGTGTTCTCCTATTTCTTGGAGATATGAAGTTAATCTGACAGACCTATGCATCTCTGACTCCTYCTCTTTCTCATTTTCAAAATAAATTAAATTTTTCCAGTCCTTCAGAATTTTTTCAGTTTCCAAAGATAATAATCAGTTTCTAAAGAACTGCTAATAGTTCTGGGAGTGTCTTAGTAGAAATATTTTTTTTTTGGGAGTGTCTTAGTAGAAATATTTTATCAGTCCTAACTAAATTAAAAGGGAAGTAACATGCATAAACACTATGTCTACCTTTTCCATCCCATATTGTAGTGTGAGTTTATCTTCCTCGATGACAGATGTCAGTGATCCTCTTAATGAAGACTGAAGTGGAAAAGGTGTCAAATCACCTACCTTCCTAAAGCTAATGGTTGATACATTTATACTTTCCTCTACACCACTGCCATGCAGTGAGACATGCAGAATGTCTTCTTCTTCCTATGAAATATTTTCCACCTATCTCTATTCATAATTCATTTTGTGCCTTGCCTTTTCTGATTGTGCCATTGCATACTTCTTTTTAGAAACTTGTGAGCTCTTTGACTTAATTTCTACTTCTTGTGAGGTAATAAATCTCATAATTTTGCTCAGTTTTGTCTTTCCTAAGCCTTCCTTAACCATCTCTGTTGGAATTTATCTTAGTTTGGGCTTTAGTATAATCAGTGTCAACTATATGCAATCAGCTTTTTTTTTTTTTTTTTTTTTTGTTACCATAAGTTTGTTCCAGTGGAGAAGCAATCTACGTCTGTAAGTCTAATTACCTTTGGTCTCCTGCAGATGCATTCAAAATTCCTCTTAATAGACGTTATATATTTGCTACAAGCCTCACCGAAAAACACAACTTCCATGTGTCAAGGTTACTACTTGATGTAAGAAGGTCCCCAAGCCTTTGCATGCACCAGACAGTCAAATATATCTAACATCTTTCATTTATAGTCTGACCTCTGAAGTCATAAAAGTCTCTTAATTTTATGTTAGACTGTAGTTATATCTAAGTTTTTCAGTCTCTTTTGTGAATATCAATTTTGGCCTGCTTAGTTGGAAGCTGAAAAAACAACATAAATGAAAGCAGAAGTATATTTTGACATTAAAATAAAATAAAATAAAATAAAATAAAATAAAATAAAATAAAATAAAATAAAATAAAATAAAATAAAATAAATAAATTATTGTGACAAGGCTAGAAATAACAGATTCATCTGCCCTGTAGTCAAAGGCTGACATTGTACATGAGTTTAAGCAAATAATTCAGCTCACTAATCTTCATCTTAAGTCTTTGTAAATGAAAAAAAAATACAATCAACTATCTCTTTCCAGTACCATTGCTAAAGTGTATAGCTTGTGAAGTGTTTTGCAAGTTTGAATTATTAATTGCTATTGTTATTTAACTTATAAAGCAAGGCTTGTGACATCACCAGCGAGGTTTTTGACATAGTCAGCAAGACTTTTAACACAGTCCCTCACAGCATCCTCTTGGACAAGCTCTGGAATAGGTTAGATGAGTGGATGGTGAAGGGGATTGAGAACTGTCTGGATGGCAGAACCCAGAAGGTTGTGATCAGTGGCAAAGGGTCTAGTTRGAGGCCTGTAGATAGTGGTGTACCCCAGGGGTCAGTCCTTGGTCCAGTCCTGTTCAATTTATTCATTAACGACCTSGATGAAGGGACACAGTGCTCCCTCAGCAAGTTTGCTGATGATACGAAACTGGGAGGAATAGCTGATAGCCCTGAGGGCTGCGCTGCCATCCAGAGGGACCTGGACASACTGGACAACTGGGCAGTGAGAAACCTTATGAAATTCAACACGGGCAAGTCCTGCACCTGGGTAGGAATAACCCCAGACACGAGTACAGGATGCAGACCAACCTTCTGGAGAGCAGCCCCGCAGAGAGGGACCTGGGTGTCCTGGTGGACGACAAATTAACCATGAGGCAGCAGTGTGCCCTCGTGGCCAAGAAGGCCAATGGGATCCTGGGGTGCATTAAGAAGAGCGTCTCCAGCAGGGCGAGGGAGGTGATTCTGCCCCTCTACTCAGCCCTGGTGAGGCCGCACCTCGAGTACTGTGTGCAGTTCTGGGCTCCCCAGTGCAGGAGGGATGTGGAGCTGCTGGAGAGAGTCCAGCTCAGGACTACAGGGATGGTCGGGGCCTGGAACATTTGCCCTGTGAGGAGAGGCAGAGAGCTGGACCTGTTCAGCCTGAAGAAGAGAAGGCTGAGAGGGGACCTGATTGGTGTCTATAAATATCTCAAGRGAGGGAGCTAGAAGGAGGGRRCCAGCCTCTTCTCTGTGGTAGCTAGCRATAGGAGAAGAGAAAATGCCACAAACTGAAGCACCAAAAGTTCCACAGGAACKTAAGGACAAACTTCTTCATAGTGAGGGTGACAGAGCACTGGAGCAGGTTTCCAAGAGAGGTTRTGGAGTCTCTTTCTCTGGAGATCTTCAAAACCTACTCGGACACAATTCTGTGCCCCATGCTCTARGTGACCCTGTGTGTGCAGRGRGGTTGGACTAGATGACYTCTAGATCTTCCATCCTTCCAACCTTAATGATTGTATGATTCCGTAAAATGTTARGAATATTGAATCTTTTTATAAAATAATTTTCTCTCTTCTCAGAAGCTCAAGAATTTGTTGTCATTCCCATCTACATTCTATAACAAGAAATTATTTATAATCAGGATTGAGATTAATGCTTAGTTTCTTTATTTGCAAATGTKAAAAATGTCGCTGACCAGCAGTAGTTGATAATATTTGCACTGATATTCAGTATCAATGCAAAATTATCTATTGAGATTTTGCAAAGCTGCAGTGCAATTGATTTTATGCTTCTGATGTAAACGTAATTTTGTGAGAAAAATCGTCAATTGAAAATCAAGCTTTTCAAGTGAGTATTCTGTCTGTAGATGCCATTTGGATCAAGATAGGTATACAASTCTTGAAGAATACTTTTGGGAGTGGCAAAAAGGAACAGTATCTTGTGTACATGATGACATCATTTGTGGATGACCTAGTCCTGTGTGTTGGCTGATGTATCAAGAAGGTTGATGCTGTAATAGCGATGTACTTCCACAGCCTGTCATTTCTGGGCTCACACATCATCCACTAGACTGACAGGTGATCCCATCCTGGAAGAAGCTTTGCAATACCCTGATACAGAACAGTGTGAATATACACTTGTGTGTGTATGCATATGTGTGTGTGTGTGTGTGTGTGTGTGTGTGTGTGTGTGTGTGTGTGAACATAGGTGTGCACCAAAATAATAATATAGATTTATTTTACTTTAAAAAGAATTACATACAGGGGAAAGCAGCTGAGATTGTGTGTAGCCTAGTGTGAAACCAAAATTAAATGCTCTTGCTGCATGAATTATTTGTCTAGTGTGAGCTGACCACCAACAACTGGTACTGTCGTTGCTAGGAGCTATCAAAAGAAATGTCAGTCTTCACAGCAAGTGATGAGATTTGACATATGGCATCAAAGCATCATTAAAACTACACCTGCTGCAGAGGAGGTTGTGTCTTTCAAGAGACTTTCAAGCTGAAAAGGTTATTCTGAGAATGCAAAAGGGTATGCCTTATTTTCTTTATTCCTTAGTAGATAATTAAAAAGCCATAAAAATCTGAAAAATGGAGAGAAAGAGTGTCAAGAAACATCCAAACTTACTACTTTTCAAAGCTTTAAGGGGGGAAAAGTGACAAAGAAAAACACAAGATAATTTCTTTATAGAGTCTACATAATAAATACAATTGATGGYGAATCATTAATTCATATAGCTGATATAGTTCACTATCCAGAGTTCATTCTACATTCTCTGGCTATTGCTCTAATCATATTTCTTTGTTAGTTCCCATAACACTGTAAAGTGTATATCACAGATTTTGTTTACATTTCTGAAATATCTGGACATTCAGCAAATTTTTGACCAGACKTTTATAAACACATATATCTGTGTATTAGGAGATTCCTCTTGATTTCAGTAAAATTCAGTATTTCCTTTTCTAAGTGGTAAATGCTTTTACACTTTAGAAGAACTCCATTTCAGGGAAATGAGCTTGCTCTGTTACAATCATGTATTTGATTTTATACCTCGAGTAGAATGGATTCTCCTATATTCAGCTCCTATAGTTCATACTCTTGTTTCAGATAAATAAGTAAATGCATAAGATTGTTTAGGTTGTCCTGTTTATCTTTGGAGTTATTGTTAAAAATCAGTAAAAATAATCAAAGCATTCAAATGAAAATTTGAATTCTTAGTGTAGAGATTTTTTTTTTCCAAATTTTTAATGTGTCTTTCACTTCCAGGAAGACTGAGAAAAACAAAAACAGATTTAAAAAAACAAAAACAAAGCAAAAAAGAACAAGTAATTATGATTGCATAAATTTGGAGATGATATGCAAGTGAGAAGTACATTGCTACTAATTATCTTTTTTTCTTTGAAATGAATATAGTCCAGATAAGGTCAACAATTTTACTCCTATGCATGTATAATTCACTGGCTACAGATTCCTGAACCTCCTAAACAGTAAAGACCAGTTCATTGCCTGCTTTCTCACAAGTTTTTACCTTTTTTTCTTTTTCCGTGACTCTGTTTCAAATGTTGAATTTTAGATAACAATATTAACAGAAGGGAAAGGGAGGTCCAGATCATAGGACTGATTAAAAGTATGAGTTTGCAACATCAGTCTTTGGCTATTCAAAGCAAGGGTTTCCACACAAGCCTCTCTATTCTATACAGTTAAAATTTAGCTTTGCGGTATGGAGATGAAGATACTGTGTGCATCCTTTCCCCARCTTGCCTCTTTATAATACAGAAAAGCTTCTTAGCTTGGAAAGGGAGGATTCTCTCTTGTGACTCCTGTTTAATGAACTCTAGCCTAAAAGTAGAAAAGATGAAGGAGCCTAATAATATGTTCTGAGGTGGCTACTTACTTTCATGGTGTGTGTTTTATGCACTTAGAAGTGTCTCTATCACAGTTTTTATGCCTTAGTTGTCTAACATTTAAGRGAATGTCTTAATTCACCCAGTTCTTCAAAAGAAAAATGTTTTGTTCTGCTCTTCAGGAGACTAGAGAATAGGAAACAAGTTTTCTTTAAAACCGARCAAGTTTATCAAAAAGCCAATTTGATAGACATAAATCCAAAGGGAAAACAAATTATTCTGTTACGGGGGTAATAAAGGGAAGTTCTGACTTGATCTTTCCCTTTTGTAGCAAGCAAAGTTATAGCTAAAGTGACTTGTTRATCATACTCTTGAGCTAATTTGCAATGAACAACATGCATTTCAATTACATGACAGGAATAGGAAATATGTGACTGGCAGAGACGACAAAAACTTTTTCAAATGGTTTGAAAGAATATGCTGTCTGATATCTTAATCCAGACATTAGAAGAACAGTATGGTAAAAGAATATCTAAAACTCAGAGTGCTGCATATATTTTACAGTATTCCTTTCTGGTGGCATTATTTCAAGGTCAGAATCAKGTACAGGCCAATAAATAAATAATCCTGGGCAATTATGTTAAGATTAACAAAGGCTTTCAGAACACATTACTTTCCAAATTAACTAAATCAAGGACAGATCAAGAAAATAGTGATTGGATTTGAAAGTGCACTACTGCAGATAGCATGTGGCCCGGACAAAGGGTAAAATCCTTTAAGTCCCACTGCGCAGTAGTGCAGCAGCAGTGAAGCTATTTTTTTTGTTCTATTTTAAAAAAAGTCACCATGTGAAAATGGGTTGGAAAATATGTGGGGTTTTTTTCCTCTCTGGCCTGAGGAAAATCTTTAAGTATGCAAAACTAGTCTAGATCTTCTCACCATTCTGCCTTGSTTTTCCAATACATCACTAGGAACTTGTAAGGATTTTCTAATGAGTGCTCATTCAGTGCTTTGAATATCAAAGGATTTTTTTTTTTTTTTGAGATTTACAACCTTATAGATAATTTTTTTTTTTGAGATTATCTTACTTCTAACTGAGCCATATTTATTTATGGTACAACTCTRTCAATGGTATCACGTGATATTTTACTTTGCACGTTCTCTGACCTTCCTTTCTGTCCTTGCAGCACCACGTTACTGATGGGAGATATTGCTAGTACTACAGATCCTGGGATTTTCAGAACTCTGTGTCTTAACTGCTGAATTTTTATTGTTTCAGGTTAAAAAGTCCTCTGTTCTTTCACACTCAAATATCTCCTGAGATAACCCTACAAYTTAGAATTACTTCCTAGGACTAGATAGGATATATATTCTGGTGCACCTTGTGCTTGGATTGTAGGAAAATATCTTTTTGTCCTTCACTTAGCCCATATTCATTCTGTAGGAAGAAAATAAAGGTACCKAGACTGAAAAGGAACCTCTAAGTCAAGGACAGAGATATTCAGGCCACTTGCAGAAGGGTAGCTGCCTTGCATTTTAATATAACTTCTAACATCGAGCTTTTAGTGTAGTAACAGATCTAAAAATTGTGAACCTGGCGTTAAGCCATTTTATGAATATGTCCTATGTGTCATAATCTGTCCACTGGATTGTTTCTTCTTTCCTTTTCAATGCTCACTTGTTGGAATAAGATGCCTTGGCTTTATCAACACCCTTGGTTTTAGTGAAGTTTTGAGGTAGGTGACTGTTTTCTTTTGAGGTGATTCCTTTGGATGAGTTTACTGCTTTTGAAGTGTTTCACACTGGTAATTTGCCAGAGCTGTACTATACAAACATTCCTAGTTTAAGATTTTTTTATTATTATTTTACTTCTTCACCATTCCTGGCTTTCACCCCTAATAGAACTAACTAAGGAATTGACAGTGAAACCTASACTTATTCATTCATAAGTTTATCTATTCAGCCTGACAGGAAGAATGCTAATTTTGAAGTCTGCTTGTTTACTGGAAGTCCACTGGACCTTCTAAAGTCTCCCTGAGAAAGTAATGGAATAGTAATAAATCTTTGATTAATACTAAGCAGGCCCAATCTKAGAATCCTGCTAGTAGATAACTGGAAAATTCAAAGCCTTTAGTTTTCTTTGGAGACACCCAGCACACCACCAAACTGTTTTTTGACCTTTCCTTCTTTTACTTGTTTTGAATACTTAATTCTACTTTTCCTCATTTTCTGAATTGCAATGGAGATTACCTCATTCATCTAAATTTCAGTCAACCACATAGTTATGCCTTTAACATTTATGTGTGTTTGTATGTGTGTGTGTCCATGCTTTATGAACATATTATGATTCAAGGAGTCCCAGAATGTCATTATTCTACTTTCTCAAGGATAGAACATTAAGGTAGAAACACTACCTATTAATGGTTTTCCCACATAGGAAAATTGTTATGTGTAAAAACGAAATACTTGGGAACAGTAACTTTCAGTTTCTATGAATTACAACTGAAATTAAAAGAGTGAATATTACTTTCAAATTTCTGCCAAAGAAAAAGACTTGCTCTGGATTTTTTTTTATTTTAAGCAACTACAAAGGAAGATACTGATTTTAAACCACTTGAAATACTGAGTTGATTTTTCTTTTTTTTCTTTTTTTCTTTTTTTTTTTTTTTGGGAAAGAGAAGAAGGCTATTTTAAACCTAGTTTAGCTTGACACTGCCATTTTCAAGCTGCTAGTTTCAATTGCATCTGGAAATCATTTGCTGTTGTCCAGGAGGGATAAATGCAGGAAATGGTGTGTAAAATTCTGAAATAGGTAGTAGCCTTTTATTCCACACACATAGGTATTAATTTCACTGCAGTGAATGTTCCTCAGTAATTTTTTCTCTAGCATCAAATTATGTGTACTTCTTTGACATACAATAAATGTCATTTCTTTCATTCTGGACATAATCAGGACACTATAGTTCAGTTCTTTTCATTGCAAGTTTTGTTTCTCATAGTCTGGTGACTTGTTAAACTTAAGTTTTATCTGTGATATAATGCCTTTACATTTTCTTAGTTTATGTTTACAAGGAGTCACAGAAGAAATATTTTTACATGCATAATATAGACTTTGAGTTCTTCACTGTCACGAACAGACTGATGTATCCATCAATTTATCTACTTTAGTTATTTGGTTTCCCCATATACTATGGGATGACTATTATATGATTAGTCTGCACTGAAAGAAGGAAAGAAAAAGAAATTACCAACTGTAATACTTTCCAGATAGATCTCAGAACACCTAAGTCTTTCTCTGAACAGCTACTCTCCAGAAGGTCAACCTCACTTAAGGTGCAGGAGSCTGYACTTGCCTGTGTTGAACTTCATGAGGTTTCTCTCCACCCATCTCCAGCCTGTCTGCTCTGAATGGCAGCACAGCCCTCTGTGGCATCAGCCACTCCTCCCAGTTCTGAATCATCAGCAAACTTGCTGAAGGTGCTCTCTCTCCGTTCATCTAGGGCATCAATGAAAATATTGAACAGGTTTGGACCCAATGCTGACCCCGGGGGGACACCACTAGCCTCTAACCAGAGAGCACTGCTGAACAGCATCCTTTCAGTTCWGCCTTTCAGCCAATTCTCCATCCAATTCACTGTCCACTCATCTAACCCACACCTCCTGAGCTTCCCTATGAGGATATCATGTGAGACAATGTCAAAAGACTTACTGAGGTCAATGCAGACAACATCCACTACTCTCCCCTCATCTGCTCAACAGTCATACCATCATAGAAGGCTATCAGACTGGTTAAACATGATTTCCCCATGGTGAATCCATGTAGACTTCTCCCAATCACCTTCTCGTCCTCCACATGCTTAGAGACAACAGGATGAGCTGTTCTACCRCCTTTYCAGAGATAGAGGTGAGGCTGACTGGCCAGTCGGGTTTCTCTGTGTGCTCTCTAATGMTGTGATCCTCCTCAACCAAGGGCAWGTTTTCCTTTCTCCCAACTTCCTCTCTTGTCTCCAGGGACTCCTGGATTACAGAAGGCTGGCCTTAGTAAAGACTGACACAAAGCAGGTATTCAGTAACTCTGTTTTTCCCATCTCTTCTATAACCAGAACACCAGCCCAGTAATGGACCCACATTTGCCCTCGTCTTTCTTTTGCTACTGATGTATTTGAAGAATCCTTCTTGTTGTCTTTGACATCCCTTGCCAGATTTATTTCCAAATGGCCCTTAGCCCTCCTTGTCACATCCCTGCATATCCTGACAACATATTTATATTCCTCCAAAAGTGCCTGTCCGCTTATTTGCATTCTTTGTACTTCTGCTTGCACTTTTCCAAGAGCCACTTGCTCAGTCAYACAGGTCTGTTGTCCCCTCTGCCTGACCTCAGCTGTGCTATTACACTAAACAGTGCCAGTTCACATGTCCAAGCTCTGCAATATGGTTCCTGCTCCCCTGGAGAACCTCTATTAAAAAAAGAAGCACTGATTTCCAGAGCAAACAAATGGGTATAGAGGGCCCAAATGTCATACTCCAACTGCTTCCTGCTCTGGGTTGTCACAGCAAATTATGGGAGCCTTTAGTAGGTAAATTGGAAGATAGCTAAGGCCCTTATGTCCTATAGAGAAACTTGGTGGTGGTGGTTTTTGTTTTTCATTCATCTTCAGCACATGTTTACATGATAAAGATTAAGTCAGTTCTGACTATTGCATTACTATGGATTCTTCACAGCAGTATTTGGAGCTTCATTATTATATCTAGTTATTGATTTATTATACTGTCAAATACGCAAATATCAATTTTGAAAGTATATAAAGGGAATTCAGGTGCCTAACTGTAGCCATATCAGTGACACATGTAAAAATTAAAAACACAAGAAATCCAGATATCATATACCTTGATGCTTTATACATATAATTTTACCCATAACTATATGTATATATAAAATACAGGAAATCTATAAACTACTGCTTCATTTGACTTTGTAGAATGATCTACTAGAAACTTTTCAACTTGGGCCTTCCAATAGCCTTTTCTGAGCATGTAACAAATTTTATTTTATTTCTGAGCCTTTCTATATCTATTTTCCTAACATGATAAAAAACATGTTAAGGAAAGTAACTTGTAAAATATATTTTTATAGCTGAAAATATTTGATGAAGTTGGTCTGTAATTCAAGAAATATTTTATAAAGAAAGAAAATACAATTTCCATATTGAAACTAATTCAATTAATACTGAAATTACAAATCCATTCGAGCCCTATTCCAATTCCAAGAAAAGTGTATGTAACTCTTTCTTGAAACTCATGTAAAATAAATCCATCCAGTTTTGAAGAAATTACATCTGTACTTTGATCTTTCTGCAAGCAAAAAAAAAAATGAATTCTGTTCATTGTTGCATTCTATGAAATATTTTATCATCAGGGAGAATTATTCTAACTTATTTTATATTATACATTACCAGCAATTTTTATTTTGCTCTATAATTTTCCCAGATTTGTTCTTGAACTAGAAGTTCTTACAGTTTCCCCAATGCTGTCCTGGTTGGTGCTACTTTTGTGCATTTTCTGTGATTTTGGAATTAGGCTACACTYTCTCTGAAATCTTAATTTCATATTTCACTGATAAACAAGAATGAATAACAAATAACAGTGAGTTATTTGTTCCTCCTACACTGATGGAAGTACTACTGCAAGCCCTTTCTGGATATTGATATTTTTTTATTGGCATTTAACAATTTAATACAGAAGAACTAACTAATACCACAGTTTGTAGAATTAATGGCACACATTCATGTGAGCACATTCATCTGGTTTGATTCATTTTCTCAAAGGATCCAATATCTTCATGATTTATAGGATGCACTGTTCAACATATGGTATACTTAGGCATCCCACTGAGCAAGTTCAGATTTGAAGACTGAATTAAATGATTATTTGTCTCTGAATGTGAGTCTGCTTCAACTTTTGTTTCCCCATCACTCTTAAATTACCAGCTATTTCACCCTTTTAATAACCTAGAAAATGAGATTTTGAAGTATTTGAAGCAGCACTATATATAACCATGCTCTTGAATACTTTGTTGCCTTAGCGCAGTAGTACACAGGATAGCCTGGGAATGCGGCTGCTATTGAGCAAGCTTGAGAGGGAAAGGGGACCAYATGGCTACTCTTTTGTCCTTCTTCTAATAACAAGAAAGAAGAGATGACTAAATTTCTCATAAAAGCTAGAAATCACAAAATTAATCACAAAAACTAGAAATTCAGCTAKAATCCAGATCCCTTGATATCAAAATTAAAATATCAAGATGTTTTCTTTGCAGCCACAGAGAATTTCAAGATTCTTCTAKAGATCTGGGACTATGCAGATTGCATTTATGATGTTTATGCTTTTCTTTAAGGCACCATAAAGTGGCTTGCTGCCTAACATTTTTAGCTGTTAAGCACTGCTGTGCTTGAATTAATGTTAACTTATTTCAGCTAATATCATGTTTACTTTGTCATTCTGATTTTATTTGAGAGATGAGAGTGTCCATTTTTGCCTTCAGGAGATTTTTCTTTTTCTTTCTAAAAGCTGAATTTCATTAACACTGAAACACCAAAGTTATGTAGTAAACCACACAAGTTTGGAAGTATGCAAACTATACAACAGTAAATACAAAAATATAGTTTTAAATTTAGAAGCAGTTCAGGCCTCAAATGTAACAAACTCAGAAAACAGGCAGAAGGAGTGAAAATGATGTTAAGTTCTTCTTGGTAGACTTGTAAAGAAAGAAAGTTGTAAAACTGTGCTAAAAGACTCACTCACTAGTGAGAGTGCCTAATGGTATCCCAGTTGCTTTGGGAAAACTTAGTATTTCTAGATTAAACGGAAACTTCAGGTTTCCTTGGATAATCTCTGGCTGTGTCTAAATCAAATCTCCTGTTAAAATGAATGAGAATAATGTATTTTAAAGGTGAGCAGGATATGGTTGACAGCACAACTGAAGGTAGGCTTGTAAATCAATAAAATAGGGCAGCTGATAGTAACTCAGTATGTGAATTAGAAAAAAGATATTCTCTATTGGAAATAATTCCACCTGAACACCTTACACATTTAAAGCCATCACTTTTTCCAGCTTCAGTTTATCTGTCTACAAAAGAAGCAAAAAAAGTATTTACCATTAAAAAGAACTTTGTGGCATACAGGCCTGCCTTGTGCTTCTCTGTCAGATGAACTTGCTGATGTTATCATGAAGTATTCTGACTGAAGAGATAGCTGAAAAAGATTTTTTTTTTGGTGTAACACCATGTAAAGTGAAAATATTGTTAAAAATGTCAGTGAGGTCAAAACTCTATCAGGCGAAAAATCCTGAAACAAAAATTTTCAGAGACAACTGCTTTGCCAAAATGCAACCAATTTGTCTGTCCTTTTATTCYGTAGTTTAGTAGATATACAAACTATCACAGATTCACAGAATGACAGAATGACTGACGGTAAAAGGGATCTCTAGAGATCATCTAGTCCAATTCCTTGCTCAAGCAGAGACCCCTAGAACACGTGGCACAGGGTGGCATCCAAGCAGGTTTTGAAGATCTCCAGAGAAGGAGACTCCACAACCTCTCTGGGCAGCCTGTTCCAGGGCTCCGTCACACTCACAGGAAAGAAGTTCATCCTCACCTGGAGATGAAACTTCCTATTTCAGTTTAAAACCATTGCCTCTTTTGCTGTCGCCGTGACTGAGATCAAGACAGCAGCTGACATGTTTTTCAGTCTTTGCAAACAAAATATCAGCTATTTGGAGAAGAAAAAGAAGCGAGTAAGGAGGATATCGTGCTAGAAGTAGAAATATGTATTACACTATTGATTAAAATAAAGAAGCAGCTTTTAAAACAAAAAATGCAATCTCATTTAGTGATATTTCTGGAGTTTCAGCAAAGATTACTATATTAATCTATAGTCCTTCATTTTCAATAATCTGAATCAGAAATGTATCTTCAGCAAACTGGGTTTGAAGATTCCAAAGACCTGAGTTTCCATAGTCTTGAACAAGTTCTACTGGAATTTTTAAGGAATATCTGAGAGCATTTTTTTTTCCTCAATAAATAAACTGAGACAAGAATAAAATTCAAATATTATTTGAAGTTTCCTGGTGTTGCTGAAAACTGAGACTCTAGTGATTCTGTGTAAAATAGTGAAAATTACTTTTGCAAACTGGCAAGCTGTATCATATTATAAAACCATGTACCATAATCATGAGGAACTTTAAGTTCATGTAAGATTTTGTGCTGTCATATTCAGACAACAAGTTCTGTTTGTTGAATTTCAGATAACATTCATTGATATGCAATATATATTTTTATCTATTAATGTTGACACCTCCACCAGTGGTGCCTGTACATTTTCTTTATACTGTAGACTTGAAAACAGAAATTGAATGTGTTTGCACCCTTAATATTCAAGATTATTCRGCATTGATAAACTACCAGTATATGCTATATGTGCGTACTACATATTTAAGTAATGCTAACTACTTTTGGCAAAGCATAGTGGGACATTTGATTTCTGAATAGCTCCTCCTGTCCTTGCATCATTCTCCTTTTCTCTGGGGTTGGAACTCAGTTTTTAGGAGTTACTGWGATAGTTAAACCAGTGCTCTGTGTATCACTTGAGGTTTTCTGTAGTACTCTTTTGTACAAAAAGGATCATTTGTGRTTTATCTCATATGGGGAAGAAGTCTCTGAGAAACTAAGCATAAGTTTTATGGCTTAGGTATTTATGGCTTTAGATACAGAATCTATCCAGTGTCAGGTTCAGCAAGTYACTATCAATGTGCATTTATTTTTAGTATTAAATTTTAATGTTATGATGGMATCTTTAAGGACAGATACTGAAGTCTCTTTCCATATTCATCACCATTAACCAATGTATTATCTACTACATACTTATTAAAGAGGTACAAGATACCATTCTTTTCAAAGACAATAAACATSCATTTCTTAAGTAAACTAGTGGAGGTCTTTGTTTTCTGTCATCCAAAGCAAATAGATTTTGATATGAGACATGGCACAGCAAAAAATACAGGAACTAAAAGATGCAGGATGGCAAACAACTACCTTGACTAAACAAACCAGCCTAACTAAATAGATGCATATTACATAGACTAGAATTTAGATTAAAAAATGACAAGGGAATAAAACAGAATCTCTCAATTTGTCTGCTGTTGTTATCYACTTTTATGCTTATCCGATGATTAGTGAAAGGCAAAGAGAAATGTGAAAACTTCATTCTTCTTAAGCTAATAATGTTGATGATTTGTCGTTAAAATGCATGCATTCTTAATAAAGTCACATCTTCCTCCCCATCCTGGTGTTTCAGGATCTCTTCCTTTCTCTCCTTGTTGGTTTTCTGATATAACTTTTTTTTTTAAGGAAAATCTTGTTGTTCCTTTTTTTTCTACTCATTTCTTGGAATCCCATTTTCCTYTATTTATCAAAGTTATAATCATCTTCTTTGATTGTATATAAGGAACCTAATTAACTGTCGGGTGCCGCAGCAGTTGCCAGCCCGACCTTCCACCGCCGCTGCTTGCCGGCCTGACAGAACCGGACCCCCCCGGCAAAGGGACGGCAGGCTGCCGGAGAGGATCGAAGTGGGGCAGCGCTACCGGGGCGCTGAGCTGATCCGAGGCAGGTGAGAGCGGGGGAGTCGCCCTCCAACCAGCCCCCGTATCCCTCACACACGGGAGTTGGTTGCAGAATGAACTCCAACTTTATTGAGGGGCCGGCAGGAATATACAGGGGAGCCGTGCCGCTCTGACCCTCCTGGTTGGTGGAGATGTAGCCAACCTGTCGATCCCGATTGGTGGGCCATGATGCTCCCAGCCATGATTGGCGGCCCCAGGATCCGGCCAGCTATTGRCCCCCTCCTGTGGCGGGAGACCACCGGGCCCTAATTGGTCGGAGGCTCCCGGTCCACCCAGCAACGCTGATCAGCCTGGGAGCACTCCGGCCCCCCCTTACCRGAGTCACCAGGAGGTCAGGTGGCCAGCTCTCCCATACATTCCTATAGCGCCCCCCCCATAACTATTTACATTTACTATTTACATTATATACATATATACAGGGTAGGCTGCCTGGCTTGGTCCTCTCCCGTGCATAAAATAAATCAGCAGGATTGCCGTCCTGCAACAATTAACAGCATGTCTCTTAACAGAATATAAAACAGGCCCTTTGGGTTCAGCTATGGCTTGAGATGTGTATGTACAGCATGCTTTTTTGGGAGAAATCATTTTCTGGGTAAGAGTTTTTATAATATATTAATAGAAGATTGAAAGTTGGTCTCATCCTGCTTTATATCCTATTGCTCAGATCTCCACATAGAACCTTTTCTGCAATCAAGAATAATTTTTGGGCTCTGTAACCATATATAATCACGCACCCATTACCGGGTCCCAAACACTCAATAGAAGAAAAAAAAATCATGAGATGATTTCTTGGAGACCTTGCAGGGGACCTGCCTTGGCTTAAAAGTTTTATCAGCAGCAATAACACTCCTTTGTTAGCATGGAGATGAGGGAATTCTGGTTTTTCCATATTTTAATTTCTCTCATGTCTTCTCACACACAAGAACAGAGTCCACCTTTTAAGTCCAATATTCTCTTTCTAATTTGTGGATATCTAAATGAGCCCAGCTCATTCAGCTCCTCTGGTGTAATAAGACACAATTGAATCCAAAGAACTTCTGGTAGTAAGTCTCTGTCTGGACAAGAACCTTATATGTAATTAACATTCCTAAAGGTCAATACATTTCAAGTGGAACCAGATTTTGCACAACTCCAAGGAACAATTCAGTGAGACCTCAACTTGAAGTGATTGGATTGTTAACCAAAAATATAATAAATGAATTTAAGCCCTCCTAAGTAACACAAGCACCAAGTTAAGCTGACTCTTCTGCTACTTTTTAGAGAAAGAAATAAAGCACTTGTGAGACGCAGAATTTTATGACAAAATCAAAGAGATACATTAAATAAGTAATAAAAGATTGAACTTTTTAATTTGTAATTTTGAATTAGCACTAGATTTTAGTTGGAATTTGATTTTATATTACTTCTAATTTAAGGTCTAAGTGCAGAGAAAGTGTGAAATGTTGTACGGAGGGTGCAGTGTTGAGGGAGGAGTGTTTTTTTTATCTTACTAAAAATGTATAATGCTGTATCTAATCTCCTCTTATTTTATTGGTATACTAGTAAGTCTTGGATGTACGCTCCCTGGCATGCATTCTAGCAATTAATTTATTTAGATACTAACAAAGAACTACAGCATGCTAAAAAATCCTTTAAAATTTGTGTGTTTTCATTGTCTTGTCAGTTCTTAAAATTGTGATTCAATTCTTCACTCACCAATGCATACAAGTCATACATTATTTATAGAAAAAAAAAGGATAAAGAAACAATGGAAACCAAATAATAAAAGTATTAAAATGGAAGGAGGCAAAGAAATGGAACTTCATRGCATCGTAGTTCTTCATTCCACTGAGATGCAATTCTACCCTTCATTTGTCTGCTTCTGTTTGAGTCACCTTTAAGATCACTGTCTTCTTGTGGTACAGCTTTCAAAAGCATCTCTAAGAAATAAATCTACTTGTGCTCACACCACACATTGACTATATTTCATTTCCATTATTCTGTATTACAAAGGGCATTTGTATGAAAACCTGATTTCTTTGTTTCTGAAAATTTAATATGCTCTGTCTGCCTTTTCTTACCTGAAATAATAATCCTTTTTTGTGACATCAGTTTTGATTATGGCGCTATAATTGATGCCACAAACTGAGACTCTGACTTCAAGTGGGAATAAACAGCAGGAACAGAAGGAATAATAGAGAAAAAAAAGACTTTGTGTTCTCAGCCTCTTAGAAAAATGTAAATAAAWATGTAGAAATTAGATTCTGAGCTGAACAGAGAGAGCCTTAAGAAATTACAGGAAATTCTTCTGTGCATCTTTAATGTACACTAATTTGGTCACTATTCAAGATGCAATCAGGTGCTAGTGATTTTGTGGAAAAAATCCCCCAGATTTAATATGCTATCTTCACCTATTTAATACCTGGAATTTAGCCATCTCCCTTAAAAATTTAAGTGCAAAGAAACACATCTGGAGCAACTTGTAAGTTCAGCTATAAGATACAGAAAACTAATACACAGATACTCAGTCTCTCCTCACCATCAAATGCCAAAAGCACCAACTTGGACCCTTGCCAGGTTTGAAATCTTACCTCTCCATAAATGTCATCTCAGTAGGATACAAATAAAAATGGCTTGTTCAGGCACATACAACAGGCCAATGTGAGGAAAGGGGTAAGCAGAAATCATTTGACTTTAGAAAATAATTCAGTAAAATAAAATGGATGGGAAGTTAGATTGAACTTCAGTAACCTCATTTATTGAACAGTTTGTTTTATGTGCCTCAACTTAATTTGATTTTTGAAGGAGATAGCAATTTTGAAGTCTGTATACTTAAAAACTTAACATTTATATGTGTGTGTATATATATATCACATATATCAAATATTAATATCAAATATATATAAATATACAGATATATGGAGGTTTGGGGGTTTATTCATATAATTTATTTGCAATTTACCTTGCTTTGTGCAATGTTAGCATARTTCTGTTACATTTATTTCCTTAAGAATGGGAATCTTTCAACTGAGTTGGCTCAGATTCTTCAAGAACCAGTATGATTTGAAAAATCTTCTTGCATCTAACTTTATAATGCTCTAGAAACTTAATATAGGGAAAACTGTGTAGGTAAAATAATGAGGATCATGAGAACAATRGGAGAAAATTAGAAACAGAGAAAAAGTGAAATGAGTTTGTATTTCTCCCTGGAAAGCCCTGCTTAGGCTCTATTGGAGATCTGATTCTTTTAGTAAAAAGGAAATTCAAAATATATGAGCATTAGCATGTCTATGAAAAACATAAACTCTTTTGTTACCATGAATAGAAGCATATCAAAAAAACTATGTCCACTTTCTAAATAGCATAGTCATGAAACTGTAAATGACCAGTGAATAACAAATATTTTAATAGGGAAGGGCAATCTTGATTATTTCACACTTTATTTTTTTTCTGTATGTGTGGGGGAATGTTTATAAAGAACAAGCAGTTGGAGCAGTAAAAATCAAAAGCAATAAAATACAATTTAAAAGCAAAACAGGCAGTCCTCCTGTAGCCAGGTGATCACTAAACTAATACATTTTCTTAGGCAAACAGAAGTCTTACAGAATTACAGTAAATACACTTGGATCTTTTATATATTAAAAATGTATATCCTTTTGTTTCTTTTCTCTCTAGGAAAAAGAAGTCTGGCTTCTTAGAAGGTAAGTATTGAAGACAGCATGGGCATTGTAGTTACCTCTGAATTAACCTCTGAAGGTTATGCCAACAGTAAATGTTGTGTATCTTCTATATTTATAGCAAGAAAGAAAAAAATAATGTGTTCAATTAAAAATATCTAGCCATTATTTAAAAGAATTACACAAGAAAAAAATAAGCTTGAAGTATTCATAAGACACTTTGTCCTCCTTTAAGAAATAATCTTGGTTTCAGCTTCTTTTTTTTCTTCATCCCTCTTCCATATTTTATGTTCTTAATTAGGAAAACAGTCAGTACCGAAATTAAGCTGCATCAGAGTTACATTTAAGTGTGTCTGTCAGTGTAGGTATCGTTATTTTACATAGTTATTTAAGAAAACAGGACATAGTCATGGAAAATAAACATAGCTAAGAAAAATAAATTTCTGAATTTTTCAGAAGTTCTCGGTGTCTTTCCTACAAACTATATCTGAAAAAAATATTCCTTTGTACATTGGAAYATTTAAGAGGATATTAGTTACAAGATTTTCTGGCATTATATATGTAAGTTCACACACACACATACTGATATTTTAGTTCTTATAGAAAAAAACCCCTACTTCATCAACTTTAAACTAAAATTGTAAACATAACGCATGTCATCCTGCAGCAAGAAATACTTCCTCGTTCTTACATTCTTGCCATCTATCAGACTGCTTAGGCTGTTCACTGTGTCTCTGAACTAGGACAACTCAACTTGTCTGTAATACCATAGAGCAGTAATAAAGATGGAAAGTGGTGGCACTATCAGTGAGCAAAAATAAAGGAGATAGATAGATAATTCCAACACTTCATGGATGATTTATTTAAAGATGACCTTGGAAGGAGAGAAAAAAGAAAAACARTTTTGGCAGTGTGGTTCGGCTTGGTTTAAAGAGGTTGCTACTACATTGCAAGCTTGATGTGTTTTCTTTCACCGAGTCTAAAAGCTCAGATAAATGACAAAGTGGTAAATACATATACTATTTACCCAGAGAACTGGAGTGATGTAATATTTGCTATTTAACCTTCTGAATTCCTGGCTCAACTATTTTTTTTTAATTATATACATTAAAAATATACCGAAAAGACAACTGTATTGCATACCTACATATTATAACTAACACTTTACTTCTCTGAATAAGAAGCTATCCAAACATATCCTCCAATTTATTAAATTATCAATAATACTTTATTAAAAAAATGCAAGAATGCATTAGAAGAGTTCTTTTCTAATATATTTTCCTTTTATCCCATTTTCTATGTTAGTGTAACTAACAGTTACCAGATGGCTATTTCAGTTATATGATTTTTTATTATGTATTTTTAAAATGGATTGCTTGAATCTGATGTTATGTGTTTTTGCTGTTGTTATTTTCCTATATTAATTAATTTTCTGCAAAGACTTAAGTAGCCTAAAGGATTGTTAATAGTGCCCAGCGCTGATGATCCTCACTTGTCCAGCAGAGAGCACCTCATTCCAGGAACTCAAAAAATGTTCTGTAGTGGTGGTGTCTAGTTTTTGGCCTTTGGAGTATAATTGTTGGTGTCAGTTCAAATTTTGTTTTGTATGTATTCATTAAGAAAAAAAAAAAACAAAAAACAAAAAACCTTTTCCTACTGTGTTTTCTTCTTGGTTCTCTTAGTAGTATTATTTTGAAGTGAATAAGAATGGAGGATGAGTTATAAAATTCCTGCTAAGTCAAAGGCGATGTATTAAGAATGTATGTGTGTGTGTATGCTTGTGTAAGCATCTGAGAAACACAAATTACATAATGATCACTGAGGAACCTCCATCTTTATGGATGCAGCCATGTCTGTGATTATTCCTGATATTGAGATCCTGGAATCAATCTCATTGCAACCCCATTGAAGTCAATGTGGTTCTTTTTGTTTGTTTTTGTTTGTTTTGTTGTGTTTTCCACAAAACTTAGGAAGCTAAGCTTATGTTACATCAAAGAAAATTTTAATCAAGAAAGAACTAAACATTAACTCTATACTTCTGAAACACACAGAAATAGACACATGATTTTCCTACAGAATTAAATGTTATTGATAAATGATAAAGAAAGGCAAGAAGGCTTCCTAAGCGTGAAGCACTTGTTCAGGTTCTTTTTACTCATTTAAAGCTAAATAATGAYAACTTTTATTCAAAATAACTTATCTACATAGAAGAAAAATTATTTATTTTATATATAAATATTATATATTTATTATTTATATAATAATATTATATATTATTTACCAGGGTTTTCAACTTAGCTAATTTAATATACAATATGATAACAAAAGGAAGTTATTTGAAAACAGCAATCTAATTTTGTTTCATTGATTATTTTTGTTTTATAACCTTCAGGTCATTGTAGGTATGTTTTAAATTTTGCAGATGTAGCATGGGATTAAAAATAGAAAGCTAAAACAGGAAATTATGATTAGAGACCAGCCAACTATCTTGATATTTGCAACTCTTGTGGACCTAAAGCAATGCACTTAAGTAATATGCATTGCAATGTAAATCAGAGCTGCAAACCACATATTGGAAACTTCAGAACCTTTTAGTTTTGCTAAAGTTGTTTCAGGGTTTTTGCAGAATGATTTGGTTCATGCTGTTGTAATTTACTAGACTGTACTAAACATCACTTAAACAAGCTTCTCTTATTACAATAATCTATTTTTTTCTCAAGACAGAATGATGTCCTGTCACTTATTTGCTTTAATGTGTAATCTACCTAAAATGTGTGTAATGCCCATACCTACTCCACATATTTGCTTGCTAACTATGACTTCATATGACACAAAATCAGGAAAACATGACAAGTTTAAATAACTGTTAATTTTCACCATCAGTTAAACATGCTGACTAATCTGTAAAATAGTGCTGTCAAAAATGATCAAACACAGGGAGCCAACCAGTCACAGCCAGCCAACCATTGGGTTTAGTGACATTCAGAATACTATATTTGGTGAGGAAGATCAGCTACTTTAGTAAATGTTAGCCAAAAGTGGATACTATCAAATTTTATGATTTTYTTTTTCTGTCATTTATGATTTTTTTCTTTGGATTTGTGGATACACTCCCTTTTATCCATACTTCTTTCTGTCCTCTGYGTCATTTTATCCTGTGTCCTCACTTTCTCTTGTATTCCCTTTTAATATCTTAATATATCTTAATATCTTATTTAGTACTAAGATTAAGATTCTTAATATTAAGATAGCTTAATATCTTTTAATTATTTGCATTTTTGGTGCTTCTGCTCGCATAGCTCTTCATGTATTTCCTCCCAAATCTTAATCATTTTAAAATAAAGATGTCCCAAAAGAGTGATTTTTGTTGTTGTTGTTCATTTGTTTGTTTGTTACCATGAGATTAGCATAATCCATCCCAACCATTTTCTCTCTCTCCCCCTCTCTGCTTGCACACTGGGTCCTTCTCATCTTGTTGTCCTGACTGTTCAGATCCTAAAATTTTTGGAATGAGGCCTGTCTTTTTCACAGTAGGAGATTACGAGTAGTGCATTGATCTCAGCTGGAGTCTTTCTCTATTAACGAAATACAGTAACTACAATAGCGCTGCCTGATGTCCAGCAGATGGGACATCTCTAATGGGTGTGATGTTCCCACACTTCTGCTTGCCACCTCTCCAATCTTGCAGGCCAGTCTGCAGGASAGCATAACGTTTTGGGACACAGTTCTTCCTCCTGTCTCAACAGTTCTTGTCTCAGGGTTTCTGCAAAATCCAAAGCCTACCCAGGGAAGGACTACAGACCCATGCATCCTGTGTTTTTTCCATGCATTGTTTGTCTGTGCATAATTACTTAATATAATTAAAATAACTGATTTCCATTTGCCAACATTACCAGTCTATGAGACATTGACAGTCACCCTATTTGACTTAATGAATAAGTACAGTACAGAAGTTTACATTTTTGGCTTTTCAATCATAGTYGTGGAGTGGCTAACTAGCAGGAAAGTACATGCTGCATATACCTTTAAATTCTGCCTTGAAAATATTAAGGGCATTTCAGAAGCTTAGCTTCTAGGGGTCTGTGTTAATCTAAGCAGCATTTAAAAACAACAGTTGAGGTTAATTGGTTGAGTGCTATCCTTTTAAACCCTACATACTAATGAACAGAAAATGTAGGCCAATACAAATTAAACTATAGACACCAAATCAGGGGAACTATAGCAATGTCTGTCTCTGAATAGCTAAACAGAGAGCCTTCTCTAAGGTTAGCTGTAAAAAAGATCAGTCTGAGCATTGATAGAGTAAATTCAGAGTATTTATCTTCAGAATAGGAAGTACAAGAATATCCATAATATAATTTTCAAACAATGCAGAACTACAAATGAATGCTTAATTTCACAGATATAGATATTACATGTTTAAAACATATATTTGGGACACACCCCAAAATAAGTACAATGGGAAAATAAGAATGTGAGAGAAAATGGCAGAATAAAATGTATATATTTCTGTAGAGATTTTAGGCATAATGTTGCTAATAAAACTACTATTTAAATTATAACTCTGATATTTATTTRTCTATGGTAGCAATAA
The DNA here is from genome assembly GCA_003342815.1 of Eudromia elegans. Taxonomy (NCBI): domain Eukaryota; kingdom Metazoa; phylum Chordata; class Aves; order Tinamiformes; family Tinamidae; genus Eudromia; species Eudromia elegans. The sequence goes on along the minus strand of PTEX01000268.1, from coordinate 706,177 downwards.
AAACAGATCATTACTTATAAATGTAATCCCTGATAATGAACAAACCTATTACATATTCATGAAATATAATTTAACGTGATTAATATTATTTGACAGTTACGGCACTTGAAAAATATCCTAGACTTAGAGTGTAACTATTCAGCACCAAAAGGAAAAGTGCAGTTTAAGATTTGTGCTAACTTGTGTTCATGGATTATATTTGCAGAAATTAATATATACAGTTTACACATTATAACTGTTTTCTATTACAAAAAAAAAGAAAAAAGAAAGAAAAGAAAGAAAAAAGAACAGAAATACAGAAAATAAGACCTTGAAATGAATATAAAGAACAGATCTATCTTTTGTGTAAATATCACATGTTACTAGTTTGTTTGGTTTACCATGGAATCCTTTAGAATATTCTGGAGAGCTATTTTTAGAGAGAGAGCCCTTGAGGTTTGAATTAACATACTAAATATTTTGTCCAAAATGTTTAAAAATTCAGTAGCTGATCTGAAAAATAAATGTTTCCTTCTTCCAGATAATTTTAAACTTTATTTATTAGATCACATTTTCATTTTACCACAGTAATCTGTCACTTACTATTTATCATTTTGAAGAGAGATTGACTTTTTCCATTTTAATTCTTTGGGGATTTTAGTTTATGTAATATAGTCTTAGGTATTACATAAAATAGAGTTTAGGAAAACAGATCTTTGTAAGGAAAATTCAAGAGATGTAATCAGAAGACTTTGTATTTTATGCAAAAGTAACCAAGCTATTTTTACCAAACATTTGTTATTATGTGTACCTGTGCRTTGTATTTACTGAGAAGTTTAAAAGATCTTTTGATTTTAGCTCTTTGCTACATTGAACTGTTTAGCATAAGATTGACTTTGCCTATATTTGGCAATCAAAGCTAGCTCTGGACTCTCTTTACAGTCAATGGGAAGTGGTAAGTCCCAACAGTGAGTGGTTCCACAATCTCTGCTGAGAGGGTGGTTCCTTCAGACAGGGTAAGATAACCTAAGGACTCAGAGACATTAAAAGAGATGTGTCTGAGCACTTCACATATTTTACTAGTTCATTCACTTCCTTCACTCAGCTCCTGCCGTCTTTCAGTCAGTCAATGAACTAAGCCAGTAGAAAAAATAATCTAGAAAAAAAGGTGGGGGTTTTTTTCTTTTTTTTTTTTGATTAGAGAGTTAAATGATCTCATAGAAAGTTTGAAGAAAAAATGAGGGAAGGTGAGGAGGTGGAAAAAGAAAATCAGGAGGAAGGGGAACCAAGTCTTTCCTTGTCAAATTTCCAGTCCAAATGGGATAACAGTCAAACAGTCTTAAATAGAATAATTTAGCAACTCCTTCAGGAAGGAATTGATTAACCTTTGGAAATGAACATCTCTCCATCAACCACATTGAAAGATAGATAAGCGATTTTTACTTAGCTAAAATCAAGAAAGATTAATCCTCTTCTAAACAGTAGTGAATTTGCCAAAAAGTTGTGTCTTAAGGATAATTTCTATGCAAGCTATTATTTTTCAAGGTTTGGGCTAAATTTGAGAGAACTGAAGGATTCCAACCCAAGATAACCAAAACACAAGTCTGTAAAGAAAGCCTGGAAAAAGGAAGACATATCTCATTGTAAATGAAAAATTGAACATTCTTTACCAAATGTAATCTGTGGAGTCATGAAAAATGTAAATAAAATACTTCCATATTGTCATGCCAAATATATATGTAAATATTTGCATTTGTTTTCCCTGTCATGAGACTGTGCAACTGTTACATTAAAAGAGATATTAGGGATAGATTGCTTTTTATATATTTGGTGTAAATCTGCTTGGAGAAAATACTGTGTTGCAAATGTTCATTGGATCAAACCCATGAAAGCAGAAAGGCAAATTTCGTTGTAAGAAAACAAAAAGATATAATGGGTCCTGCTTTCTATTTTAGCTGGTATTAAACAACAAGCTGAACTGCAGCTTTCTGAAGGGTGCTCTTTTGWTTCATATTTTTGCTTTATTTTTAGGCCTCTGTAAAACTGTGATGACAATTTATGAAACTGTATTAAATAAAAAAAAACAATTTTCTCTATATTTTTGATATACTTTGCCTATTTAAGATTTTTTTTGATAGAAGAAAAATGATATAAGAAAGATATAAGAAAAATGACAGAGAGATCACCCATGGTAGTGATTCATGATTAAAGATAAAAGAAGAAAAAAAAAAGGTACAAAATYTTCACATGAAAGAGAAATCAAACAATTCAGATAAATCAATGTAATGCTCGACGTTTAAAAAAAAAATGAAAAAAATGAAAAAAAAATTCAGTTCCCTTCTTTGACAGAGTGAGGACTGTAGCAAGGCAGTATTGTAACAAGAACAGTCCCTTCAAAGATGTTGAAATGAACTGGGAGGCTCTCCAGGATGAAATGATAGGAAAGGAAAGAAGAGGTGTTCTTCCTTCTTTTGTGGCTTGAAAGGGATTCTGTTATTATAGAATTTATTGATTTGCTTATTTTGTAGCTAGCTCATTGTACAAATAGAATCATTGAAAAAGGCAAAAGCGAAAGTAACAATTAAAAATAAAAAAGGCCCCAGAAATTCAATCTAAAAATATCTCAGGTGCCTCTRGATGTCTCCTTAGAGACATCATTTTAAACAGCTTTTCCTTGAAAACCTCTTGCCTCACAGCTACCAGACTTTGCAGTTAAAAACAAAGACAAGGACTTTTTGGATAGACTTTACGACTGACATTTAAAAATTCATAAGAATACCATGGCTATATATGAAATCTTACCTGCTTCAGTCAGCCTCACATGGAATTTCTCCAGCATGTACTAGCCTCAAAGCTCAAGCTCCAGGGCTCAGTGTCAGTCTTCTCTTCAATTTGACTTTCATTGTTCTCTCTCTGCAGAAATCCTTGCAAATTTCATTTATAAACTTCATCTACATCCCCCTCTTCCTCAAGCAGCAGGTAGAGTCTCATATACTCTTAGCTTTTCAATGTCTTACATGTCACACSTCATATTACATCCCTACTTCCTCATACTCATCTTCAGTGAATTACTGATCAACTTTGATATGAAGTTTACCCGTGGCATATTTGAACAAGATAATAGAACACTGGTGTTGAACTAATTAACAAGATGCTTTCTCATTACTGTCTTTTATCTTTGAGCACTTCTCTCTAACACYGGTATGATAAGTTTTGTGGATGAAAGTATAATTTAAAAATGTAGCTAAGTTCTTCCAATATATCTCTAYTCTAAATGTCCAAAAGGGCAAAAAGACCTAATGGGCTGAAGTTAAGGAATAGAAATGAGTCATAAACAAATAGTTTTAAGAGAGGAATTTGCAAAACATAGAGTATGTTTCTTAGCTGTTTCATAACCACTCAGACATCACTACTTTTCTCTCTCTCTCTCTGTATACATATACATATGTATATGTAAACATATGTAAAGTATATTCATAATTTTAAAAATTCAAAATTATTTTTACAAATACTTCTTTCTATATATATATAGAAAATGTAAAAGAACTATAACTGCAAAATGATTTTTCCTTCTTACCAGCTGGCATATACATCATCAAACCAACATGGCTCTTAAGATGTATTAATACAATATGTCATCAGAATGGTATATCTTTAAAGATGTATTTCCCAAWTACAAGGCCAATCAGCAATAAAGAAAGTATTTGAATTCCTAAATTTTGTTAGACATATCAGTTTTCTAAGCAATTTAAARCTGCAGTTGTAGTTGAGGATGCTGCTAGATCTGCATGAAACACTAATGTATTTGAACATGTGACCATTAATTTTTATTTTTTTTTCTGTTATTAAATGTCTTCTATGCTACACTTCAAGAGTATTTAGAGATGTGCTGAATCAATTGGATCGTATTCTTTCTCACACATAATATAAGGGTTTTGAAGTTAATGATGCCATATATTAACTATGTTCCCAGAGCAGACCTTTCTATAGCCAACTATTCATGAAGCTTCAAATTGTACTAGATTATTACAAGACATCACTTTTAGTAATAGTGACATGTGTCAAAGTGAATCCACTACAAAATGCATTATTGATTTAGTGAATAATTTGCAACAATGCGTTTATTTAACAGATTCATTGTATTTTCTGCCTGTGGAATAGCTTCTAACAAACAAAGAAACAATATATCAGAATATCCTTGAATATATTTAGAAACATTCAAATGATTTATTTCCAGGGTTTGCTTTGCATTTTGTTGAATTTATCCTTTTGTGTGGTCCTTTGCAGCTCGAATATTCATACATAGTTTGTTATAAACATCTAAAACATTATCTTACATGTTTATTCCTAATGTATTAGCTCTATCAAATTAATTTTGCTCCTAGATTAATGCAGAACCACTTTCTAGTACTAGTAAAGCTTTTCAACTATTTGTCTAAAACCTTGGCTTTACTAATGTTCACTTGCATCTCTGAAATTTACTTTCCRCTAATGTTTTTGCTCGTAAAACTCAATTCTCCAAACATTCTTGGAGAAAGATCACCAAAGGGCTGTGCATATTGTCAAAGCAAATTCARTCAAATACTGGTTGAAATACTTGCACTGTATTTGCTCAGCTGTGTTAAAAGAACAACTCATTCCACTTATTCCCAAGGCACTCGCTAAGAAAACCAAGGGCTCAGGAAGTAGTTTTATTTTTAAAGACATACAACTGTATATTCTCAATTTAACTTAAAGATTTATCAATATCCTTCACAGTTAGGTTACTAAAGCCAAATCATATCATAGATCTTTGAAGAGAGCAAACCTTCTTGGAGGAATCCCATAGGTTAAGACCCAGAAGGAATAGAGGTCCAAGAGAGCTGATTAATATTCAGAGATCATCTCCTCCAAACTCAAGATTTGTCCATCCTAATGAACAGGAAATTAAACCAAGGGATAAGGAGACCTGCAAGGAGTTCCTGACAAAATTCARATAGAAGAAAGATGGATATAGAAGATGGAAGCAGGGACAGGCCACTTGGGAGGAATAGAGGGTAATTCTGTGATTCTATGAAGGCTGCCAGCAGGTCRAGGGAGGGGATCCTGCTCTACTACTCAACATCTGGAGTATTGGGTGCAGTTCTGGGCTCCTCAGTACAAGAGAGAGAGCTGGCGCTTCTAGACAGGGTCCAGTGTAGAACAACAAAGATGATTAAGGGACTAGAGCATCTATTGTATGAGGAAAGACTAAGCGAGCTGGCTCTGTTTAGCCTGGAGAAGAGAAAACTGAGAAGAGATCTGATCAATATGTATAAGTACCTGAGGGGAGAATGTAGGGAGGAGGGGGCCAAAGTCTTCTTGGTGGAGGCCAGTGAAAGGACAAAGAGTAATGGGTACAAATTGAAACACAGGAAGTTCCATATCCATGTGAGAAAGAACTTCTTTCCTCTGAGGGTGGCAGAGCCCTGGCACAGGCTGGCCAGATTGGCTGTGGAGTTTTTTTCTCTAGAGATATTCAAAATCCGCCTGGACATCTGCCTGCAACGTGCTCTAGATGACTGTGCTTAAGCAGCATGGTTGGACTGCATGATCTCCAGACATCACTTCCCACCTCAATAATTTTGATTCTGTGATTTATTTTACCTATTTATAGTATGTGCAAATTCTGAAATGGAGTGTGGGGTTTATGTTCCTAGAATTTCATTCTAAGAAAATTTAGAGAATTTTAAAGTAAGAATCACGCAAGTCACAGATATCCCCGGTAAGAAACACAGACAGAAAAATAATCTACTCTGTAAATATTCTCGGCAAGTATTTTAACTAATTATTATGTCTTATAGTTAGCATTTGTTCGTACCATAGGCATAAAACTTATAACGCATTCCATAACCCTCTAATAAAACTATTAAAAATCTTGTTCTTTATATTTCTGATTTTTTCATGCATTCTGAAAGTATATTTTGACAGTCAAAAATCTTTCCTATTGCCAAGAGCTAAAAATAAAAGATAAAAGAAGCTAACMCTCTGACTGTTTACAGAATATTTTCCATTTTAGCAACATACACTGTATAAACAGTGAAWAATGTTGTGAAATAAATATCAGATTGGTGAGTGAAACAGGTGTAGCTCGTGGAAAAAGACTGTTAAATGGCTCTTGGTAATTGGCTGGAATCTCATTGATGATTCATTCATATCATGTAACATTTACAGAAGGTCAATACATCCTATTTTCAGAAAAGTTTGCAGAGCCAAAGTCAGGATTCAGTGTCTCCATAATGCTTGACTTACATAATATCCAATGGATTATTTTTGATGAAAGTCTGTACTTGAAGGGAAAAAGATTGTTTCACAGTATTTTAAATGTGTTTACTAGATAAACCTTGCAATTCAGGTTGCAAATTCATAAAAGCCTTTTCAAAATTTCCAGATACATTCTCAGAACTAGCTTRGATTTTTATAAATGATGAACACTTTAAAGTTCTGGATACTCAGTATCTGAACTGCTGTAGGAGGAAAAGTACCGATGAACATATAAGCAATTAGATATATGTATAGTACTTTTTTTTCCCAACAAAATTTGGCTTTATTGTTTAGTTAGCAATTAACTAAACAATTGCTAATTGTTTAGTGGTGTCAACCACTTTGAGGAGTGCCCCCCCCTTTTTTTTTTCTCAGTAGAATATAAGATCTCATAATGAAAAAAAAATAGTATCAAACAAAGGATATGTTTTAAAGAGAGAAAATGTCTATTTCTTTTTTTAGCTTTTTGGTTAACTTCATAGAATTCAAAATTCTTCTGTGATACTGCATACTTGCAGTATATAGCGCATACTGCAGAAGATACAATAAAATTATTWGTGATGTCTATTTTAAGTAGTTTGTGAGACAAACCTTAACATTATTTCAATGATTTTCTTGAATATTAATCAGAACTAGAGATATGTGACAATGGTGACAGAGCACTGCAACAGGTTGCCCAGAGTCTCCTTCTCTGGAGATCTTCAAAACCCATTTGGATATCACTCTGTGCCACATGCTTTAGATGACCCCACATGTGCAGGGGGGTTGGRCTCGATGACCTCTAGAGGTCCCCTCCATCCTTAAGTATTCTATGGTTCTATGGTTRCTATTTTTGCCTTCATAATCATGTGATATAGTTATTGCTGAAGCAGTAATATATTATTKATCTGAAGTCTGAAAGACACAGAGGACATGCGAATAAAGGCTGAGTAGTAAAAATATCAGCACCAAAAAAAAATTCGAGAAACTCAGAAAATGCAGGAACTGAAAAAAAAAGGATAAATATTTAGAAAGTACAAAGTTGAAAACTACAGTCACTGGAATTCTGTAGAAACTTCCTGTCACTGTAACGTGATAAGTCTTTATATACACTAAGGGCTTCTCACACCTGAGATCTATACAGAAAAAGAACTTGTTTCAATCTACAAGGGATCTATTCTTTYTGTTAAAGGAAAATTAGAAGCTAAAATATTTCAGAATACTTATATTATTCAATATCCATTAACTAACTTCTATAGCTATAATCTTTGGGAAAATGTATTTTTTCAAAAAAATACATGGYTTCTGTTACATGGCAAAAATGTTTCTGTGGATGGAGTGACTTACAGAAATTACTAGGAGAGATTGTGATTTATTTAAAGTGAAAATCATGTTGCAAAATCATTTTGACGYGGGATGCATTGATTCTGAACATGATATTGTGGATTTCCATTTCTGATTCTCAGTGATTAAGCTAAAACCAAAACAAAAAACCAAACCTTTCACTTCTGAAAAAAAAACAGTTCCTGGAAACTGAAGTAAAATTGAGATCATTTTTTCTAATAAAAATGTGGAAAATGAGGATTTTTTTTTKGCCTTTCGGTGTGTTTCCGAGCATGGAGATATGATTTCCAGACAACAATTTTGMAGATAGTGCAGAACAATAGTATCAGAAACAAGTTAATCCTCATTGCACTGGGAATAAAAATGTAAAAGAGAGAAAAAATTGTTCCTTCTCACTTTTATTTTGACCAGGGATAGTTATGCCTCAAAGTATAAATTTTGTCTAGCCATTTTGTAAACTATATCCCTTTCCCACCTCTCCTCCAGGCAAAGCATTTTGTTATCAAAGTATAAAAGTATATCTATCTCCTTTTAAGTGACAGTATATTTCCTRGTATTGTTAAGATGCAAGTGAAGATGGCCTCTTCCTTTTTAGCCTATGATCTACAAGGAAAAGAAAAAAAAACCCTCTCTTCCTCCCTGCCAGAGATCTGAAACCCTAAAGGAATGATTAAATGTTTATTTAAATATGTCTATTCATTCTAGGTCAGTGTTTTGAATTTTGTAGGAGAAAAAAAAAATGTTACTGCATTTCATCATATTGTAAAATACTCGCTGCTAAACATCTGTAATAGAAATCTGCATAGGATAGAAGAGGAAAAGACAAAGATGCCTTCAAGATATTTTGATGATCCATTGGTAGTTGGGCCTCTACAGCCTCTGGCGATGTTTAGCACAGCCTCAAGGATACTCTAAAATCTGCTGGCTTCTTAACTSCTCCAGGGATCATTATGCTAAAGGACAGAACAACTGAGCCATGCCCTTGGCATTCGACATGTAGAAAGGATGATGAGAAGGCTAAGATGAAATGAAGGATCAAACAGCTAATGCAAAGATCAAATAACAAGAAACTCTTAATATATATCAGAAGGAGAGAAAATGAGCAGGTCTGCAAAAGAACTAGTTGAGGAAAGGGAGCATTTAAGAAAGACAARGTTATCCCAAAGAAGCTGAATTAATTCCTGAATTAGTTCCTGAATTAGCTGGTCTTCATCACAGATTGTGTATAAAGAGTTGCTTACTCTGAATTGGTTTTCTCATATGAAGAAAGACTACCAAAATATTGAAATAAAAAAATAATGTTGATATGAGTTATTATTTTGCATTGGTAGCATTTTCCTTTTTTAATTTAGTTTCTATAGTTCTGATGAAAGAGACTATTTGGTTGCTAATGATATTCAAAAACATTTTAAAATTTGCTAATATCCTTAAGGCTTGAAGGGTAGCAAGTGCTATAACTCTGTTTTAAAAAGCTGTTAAGGATAATATAGTCAGTAACAGGTCATTAAACTCTACTTACACACCTGGTGAAGTTGTTTGAAATTATCTTTCTTAAAAGTCATATTATAATAAAATGCAGAAGATCATTATACTAATATCTCTTGCTCTCTCTTCCACGTGACGAAAATCACATTTCAGTAATCTGTTACCACCTTTGGAGTGCTGGCAAACCACTTTTCTAGAATYGACATTGTCTAACAACGTTAACCTGTTGCTCAGACAATCATTAGATGAGATTGGCCCAAAATTAAGGGACCCAAAGGAAAATGAAAGACAAGGAAGGTAGGTGGAAATTGCCCTTTACTAAGTACCTCTGGAGTTACAGCTTTTTCTCCTAGTGTATAGGAGGTTGTACAGGAGGAATTAGAACACATAGTTTGCAAATCCTGAGAATATGTCCATGAAAGTCCCATGAATATGCCCTACCTGCTAAAGCAGGAAAATATTTTACAGAAAGTAGAAGCTTTCAATAAAATATCTTACTCCTCTCTAAAGGAGTATATCTTCACTTAATTTCAGGCAAAGAGTGAAATGAAACTGGATGCCTTGGGAAATAATACAGACATCAAGCTTCTGATGTAAAGGAGTTCAGGTATTCTGCATCAGAGTGGATTAAAGGGAAATGCTACTGCCACTGGCATATCTTCTCATGAAAATTTAGCATTCCTCAAGGCCCAAGAATATTCAACTCAAATTATATTCTGGACTTTGTTAGTTCATTYAGGAAAATAAAAATGTTGAATTTGGCTGAAAGTTTCTTGTTCAGACCTACTTGTAAGACTGATACATCAGCACATAATTCCTACGAGAAAAATACACATTTCCTTTTCAGCTGCAGTAAGTGCAGTGGAAGGCTGGAGCTGTTTTGTTGTGGGGCAGTGCTTTTAGGGGTTATACTGCAAAATTCTGCTGSTGTCATATCGTAATTTTGTATTCTTTTGACATCACTAGCCTGGTTTTCTCTATGCTTCCTGTACTCATAAGCTACAGATCTGACAGCATTGTGGCTGCCAGAGCTAATATGTTCATAAGAAAAAACAATAACTGCCTTCACTCACCAGATTAGACACACTTAAAATCATTACTGAGCAGTTATTACCTTTGATAATTTTTTGATCAGTTATGTTAACTTTTTTTGATAATTTTATTTTTGACTAGTTTTGGTAAAGGTTTCATAACAGAATTACATGCTGTATTAAGCAGGAAGAAGGWGGCAGAATTAGCATTTAATATTACCAAAATGAATGTCTCATATTATTTATGTTATCAGAGGTAAAGCCTAGAAGAAATTCCAGGGGAACAAACATCTTCAGTGTGTTTCTGTTTTTTCTAATCTATATTTACTCAACATCTGTTAATAGTATTAGCAGTACAATTACAGTATAATCTCACGTAGTAGACAAATCACTTTTGACAAATTTAATTAATGCTTATTACATTATCACATTTATATTATTATTGCCACTTAAGTCTAAATTGCGTTACTAGACAATACCAGTTCTATCAAAGAGTTCAAACATTCTACTTAACAAAAATATTATCCTTTTATTTTTCAGCAGAAAACATTAGTTCTTATCCTACCACCAAGTTCACCATTATTCTATCTACATCTACACATTAACTAAAATGTTCTGGACCCTGAATGTTAACTTCTGCTCAGGAAAAAATAAGCATCTTTCATTCTAATCTTCTTTTGTCCAAATAGTTCACCTTCTTTAATGCAAATATTGATCTAGCACAATCACTCAGTAACAAATTTAAAGTTTTGGGGCAAAAATTTCTGTACTTCTGTCTGGGTCATTTATTTCTGAAAAAAGTATCTACAAAAGGTACAGCACATACTGTAGCTGAAAGGAAAGGAGAAAACTGAAAACTTTTAATGGGAATCCAAACCTTCTATTGAGAGGTTGGAGAGGTCATCTCCTTTAACAAGACAGATAGGAAGTATTCATTCCTTTCAAACTGACATTGGCAAGGACAAAATATGAAATAGTTTTATTAAAAGAAAAGACTTTAACTCCCACAAAGGCAATCATTAAAAACAAGACTGTGATACATGGATTATTGTTAAATGCAGTGCAATTGGCATTATGATTCATAGCAAAATCCACTGAGTACAGTCAGATATGTGATATCRTTTCCTATAATTAAATTACAAGAGCCTTCCTGTAAATATTGCGCATACTGTGCTTTGTCTTCTGTGCCTGACTATTCAAATGATGTTAATAAGAAGCATCTGCTGCTATCTTCAAGGCTTTGGATCTGGTTTAATAGCAGGCATTTAATCCCTTTAAAGGTTTCAGTAGTTACTCAAAGTTGCAATAATGGTTGGCACCTTCAAAAACTGCAAGATACTTTTAAAATATGKTTTTTATATATGCATATTGCAGAATGTGACCCATATAGATACACACAAGTTAGCTTTGTTTAACTAATTGTTTGTATTCAGTGTGCTGAAAGTTTACCGTGTTCTTACCATGACTTATAATTCTGGTTTCTGTACCCCTTAAAAGCATAGTAAGACCAGAAWGACACAGAGAAAGTCAGGGAGATGATCAAAGCTATAGAAATACTTCCGTAGAAGGAGATATTAGACTAGGAATGTTTATGTTCAAGAAGAAATAGATGAAGGGATATATGTTATTGATAAATAAATTTATAAAAGCTATGAATACAGAGGTGAGGGACCAATTATGCACTATTTTTGTAAAACAAGAACAAATGAAATTATCATCCAAAAGCTTTTCAGCAAACAAAGGGAAGTGCTTTTTCACACAGTGCGTAATTAGATTGCAGAACTCATTGCCAGGATGTTGTGGAGGCCAAAGATAAAAATGGATTTAAAAAGTGATTAGAAATATGAAAGGAGATCCATCAATGACCGTAAAATACAAAGAGCTGATGCCCCTGTGACTCCAAAAGTCCTTCCACACCTCAGTGTCAGAAGCTATCATTCTGTATTCACCCTATTCATATTCTCTTTTTTCTTTTTTTTTYYCCCTTAATTATCTTCTTACAGACATTGATCAGGACAGGGGAAGAAGCAGCCATTTCTTCACGAATGTGTAAGATTTCCTCTTGAGCAGAAGAAAGAGCAAGTACTAGGCTGTCACCGGTTAAAAGACAGACCTTCTTCTCCTCTGAAGGCCTGCACTGGTGGATCCACTAGGTCTGAAGCAAATGCAATGATCTCTGCCAAACTGTCAGTCTGATCAATCATAGCCAGCCTACTGTAATCATTGCAGAACAAGCCAACTGCCYAGGCTTTTGGGTCAGATTTTTTTTTTTTTTTTTAACCCACACTGAGCTTGGTTCAATTGCAGCCATGTTGTTAACATGATTAAGAAATACAAATTTCTACTCATTATGTCTGAATAATTAGCAATCTCTTAGGATAAACAAAAGTTAACTTAAGTGTTTAGTATTCTTCTGGAAAATATTCCAACAGCCAAAAAGAAGTACAGGATCTAACTAACTGTAGTCAAAAGTCGTGGTGGGAAACAATACTGTAAATTAGACTGCTATGCAGATGAGGTTCATGTCTCCTCAACGGGTAAGTTTGTGCTGATTCATCTGACTGTTTCTTATCTTCCTCATAAGACATTCCTGTTTCTGTTAAAATAGGTATCTATCGKTGTGAAATACAGTGAGCGGCTTCATGGGTTAGAACTGGACTCTGACAAAGACAGCYGATGTAATCCATACCTATCTGCCATACAGAATAAGTTTATAGAATATTCTACAATAGAAGATAATTAGGAAAAGTAAATATATTTATCTGCTTGGTCTATAAATCTTAGATAATGTCATTTTATTAGCAGGACCGTTAATGGATAAACTGCTTGAACTTTGAGAAACATAACTAATCAGGAACCATGGGGAAGAACCATTCACAATGTTTGATTTAAATGCTATTATTTAAATTTGAAGCACAAGAGAGTTTATTTCTTCCAAAATATTTGATCTTGGGGCCWGAAAAAACTTGATTCACTTTATTTGTAAATATAGGCAGAGCATGTGTTTCCAGAATAYGCATTAGTCAGCTGATAATAATGTCCCATATCATTATTTTTCCATTCATAATGTAGGAAAGTAACTTCATTTWAAAATTTTACTTTGAAAGGGATCTTGCATTAAGGATATACACTGAAAAGACAAAGTCCAAAACCCCAAATATTAGTGTAGAGAGTAGAGAATTGAGTTTGCAGTCATCTCTRCAACTGTAAAATCCAGTGTAAACTGGAACTTGGCCCAGACTGTGCTCAAGGAGCAGATGAATTATTGGTCTATTGATCTGTTGGAATTATTGKTCTCACTCTTGGTCTTTCACGACTTGGAGTGAAACTCCAGAAAAGAAGTCATATCGCTGATCACCCTTGAAAGAGAGATCAAAGCCTATGGCTTTATTCTGTGTTTTAAGGAAAGATATTATGGAGAAAGGGGAGCCAAGGTTCATGTGAAAGCAACACTTCCTGTGGCTGGGTAGACCTGTTGCTGCATTTTGTAATAGCCAAAGAACAGGATTAGAGATTTTTCAAAAAAACATTACTATGTCAAAGAGTTTCACTGATAGATTTACTGCCTSGTTCTGCATAACTGTCAGAGACCCTTTTCTATTACCCTTCATTTTGATCTTAAGCTTTTGGTGACGTCTGGGTACCAGAACACATTAATAGAYTGCCAGACCTAAGACTTTTATCACTATTCTAATAAAGATATYAACCTCCTTGTGCAAATTAGACAGGGGTTATAAAATGGCTAATTTCCAAGCTGTATACAGTGCTGTTCAGAAACAACAGAGGTATTCAAGCATATAGTTGTGTCCTTCTCCAGGAAAGCGATATTTTGGGGCCAGGTGGTGTAGGAAGGTATGATGGAGTGTGTGGAGTGAACTTATAGGGAACATACAGGTCATTCAAAATATTTTATTGAAAAAACTAGCATTTTGCAGGAAATTTTGAAATTTTGAAGACAGTTTCCAATTCTTTRTTTTATTTTATTTTGGTATTTGTGTATGTAGAAAATCTCTTGGCAGAACTCTTATGGCTTAGCATTTGCAAAAGCATTGTTTAAATCTAAGATATTTTTGCTGTCATAGAGYGTCTTCATATTCCTGTGTGTTTATATTGCTCATGATTTGAGGTTTTAAAATAYGTGCTATAAAGTGAAGGAAACTTAAGATGCAGCATTCTAAGCATTATTTTTTAGCATGCTTAGACACTTTCTAGTTAGCTATGATTTTCTTAATTTTCTTAGTTATGCCAATAAAAAAAAAATCTCATTATTTTGGTCATATAGAGTGAAAACACTGTGAACTATAAAACTATAATCTCCTCCTTTGCCTCCTGCCTCCCCTCCTGAAAAAAAAAAATAAAGGAAAAAGAAAGGACTGAGAAGAAAAAATATATATAAAATTGAGACTAATGTAAAAAAAAGGAAAAAGAAAGGACTGAGAAGAAAAAATATATATAAAATTGAGACTAATGTGAACAGAGAAGAACTGATCCTCTAAAGGATCAAGCTTTAGACAAGCTTAGACAAGTCTCAGGATGCAAGAGAAGCTAGAGCTCCTTTTATGTAATTTTTATACCCACTATTAGAAAATCTGTAAGAGATGAAGAAAATCTGAATAGTTTTAACCATTTATTTTGCCAGTATTTATGAGCTGAAAAACAAAAAAAATGTAATCAATTCATGAACAGTMCACTCACTTTGCAGTTTTTCTGATTATCTGAGCATGCTCTTGGTATATTTCCATTACAGGAGAGTGTGTAAAAATGATTATATAGAGAAACAGCTATAAAGCTCTTTTGCCTTGATACATCCTCTAGGGATTTCTGCACTAGACTARTAAGGTAAATAGAATCCCACCTTTCAGGTGTTTCTTAATGATTACAAATAGTCAACTGAAGTATCTCAGATTTCATGACTGGGTTGTCTTAGGAACTGAGTGTGTGAAGGTTATTTCCTGCTGGAAATCTACAGGGGGGAAAAAAATAAAAAAAATAAAGAAACCACCCTTCTATAAATATGGAAGCAGCAGGAGAGTAACTTCTAGAAGACCCTTCTTCACCTTAAAGGTAGTAAGAAGCAATACCAATAAAGACAATTTATACATTCTCTCTGCTTTGCAGGTCTCCTTGGAAAAATAATGCATTTTGGTTCTCTAACTTTCAAGACCAAGACTGAAATGACTTTGACTCTGGACAAGCTCTCAATTATATAAGCTGTGAAATAGGTAAATGGCAATTACATCTCTGCACCAGCAAAATGAACTTACAGTTATAGAGTTATAGAGATAAACACATAAGTATTTATAGTGAGAAATTCCTCCTTATTAGAGATATATTTTGTGTCTGTTAGATAGTTTTATAGGCATTGACACAAAATTTTTGTCATCAAGGACCAAAATGATGTTSCATTATGTTAAAATCATGTAAGCTTCCTTTCTGTTGCACAAATACAAGCTYGCAGGTGCTGGTTAAGCTTSTCTTTATTTATTTGTTTATTAAAATAGTTGTCATAGAGCTAAGTGTCTTGAAAAACTGGCCTAATCAAGCCAAAATGAAAAGTATCTTTACATAAAGCCTGGATACACTATTATTTTAACTTTTGTGTTATGAAACTCTGCTATTCTGCCAGCATATAAAATAACAAGGAACTGGTGAACACATGATTGGGACAAGAATGGAAATCACAATATATGCAGAAGTGGCAGCTATTGTAATTAGATAACCTACTGGAAATTGTATTCAGTGGGATTCACCAGGATGCAAGTAGATATGATGTTACAGGAAAAAAAAATGTACAAAAATGTTAGCAGAGCCCAAAGAACAGTAATTACCACAACACCTGCTACCATTAGGAAGTTCCTGCCCCAGTGCTTGTCCGTGTTCATTGGAGGAAATATAAAAAGCAGTGTTATGAGTCTAATCCTCTATATCTCACACATCCTCTGTTAAAGACTTTCTAATATGAGACTAATAYAAAAACAAGCATATACTTTGTAGGTTTTCCTGGGGATATAGAAAATACTGAAAAGCCTAGGCTGCACTAAGCAACCATGAAATGGATTGTAATTTGAAACAAATACTGCTGATCCTGAATAATTAATCAAAGCCATTTTGTTATATAGCTAAATATAAAAGCACATTGTAATCAGCCCTTTAAGGAAATGTACTTACATTCCCTTTAAGGGAAAGTACTTATATTGCCACAGAAATATCTAAGAGAAAACTTGAAGGAATACAAAAATTTAGAGAGGAATTAAAGTGCTTTTAGCATAACACAATTTAATTAAGTGACAGGAAAAGACCTATAGGAAAAATATAAAGAATGTGTAAATGAAAAAGAGGCAGACAACTAATTTTAATTCGAAACTGAATCAACAAAATGAACAAATAGAAAATGCAGGCTTAAAAAAAAGTTTTATCATTTATTTAATAATCTGTATTATTCCATTATTAGAATGTTTGATTTCCAGAGTTAATTTCTCTAAGAGGGAGGCATAAATGCAGTGCAATTATCACTGTGAGTGGGTCTGCTAAGTGTAGTAGACAGAGTGGGAAAAGTGTATGTGTCTGTTTACTCTTTGAGGTAAATATGTGTGTTATTTAAAAAAATAAAAAATTTAAAAATTAAAATACATTTTGAATTGCTTCAGTACTAAAGCCTTGTGGAGGACACTTTGGTCATTTTCTGTGGTAAGGAAAGAACCTTCTCAACCCAGCCCAAACAACCTCTGTACTTTCCCCAAATGGCCTGTAAAATACCATAGGAATTCTCAGTGATCTGCCTTCYTTCAAATTAAGTCTTTTTGTAGTGCATTGTTCACTTGACAAATCATGGAAGATGTTCTAGCTCCATAACTTGCTTTTTTCTCCAGTCTCTCATTTTAATTTCTAATGGGAGGTAACAATAGATACAGAAGATAAAACAACCACAGGTTATACAGGCACCATCCTGTGCAAAACACTCTGCCTTTTGCCTACCCTTCCTCTTCATAAAAGGTGATTCTTAYAGGAGGGAACAAATTTCTTTGTGGATGCAAGGAGAATGGTAAGAAGGGATTTCAATAGCCAAGGAATCTTAAAGAGTTAAAATAATACTTGCACAGGAGAGGCACAGCAAGTTATGCGAGTCCTGAATGAGCAAGTGGCAACTCAAGATCTTGCTTCTTCTCAACAGAGGCTAACAGTAAAATAAAAAGGGAAAACCATACACAGTCATCACGTTTAAGCTTGCCTGCAAGGGGTGGGTATATTTCATAAGGGAAAGGCTGTATGATATGTCCTTCACATATCCTATAGCTCTCACAAATCTTATCACATATTTATGCTTCTCATATGTCTTACATTTTTCAGTAATTGCTTGAAAGAAAGAGCATTGAACCTTGTAGCCAGTACATTGATTATGTTTGTAGCTTTTGATTTTAATGACTGATTATCTCCCAGACTTATGCAGGTACCTCTTAACCTCTTCTCTCCAACTCTTTCCCTCACCACCTCCAAAAGAAAAGGTCTCATGTAACAGGCAAGCTTCAGTAATAAAAATGATAGCCAGTATCCTGACTAACAAAAAAAAAAAAAAAAAAGAATAAGTCAGTACAATTTCTCTAATTATAATTTTTAAAGGGCTTTTTTGTTTACCGACTTAGAAAGCATAACAAATATTTCCAGGAATAATTATTTCATGAATGTTTTTGTGATATCTCAAGCAAGCTMTCCAGCAAAGAAATTGCAGAAGCRTCAMCAACTGCTTCAAAGTGGTTTTGGASGCCAGCATATGCTCTAGCAGGCAAACAAGACAGATGATCTAGTATGTACCACCATCCTTGCATTTCCTACATTAGTGGTCCTTTTCAAGGGTCACAGCCTTTTCATTGTATTTCATGAAGACAGGGTTAAGTATGCATTTGTCTCCATGCATCATCCAGCTGCTCTATAAAATTATTGATCAAAATGCAGAGCTATTTAAGGAAGCACTAAATGGAGATTCAGCCCTATTCAGGCCTATGCTGTRTGTACTCAGGAAGGATTGAATAATAAGAAAGGATTTTATTTCCAAAGTGTATTATGACAGCAGCCTCTATATAAAACACAGACATTTACCTTATTATGAGTTCTTCAAGCAGTTATGTAGCTTTGTGTAATTATTCCAGATACTACAACTRTAAGTTTTAAACTTTTCAAGTTAGCTCAGACCTCTATCCTTATCCCTATTATACTACTTCAGTTGTGCAAAGGATCAGAAAGCTGGCTTAGAAAAACACCAAATAGTTTTTTAGGGTTTTTTTTTTTTCCTGGAAAAAGTTAGATGTCTTTGAACCATCTTTTTTCTGGCCTCATGCTTTGAGTTTGGAGTTACCTAGAATGGGAACGTGAAAAAAGGTCAGATTTCATCAACACAAGACCACCTCAATCCCTGTGCCTGTTTCCTACTATGGTAGAGAAAAACGATAAGAGTTTAAGACAGAATTCAGCTATTTAGTTCTAAGCCATACTGACTAAATACCCTCAAATACTGACTAAATGAATGTATRTGATAGAAAAAGGCATTATAAAACTTCATCTTCCATTTAGGTTAATGGTCAAATCTACCTTAAAGATCTATGCAAACTTTGTGAATGAATATATGTCAGATCTCTGCAAATTTGTTCTCTGTCTTCCTGATAAGATAGGAAGAAAATGCATGAAAAATCTAGAAGCAAGAGCATTTGCTTGAGTTTACATATTTATTTATATTTGAAATTCTAAATGATTTTTTCAATGTGAAATCATCATTATAGAGGACCATGTTCAAAATGTGCTCCATACTTCCAAAAATTCAAAAATGATACATTGAAATAATTTTATTGTATTTTATAATGCACATTGTATTTAAGTAGCAGAAGGGGCAATGTATACTGTAGGTATGTATATGAATTATACATCAAGAAAGGATTTTTTACAGCTGTGCATTCAACTTGGAAACATGTRTTAGGTTCTACTAGGTGCTTCTTGTCATCTCTCCATCATCTCCTGTCTCGCTCCCCTGTCATCTTCCACAGCCAAAGGGAAAATCACAACCTGAATACCTTAATTTTTCACATATCCTGAGTCAGAAATCTTAGAAAGATCGAGGAGAAAGATCTGGGTATTGTGTACTCAGCAGAATCTGGMCCCAAACATACTATGGAATTATGCTAAGTATCACAAAGGTGGGGTGATTCATTCTATAAACAATAGTTGCATTTGTAGCAAAGTCGGAGGTATACCTAAGTGCTGAGCTTTTATAACAAGATTGACAATATAACAAGGTCTGTGCCCCAGCTGGTAACTGCAGCCTCTCTCCAAGTAGATGTGTTAAAAAAAAAACATGCTATTGTAGAGTTCTGCTGCTATTCTATTCTGTTGGGGAGGAAGATTTATCTCTCTCTTCTCCGGAAGAATTACTTCCTGCCCTAAACTGAGCTATGCCCWAGGCCGGAAAACTTTGTCTTTAAAAGAGACAGAGGCAGGGAGTGAGAGCTAAAGCCACTGTATCTGGCATGTTTCCCATAGTTATAGCACYATTACAAAGAAATTTACTTGAAGCAGTGATATACCAAACTGTTAATACTGCAAATGGACAGCAGAGGRAAAAAAAAGGAAGCACTCATCCTTCTCTCTGCATTGGCAATATAGCCTCCCTCGTTAAAGGAACATTTTTCCAGTTGGGAAACAGGGWAAAAGGGCAACTTTGACCTTTCTATTCCTACTATTGTTGTAACTGGCTGTTGATGATGACTTTTAAAGAACTAGATCAAGTCTAGAACCATCGACTGAACATTCAGTGCACTCAAAGGAGCTGAGATACAAGCTGATTCTGTTCAACACCTGAGAATACCTCTTTCAGCTTTTCACTGTATATATTGATAAATTCCTGATGGTGAGTCTTTAATGTTTACTCAGAGCAAGTAGAGATTTTTGGATATGCAACTCATTTCTGTGGTGGTGTTCTAGCTCTTCTTCTAGCTCTTCTTCTAGCCCATTCTAAAGACTTTCAGGTGACTATTTTGCTTTTCTGTCTTTGTTTTCCTCTGAAAAAAAATTGGTTGGTGGTGTAGTTTGGCTATTTTTTGAAGTCTATCAGGGAATTTTTCTGTCTTCGTAAGTAATGGTTAATTGAATGATCTTAAACCTACTGTAGACTTCAATAAAAGATACATTAGGCTGTCACAGTCATATGTTTCTTTTAAGAATGAAACTCACTCTTCTGACACTTAAATRCAGTAAAATTGTAGCTTGCAGATGAATGAGAAAAATATTTTAAAMTATAATTTTCAGTCTGCTTTAAATGATGCAAAATGATACATACTTTTAAAAACTAGTAATTAATGTGATACTATGATAGTTTTAGAAAGCTATTTCCTCATATTTGTTTTTAAAGTTGCTTTCAAAGCTGCTTTTTTTGCTATATTTTATGATATTCCTGCAAAAAGAGATTGCCATATGAAATGTAAACTACTATATTTCTTGATGATTCACAGGAGATATGGACTTCCATTTTCCCATTTTCCTTCCTAAAGGAAACAAATTGCAAATTTAAGAAACTGGCAGTATCTTGAACTTTAAAAATGAGTGTTTCCAACTCTTGAGGAAAGGGCATGTCTGACTGAGTTCAACAGAGCTTTCATCTCTCGCAGGATCCTGCCACTGAGCTTGCTGTTCCATGCCAAGAGTCATACCACTGAAGTGCCATTAGGATATTCATCTTTCTATTAATCACGATTAGGCAAGAATTCACACACTATAGAGTTCAATGTTGGTATTTTTATGGAAAAAAAAAGAAAAAAGAAAGATCCCATACTGTGATGTACGAATGGTAAAGATAAAAGGGGAAGTTAATCAAGAACTCATTCCTCACTTGTGACTTAAAATGCTTCAKTCTGAAAAATTATGTTGAATTAGGTAGTGTCAAATTATTGTCTTGGTGAGAGGTTTAACATAGACATTTAATCGTCTATGGATTCACAGCCAGTCTATTTGATCAAGTAGAAAAGTATATTTATAACATATATGTGTGTTTGAAAGTATATAAAGTATAAAAGATTTAAATATACAGCAAACATTTATAACACTAATATAAATGTGTAAAAAGACAGATAGTACTGTAATTAATAGTAACTTTGCTAATATATTATTACCTTTTGGACTTACTTTGTGTAATTATATCCTAACTTAGTGACATACAGTTACATGAAAAAAATGGCATTATAAAAAGTATATATAAGCTAAATATTCATTAAAAATATTGTATGCTATTTCTGAACGACATGACAGAAGAACTGAGTGCCTAAACATGGGCATCTAGTCCCAGAGCAAACATATTCCTACATCCCACTTGTGAGGATGCTGCTCCAAGGAGGGTGGGTTCCCCAGAGGACCTTTGTCAGCAAATGTTTAAAAGACATTTTCTCTGCATATGAGAGGGAGATGGGAAATAGTGAGAGTGCTATAAGTCAAGAATGAGGTATGTGAGTGCAACACAATCTTCAGGTGATTAGTAGAAATAGTAAAGCACGCCAATGAAGAGAGAAAGAAAAAAAGATACAGTGTAATCCACTTACAGTAATCCACTTACATCCCTCTGATCTCTGATTTTTTTGTTTGTTTGATTAACAAGGAAAAAAAAATGCTATTGGATTTATCTTTTTTTTCCTTCACTCWAAAAAAAAGATGAAAAATATATTCAAAAACATTCTGCAGTAAAATGAATATATTGATGTATCAATTATCATCAAATTTATTATCATCAAATGCCCTATCCAGAATTTATCCAGCCAGGTTGTAACTAAAGTACCTAAAATACATATTGTGTATCACTGACATCTAGTAGAGTTATCCAGTCATAGACTCTATCCTATGAAAAAGTTACTGAGGCTATTGGAAAGAGTTCAGAGCTTCTCATAACTTACATGCCATATGTACTTTTGCTGTCTCTCCAGGTTGTCCTGCAAGCTCTTCCTACAACTCTGAAGCCACTTATCTTTTCCAGAAAGGAATTATACGGAGCATCATTTCACTTTGGGTTATCAAGTTTTCTACCATCCTGACTCAGTTACAAGACATTCTGAAGTTGTGTCTTGCAGTTCTGTGTAGGTCACAGTATTGACATCTGAAGAATGTTGTATTATGTAATCGCAGCTTTTGGCTTGGTCTCACTGTTCACCTACTGGGGGAAAGCCTTAACCTCTCTAAAAGTACTTCTGGAATAGATAGGCCAAGGAGTGGCAGAGAAAGTTTTAGAGTCAGGTTTAAATTAAAATACAAAATTCATTTATAGCTTTCTCTCTCTCTCTCTCTCTCTCATTTTATGTCTTTTATATTCACTGCTTCTATTATTAACATCCAAAACACCCATAAAATAGTGGCACATGGAGACCAACAGATACCCTGTATGTGAGTACAAACGTGTAGAAATTACACTCCTGTCTTCAAAGATGTAACGAATAGAGCAACGAATAGAGATRTAACGGATAGAGCAAGCATTTAGAGCAAGAACATGAGAGGTAAGAAATGCTGTTGAAATGCGATGTGCAGAGTTCTGAGCTAGGTACAATTTTCCTCAAGCATTGCATTTGTCCAGTCACTGTGCACAAGCTACTTTTCACTATATGCAACAACAGTATATATAAAAGGGTGCAAAAAAGGTAAGTTTTGAAGAGGACCCAGTGTTGTAGTGGCAATTTTACAGAGAACGTGAAAATCTTTATGCTCCTGGAAAATGCCAAGAGCTGAAAAATTTACTTCTCATACATTGTGATTAACCTGCCCTGCTTTATTATTAATCCTATGTATAGTATAGYATATACTATACATATACTATATAGTATAGTATATACTTTCATCTTCAAATTCCTGTCGTTAAACTGTATATAACAGAAAACAAACTATGTGCACCTAAACATACTCTTCAAGGATAAATATAATATATTAGCACAGAGCCCAAGAAACAGAAAAATGAATCTTAATMAAAACGTTATTCATTACAAGAAGCAAATATGTAGTTTTGCTCAGATGATACTGACATTCTACCAGTATGGAACCTTAAACAGTTTCCTATTAGACAAAATTACTTATGCTTTCTCTTATCACGGAAAGAAATAATAGCCTATCACTCCAATAAAAACCATCAGCCTGTTCAGAAAATTCCAGGCCAAGACTGCTTTACCTTTGCTGCAACAGAAACCTCATGCTGAGACTAGAGGTGTCTGATTGACCCATCATCTCTGCTGGAAGCCTCTACTCTTCTGCTAGCCTTGACTTGCACGACCTCAAAATAAGTGCTGATATTTTACAATTCATGACACAAAGGAAAAGGAAAAATGGAAATGGAATATATGATTAGGAATATAGTTCTCAGTCATCAATGTCTCTTGAATGCTTTGATTTCTTGATATCAGCAGCATGAATGTACTTACATTTTGCTAGAAAAACTTTTTCCTGGTAAAACACAATAATGAAGARCCTGGATTTCAGCCATTTTCTTTTCCTCCATAAATGACATGCAAAATGAAAAAAAAAAAAAAAGGAGAAAAAAAAGAGATTTTTTTAGTGTCAAGTATAAGTACTTATCTTCCATTAGCCAGAAGTGAATGTAATTAATTTATGGCAAAGATTTTAGCAGATGTGACATAGCTCCATTATCACTGGTGAAACATTTGCTGCAGCTGAAGATCAAGTTRAAATTGGAAAAGCACAGGCACAAAGCAGAAAATGTTTGTACAGGTACTAGAATTGTGCTCTGTTTTTGAGTTAGGGATGTGTAAGGTCAGTTAAAATGTGTAGTTGCATGTTTTGCACATTAACATTTGCTGTGCTATAATCTCCTTTGAAAAATACTTTGTTTATAATACCTACATTWTGTTTGCTTGGTTTGTGGACCTGAGCTGCTGCTTTAAAATTTTTTGAGGAGAGAGTATCACTGAGTCACTGCTTCAGATAAACTAGTGAATTCTAAAGCATGAACATATATGTATATATTTCAAGATACTTCTCTTAAATATATGCTTCTGAGGGACATTGACATATCTCAAATCAGCCTCTTCTCAGTACTCCAAAGGAGTTTTCCTGACTATTTTTTGATTTTTTTTTCTTAGATCATCATGTTACAAGCAGCTATTTTGCCTCACATCATGCTGCTGTGGAGAGCACCTTTTCACTTTTTGAAAACTTTGTGTAGAAGAATATGTTGTGATCCTGAGACTACAACAGCACTCCTGTAAAAGCAAGATAGCAAAAACTGTTCTTTATGACAGTCACCCTGAACRGATGAATCACTACCCACTTACTTCAAAACTTCTATTGTAGTCACTCACTGAATGTTACTCAGTTGCCTTGAAATCACCCTGGACTATATCCACAGGGTATATAAAACACAGGTCTACAAAAACAAAAGCAAAATGATGTCTTTTTTATATATTATTTTGATATGTTTCAAGGTTTCTTCTTTCTGTGAACAGAGGAGCTGAGAATATTAGAGGGAGAACTCAGGATCTGGTTTCCAAGAGAGGTTCCMTCTCACAGTTACATTCATGGAACTGGGTTCATAATGCCTTTTCCCTTTGTACCCAAAAGTTAACTGAGGCAATGCATAGATTTTCTTCTCTCTCCTTCTCCCTTTTCTCTCCCCCATCTAACTTACCACCTGCCCAGGTGGTAAGTAGACAGATTTCTCAGATCCTCATCTGAATCTGAAACAAACTGATAACCCATTGTGAGGCACTATAATAGTAAGTAATGTTTAAATGTTTAAATACATAACTTAGAAACATCAGTGCTAAATTATTTGAAGAAGGCTGATTACCAATCTTGTTTGAAAGGATGTGATTCTTATCCTATTCCTGTTTTCCCTTTACATGCTACACTGCTACACTTTTCAAAAAAGTAAATATAAATATTTCTCTTTTTTTTTTTTTCTGATTACACCTATTATTCTTAATAAGATATTGKTTTTAGGGGCTCAATATATCAGTATATCAAATATGATTCTGCTAAGGKTTTTTTTAATAAAAGTGATACAGAAATAAAAAGCAAAAGCTAACACACATTTTCCTGCTTGGAGGTACCTCAGACRCATTAGAAAAGAAAATATATTTAGGCACTTTAGAAAAAGTTCATAAAGCTCTCTTTTTTTTCCCCAACTAATATTGGTGCATGACTGAATCTATTTTAGTTTAAAATAACTTCCTTTTTTTGTGAAATTTCATTGAAAGAATGATGACTTTTGACTTTMACTCACAAGAATATCTACCGAAATTATTAGGTGTTTCCATCACTACAGACAAAATCATAGACCACACCCACTAATTTTTGTGAGAATGATTATGGATTAAGGGAGCCAATATTCATTTMGAGCGTTTTTCAATCACAATTTTACATGACATTCTCTGTATCTCCAGGAAACTTTATTCATCACTCATGCCACCTAAATTATTCTGGATCAACAAGTCTAACACAGGTTATTATAACGCAAATAATTTGTGTTTGACTTTTTGACTACTAGTGAGTTTCTTAATTAAAGGCTGCTGCTGTTCTTATGCTCCCTAGGACAAGCAGAGAGCCCTTTGCCTATTTGCACGTTCTGATCAAATTCCTTCCTGCCCGAAGGAGATTTTTGCTGTATCACAGTTACTAGGGGTCATTCAAGCTCCTGTTATGTTCAGCTTTGCARCTTCCCTGTCAGCAGTGTCACCTTCAACCCCTTGACATCTCAGAATATATTAAATTTTAATATGCAATAGAATGGTCATTCCTGGGCTTGGAGTCTGTATAGCATAGGTTGACTAGGCAAAGCAGGACCTAGGGCCACAGACTACCAGAGGTAGCAAACTGCTGCTTTCCGTGTGTGTACGTTTGTTTGAGTGATACTGCCAGGCAAGAACAAATATTTTAAGGCACCACAAGGCACAGGAACATTTGCCTGTCCTGGAGATGGCCCATCTTATCCAAGACTCCCATCTTTTCAAAAGAAAGGCACTGCCTTTTCCCACCTCTCAGGTTAGCTCCCAGTTAGCTCAGGTTAGCTCCACGGCCCTCTTGTCCCTTTGAACTTCTCTTCCTTTCCTTTTGAGCAGCAGCCTGGCTCTCCTGCCCCGCACCTAGTCTTTTGCTCAACTGCATTTTGCATGAATGCCTACCAAGCCTTAGGTTGTGCATGGTTGTCCAGGAGCTACAGCCAATAGGTCTGCAAATTAACTCTCCACATCKTTGCACAATTATTGTTATTATTTTTTCTCTCTTAAAATTATAGGGCTCACTTGTCTACTAGGAATTTCACTCTGAGGTTATCCTATACTTCCAATAAATTTAATGAAATTAATATCTCCATGCTCATATGCCACAGTGTTGTGTCTCTATGGCTACATATAAAGATACTTATAAAGTGAAAAAGATTTTTTTTCTGTTCAATGTCTGCAAAACACCAGCAGTATTAATTTTACAATCTTGTTAATTATTACATTTTGCTTTATTCCTTTCTTCCTTTTGAATCACTCTGCCTCAAGTTCTGTTTTCTCAAATGGGAAGTTTGAGGATAAAGTGTTGGTTGTTTGCTGTGACCATGTGTAACAGAAAGTGCCAAATATTGYTGTGACAAAACTGTCTCTCCCTGCCCCACTGTAGCATCTAAATATTTTATATACACTGTGCAGGCAACACAAAGCAATGCAAAGTACTTTCACTTGATAGTTGTGAATTATGAAACAGATCCCAGTTTTCCTGAAACCCTAGGTGAGATCTAAGATTGCTTGCCAAGATGTGTCTTGTAAATAAATCAGCTCTATCTACAACATGAGCATTTTAGACAGATGGCCATTTACTATTCAGTGTTTCACTGGGGAGAAGAAAGACACAAAAATGTAGAGAAGAAAACATCGTATTAGGAAAATCTTATAAGATAGATAAAAAGTATTAAATACACTGCAGAATTGTAAGTGCTGACTAACTGATAGAGCAAAACAGACATTTGTACTTAAAATATTAAATTATGGCAAAGCTGACTTTTGMTGTATTCATAACAATAGGATAAAAAAGACATTGTTTGATTCTTTATAACACATGCAGAAGCAAGTATTTACCAGATAACACTACAAAAGCCCTCTATAGACTGTCTGGAAAACTAGAGGACCTGTTTGCATACCCATTTTGAGTAAGGTCTTACATGCTGTACTAATTTAAAGCCTAGGAAAATCAAAGTTAAGATTCCCTGGAAGATCTGACAGAAAATTACTTCCTTTTTGCACCACATATTTCTGTGAATACAAAGGCTGCCATGTGTTCTGCTAAATTCATGTTGCCAAGTTATGRAATACTTGCATTAGAATTATGAAGTCATTCACATAGATGGAAAAAGGAATAAAAATAAAAAGTACAAAGAGATATGCAATAGTTATATTTAAAGAGAAGAAGGAGAATCTGGATAATTTTGTCCAAGTTTCCCTACATATAGTCTGGTACGTACTTGTTTGCTTCAGCTCTTTAAAGAAACAATATTTGAAGATTATTATTTGCTAACTCTTGTTCTAGCAGGCTGACTTCAATACATGTTTTTTAGAAGGTCACTGGTTTTCCATGCAGCATCTTTCCAGCTGGTACTTTGCCTGAGAGAATATAATACAGGCTACAGGGTTTTTTTTTTTTTCTCTGCACTAATAGTGCACTACAGCAATCTTTGCCTAACTTCTTGACTTTAATATTAGAACTCATAGCACTTTTCTTAGTTTTTGCATTCTGCCCGTGAGAAAAATCTTAGGAGATACATTTCGCTTTGGGGAACAATTCCCCACAAAGGTACCACAAAGGTACATTTGGACTTGCAAGTTGCACTTTGTGACTGCCATCTGTATTCCTGTGTTCTTTGACTGTTCCTGAAAACTCTACATCTGGCATTGAGTTAGCTTGAAAAGAATACTCCTGTCAGTTTCTCTAGAATCATCCTTATTGCCTTAATAATATGTTTCTCCTCTAAGTCTGTAACAAAACTCACATACTGACTAACTCCTCTCCAACCAAAATGCACTTCCCTGTAACACCATTAGTTCATTGGAGATTTTTTTTTTTTTTGAGAGCAGAATAATGACTATGTAAACAATATAATTAGTATAAAACCAGCACAGATTGAATTTCCCAATTATGCCTTACAAATGAAGAAAAGAAGTCACATGCAAATGAGGTAGGGAAAGGAGAAAAAATGAACTTAAAAATATAAAAACTAATAAAGAAGCTAATTCAGTTCCAAAACTCACAAATGAAAGTACAGAAATGTGCATTGATGAAGTAACTATAACTATGTAGAACTTACTACATTTTCCACAGTTGCTATGGCAGGTTACTTTTCGTCTTATGAATAATTACAGAGAATATTTTATTATTATTTTCACCAAATTTGTGTTTTCCTCTGTATAAATGTATGCATGTATGYGTAGGTACATCTATATATGGAACTAAAGCATTTTAAATGCTTATTTTTAAACAGAATACTATACCTATACTTTTTGAAATTCCGTGTTTAAGTCTACATCTTTCATACTCTATAAAACATTACATTACAGAGGACTATTAGGGATCTTGGTAGTATTTAATATGAAGTATTAATACAACACAATTAATATAGAAGTTAATGTTTAGTTCTAAACAGTTTAAATGTGAATTTAAATTATTAAGAGTGCTCACGTAACATAAACACAGGCATACGACCATTTATTTGTGAGCTTATAGCATTCTCCTTTATTGAACAATAAGATTTTAAGAAGAAAGAGAAAGTTTACAGCAATATTATCTTTAACATGCCCAATATTACAAGTCTTCCTGAAATGGCAAATTAACGATGTAACAATATGGCCCAGAACTCACCTTTTATCACATCAGTTTCTCCAGTCTACAAAATGTATTAATCATCCAGAAAAAAGTCTCTAATTTTTAATGGATGAATGAATGTAATATCTCTTGATGGTACTTTGAAAGAGAGCTTAGTTCACTATCCATCCTCAGTTATGCAAATTCCAAATAATGTTTTATCCATCAGACTGCTGAATAAAGTGAAGTGTTGTAAGGAATGTTGACTTCGTCAAGTCAAGACAGCCCAGAACACTGGCTTTTAGGTACCTCAAACCCTGAGGCCACTACAGTTTATGTATACGATTTACACAAACTCTTCCCCTCTCTCCCAACAAACAGTCATCTGCAGAAAAAAAAAAGAGAGAGGAAATTATTGTAATAAACAAAGACTCCTCTTGAGATGAGATAACACTTGCAGGTAATGTCTCCAAACCCAGAGATTTCATGATGATTTGTATGCATCATGGCTAAAAMCAGCAATGAACTTGTAGTGACACATATGTTCGATTCYGCTCATAGAGTTCTGCTTTGGCTCACCTGCTCTTCTCACTCACTGCTCTTCTCACCTATGACAGAGGGATTAAAGCTGACCCTTCTCAGAGTCACACCTTCGATTCCTTCATCCTTCCTTTTTCGATAAAGCTGTGAACCTACAGAGCACTGGAGAGGCACATTAGCACATTGTGTTTCTATGTACACAAGAGCCACTCAAGGAGAAGATAGTCAGATGCACRTATAGATTAGTTAAAATGTAATCAGGTTGTTCAATTTACCGTTGTACATCCATACGATAAAGATATCACACAAAATATGTTGAATTTGAACAGAAAATCCTTTGTGTTCTGTCAACAGTATAATACAGTATATTCGCTGGACTTTAAACATTCAATTATTTTAAAAAAATTACCACTTGCCATTTTCAGCAATTCTTGTCTTCCTTATCTCATCTTTGTGTTGTAATAATGTCTTTGAGTAGCGCAGATAGAATTGCAAAGGAACTGAGTAAATTATTTTGATTCTGTATATCATCTGAGCTCATTACTACTGAAACTTTGCAACATTCAAGTGTATTTTATTGATGTTAAAAGTTATGCCTATATTGAGACATCAAAATGCCCATTTTGCTTGAATTTTTAAAAAAGTGTATATGCGTAGAAATAAAAAAGGAGACAAATAAATCTTCTTTTTAGTGAAAAATAATGAGTAGCAGAGAAATTCAGTCTAGCCATGTACATGCAGTTCTCCATCACCCAAATTTACTCATCCATCTGAGCCTGAAACTTTACCACTATGTTCCCCTGTACTCAGTAGAGACAGCTGGACAGCTCTCAGGAACAGTTCAGACTACCTGGGATCTGAACTGTTTGGGGATACCGGTTTTCCCCTTAATCAAATAAAATATTTAGGGAAAAAACTCAGGTGATAACACTACTGCCTTGCTAAACTTTATCATACGTGAAAGTTTGGAAGATTTAATGTGTGCGATAATAAACAAAGTATAATGTACATTGGGATACTGGGKTTTTTTTTCCTGCACTTTCTTTTTCTCATGTGTCTGACAAAGAATTTCTGAATCATGGATACAGAAATATAGGTAGAGAGAGAACTTAACCCACCAGTGCTTCATGAACTCTTATTTTGTGAAATTAGATAAAAGCCAATGAGAGTTCCTGTAAAGGGAGTCAAAATACAGGGCATAGCCACCTCTGTCAAAATCTGTCAAGTAGGTATCATCTAATAATTCAGAGTCCGTCTGGCGCTGAGTCTAGATTTTATGCCAGATGAGCACTTTGGCAAAGATATGGGTTGTACTGCTCTGTGGCATTATATGTTTATTAAATATTGAGCATATTGCACTGTGAATTTATCTGGTGTTTCACAAGTAAATAATAAAATACTGTCTTCATCCCTGAAAACTATGATGAAACATTGAAAGGAAAAACAGAACATAGGCTATTACTTGAGAAATGAAAGAAGTGAGGAGATAATTAAAAAAGGAAAGATGAAAAGGATGAACTTAATTTCACTGAATCCTGTWTGGAGAAAAACTTGCTACAGTTGCAGGGAAAAGAACTGGATAGCCAAACTGCATCAAAAAAGAAGGTGTGACAATCAGTTTGGGAGAAATGACATTGGGTGAACGTAGGAGAAAACAACAGTTCTGGAAATGACATTTTGGAAACTCTGAACGGAAAGAGTCCAGAAAGGAGATGGCCAGACATGTGCCGTGGAAAACAAAAACAAAAACAACAAACAAACAAAAAAASCCCACATGTGATATATGAGAGTTCTTACAAATCCCTCCTCCTCCCTTTTTCTGACTGGGCAGAAATTTTATGTAATTTCAGAAGTTTAAGTGTCAAACTGCCTCATAAGAGTTATCTTTTGTGACAAATAATAACACCTCTTTACAAGATAGTGCAGCAACAAAATGCATACAGAATTTTCAACTAATCGAACAATGCAGAAGAAATAAACATTTTTGCTTGTTTGTTTTCTGTTCTTAGCATAACAACAACAGCAAAACAAACAGCCAAACAAACACTTTTATGATTGTCACTGGCTTAAACGTCTGGAGAAAATATGGGTTTTTTTCTTCTTCTCCATTTGTTACCTAGCCTTGAATACTGATAGATAGTTGATAAATATGGTAGAAAAAAAAAATCTGTCTGTCAAATATTTGTACCTGACAGAAAGATCACTTATTAAATTTCTTAAACTCATTGAATTTATATGGAATAACGGCTTGCAGAAAATGGGACTTTTGTCTCAAGAAAAAAAAAAATCAGTATATACAATTTTTTCATCTCTCCACTTTATCAACTATCTATCAGTATTCAACTTTTTTTAAACAGCTTAAATTACTTACAGCAAAAATAATGGAGTGCTAAAGATTAAACAAAGATATCTGATGTAATGTAATGAAATGATGTTGCATGCACAAAGTGAAAGGTTCCAGATAGGCAGCTTGAGAAAGCAGAAGTTCTAGAAGAAGATATTCTATGTTACTAGATAAGCATCTGTAGGAAGAATAACCACAAAAAAGGCACAAGGCAAGGTTTTTGACACTGCACAATCACTTGACTCCCACTCTGACCTCTAGGCACTCCATGAACAGCTGAAAGAGTAACACAGTCCTAATAAACAYTCATGCCTTGGCTTTTCTCCTAAAACTGTCGAGAAAAGTGACTACCAGTGACAGACACTATTTTAAATCAACAACTGGACCAAGGCTCTAGACTCTTCTTTGAAATAGCCGATGAGAACACAGCCATGGTCCTTAATTGCCTCGTCTGAATTCATTCCAGCAACCTACAAGATGAGAGAGGGTTCTACTGTATTTCAGTACCAGCCTCATGAAACATCTAATTGTGCTCCCACTATGTGTACTGGACATGCCAAGGATATATGTAAATATATTATTTTTATATTGCATCCACTATGCAAACTGTATCCTAAAGGGATTTTATAGTGTTAAGCCATGCATTCTGAAAGTTAATGTGACAGAGACAGTTTAGTTTGCGTGGGAGTCTGTAGTTGCTCAATTTATGAGCAACTAAGGTGAGGTCTATCAAATGAACAGACATGGAGGATATTCGTAAAACAACTGCATTTTGGAGAAGGAAAGTCACCAAACAGATCAGTCCTGCTACACACTACCCTATTTATTGTATGCAACATGTATTTAGTCAATAATAACTTCATGGTTAGTTGTATATTTGTTGTTCTCTAATGCGTCTTGAAAGTAGCTTGAAACCAGAGCTGCTGAATGTTACAAAGAACCTCCAGAGGAAATCTATTTAAAAAATAATTGTTTCACCTTTATATCAAAAAATCAACTACCATGCTTGAACAAAAGAAGGCCGGAGAGAGCGAAACTTATTTAGATGAGATCTAGTTTCTGACAGAAACTGAAGGGCTGTTCCTTCTTCAGTTATTAAAGGTTACTAAGTTAGTGAGTTGCATTCGCGCTTTAATGGTAGAATTAACAGACATAGTAAGAACTGCACGCTCAAGAAGATAAGATTAACTTCATTGGCCTAATTGACTAAGCTCATTATCTGAACTGGTTCCACAATCAAAAGAAAGTGATAGGCATTTCTGAAGGGACTCTTGCCATCGGCTTAGGACAGGATGATGACTCAAGCCTTGCAATACCTCTCCCTCCAGTCACTGCTTTGCTTACTCGTGTCAGTTTTAATCCATCCACAGTGACTGTAAAAGCTATTTCTTGTCTTACCTCTTTGCTACCAAACTGAAGCACATTTAATCCAACTACTGTAGAAGTGCAATGAAGAATATCCACACACAGAATGCTTTGATAGTGAGAAAATGAGAAGACATTCACAGAACTAGAAATTAGGAATAGGAAGAGATTCAAGGTCTTTACCATGTGTCTTCAAAGCAGTTAGGCTCACTTCTAAAGCTAGTTTTTGTGCATTAATTTGATGATGACAAAAAGCAGGAGAAACATTTATCAGTCAATTTGATAGATATGCACATAATAGGTGTTGGGGAAAATAATAAAATCATTGTCTACTTTAAACTTGTTGCCAGATAGAAATTACATGAAGAAGTGTTGTTTTCTTGATATCACTAGGCAAAATCATGACTGGAAAAGATGAAGGATAGTTGGGTGTGAGAGGTGGTTGAAGGGCAGAGCAAAAGTTACTTTATCAAGTACTTTTCTGGAAGTGTGAAGATCATGAAAGTATCAGATGAAGCTTTATAAGAAGGTAGCAGTATGTGTGTTGGCATGTTTTACAGGTCTGGAAAAGGTGATTTGGAAAAGAATGGAGTTATGAAGAAGTATCAACTTTAAAATTATAATAAAAAGAATTAACAGAAGTATTTTAGCTTTTCCCATTCATGTTTGAGAAATGTTACATAGTTTCATAAGATGATTCATGTAATCAATTTAATTTCCAAAATACTAGTTATAGTAAAAAGAATAAGATGTCATGTATTTTCATGAATCTGATCCATTTCTAAGTTAGTCTATGAAAGGAATGCTGATTACATTCCTCAGTAAATATATGCACATACCATTATAAATAGATAGAAAGGTAAATAGAATTTAGATAGATAGATAGATAGATAGATAGATAGATAGATAGATAGATAGATAGATAGATAGATAGATAGATTTTAGACCAAGCAAACTGCTTAAAATATTCCTCTTAAGAAGAAGAATAATATATTTTGCTTTCTTTGGAACTGGCCAGAGAAAGTTCCACTTTAGTTTCCTAGACCAATATTCAACTAGGACTTTTCATAAAAATAAGGATTTGCTCGCTGACAAAAGTGGATGTTCAGATCATTCTGTATGTAACAGATAACCATATTAGTTTCTAACAGAACAACATTCAGTTATCAGATATGCAGACTATTCCTTTAAAAAGCATATCCCTGCTCTCTGTATGTCAGATTTCCTGTCTATAGTGTCTTCTAGCATATTTCTAAGACTACAGCAGTCTTTGTGGCTATGGTCCTCTGACAAAATCTGGCAACTGCTGCAAAGAGCAGTGARTGGCTCTTAAGCGAACTAGTTTAGAAGCCACCAATATCCACTGGATTAAATAAGTGCATTCAGTGTCTACTGAATAAAACCAGATTCATGTGGAAGATCACAATGCAAAGAACTCTTAAGATAATAAAGCCCTTCATTGCCTTCATTATAAATGATATTTTGAGAAACAGAGATTACTCTATGTCTAGATCAACAGTGGACATTTTTGTAGCATTTCAGTTTTCTCTTCTGTACTTAAAAGCAACATCAGCCACAGACAGTTCTTGATCCTCTGCTAAGAACACTTGTGTGTTTACTATGAGGATGGGTGTCATCTGGGTTACTTCTCTGATTGTAACAGGAGGATAAAGTTAGGATCGGGGATAGAGTGATATTGTACTGTATTTATGTAGACTAAAGAGAATTACTGAGCAAAAACTAGGATTAGGGTTAAGATTATTTTTTAAAATATATTTATACACTTATATCTAACCGAGGTCTTTTTTTTAGATATGGACCTAGAATTTGGCCTCATGTTAAGGATAAGTGTCCAGACTGACTTGTTTTATAAATCAGTTTATAAATCATTATAAACTGCTACATGTTGAGTGATCTGCTGATCTAAGACCACAGCTTTTTCTATTAGTATCTTTTTGTCTCTTTAGAGTTCTGGATTCGCTCTCTTCTCTAAAGCAAACCTCCACGTTTTCAGAGGTTTGAGGACTCCATTGCTGCAATCTGATCTATAAACAGTTTGCGCAGTATAACAGCTCTAGTATTGGGTATATTTTCTTGTCTCCTTTTCACTATTTATTTTTATTGATTTCTGCTTCTTTGCCTTATCTTTTTCTTTTTTGTTCTTCCTGATTCTCCTGCTTGCCCATCTTCTCCATATAACAAAACTTGATAYGCAATGACTGTAAGTAGTGTTTCCATATATACTGACAAAATTCCAAATAAAAATATTTTAAAGCCTCTCAAAGCAGAATAGGATATTAAAGATGTTTATCCAATTGCTTACTTAACAAAAAAACTTGCAGAAGCTGTTATTTCCTACAGTTAACTTGGTTTTAATTCTTTCAGGCAAGCATGTTTACTGTATCATTTGGTAAAACAGAGATTAATGTTTAMTTTCATCACCATGGAAAAACTAGATCAATAAAGGTAACAAATCTGTAAGTGCTTTTTAACCTTACACACTCTTTATAGGTTGAATGATAATCAATAATCATGACAGAAAAACTGCATATGATTCATCTTTCAAATCAGCTTGCTTTTTTATGACACGATGCCAATAGATGGGAATGTAAATGCCATGATCAATTTTCCTTATAAAAGTACCTAGGCTTGAGAGGCTATTCATAAGAACTATTTTCCAAAATATAATTAACACTAGATGAATCTTCTGTGTTCACTGCACTACACATGCTGTCAAATGCTATCCAATTACAGTCCTTACTATTTAGTGCAAAGCATTTCGACTGCAAATTTACCTGCAGTTATGCCTTTACCCTGACAGTGTTCTCTATTTCTAATTCATTAATGTGAGTGAATGCTAGCAAGGGTTTCTCTACCCAGTGTAATCAATTGTTGTTGAATAATTCAAGAGGTAGGATTTTATTTTAAATAAGCACTTTTTAGTTTCTGAAATTACTATATCCTAATGTGACAGGCTGCTCTTGCTGAGCCAGCGGGTTCAAGGTTGGACAGCTTCTGGGAGGCAAGCTCCTCACGTCCTCGTGACATCCTGCTCAGGACCACTYCAGGAAGCGTGAAGAGCCAAAGCATCCAAAATTTAAACTTACTGCACAAGTCCAGGTTCAGACAGGACTCTCTGAGGTAGATTTTTTATTTTCATCCCCATTTTTCAATTGTTCATTTTACTTCATAAACATGAGTCAAATGTTATGGAAATGCTGTTAAAAATCATCATTGCTTCCCCCCCCCCCACCCCGTCTTTTTTTTTCTTTAAATTACACAGAAGTGTTATTGACAGGCATATCTTATTCAGCACCACATGAAAAATCACTCTCTGGTTCTCACTTGAGAAGAGAAATTTGCAGTGACTACTTAAAACTCTCATTGCCTGGGGGTATTGCAGTTTGGGCCTGATATTATAACTCCATCTAATATAAAAATTCTGTCACCATTATAAGTGGTTGCACAACATCTAAATTGTGACAATTTTAAACTCAAGGTGCATTTATTAATTTTTTCTGAAGTATTGACAGGAAAAAATCCACAAGAACTTAATTTACAAAATCAGAATTTGTGTAAGAATAAGAGAATATTATATGCATGCATTTAGAGAATAATTATATTGCATATATCACATTTTATATTGAACAGCAGTTAAAAATATCCAATGTAATTACTTCTGAATTTATTTTTGATTTGGTTTTTTTTTGTTTCATAGAGTACCAAAGAAAAAAAAGCATTTTGCTTTTCTAAGTTTTGAGGCACAACAAATGTTACACTAAATTAAAAGATTGATTAGAATCACATGTAGCAAAATATGTATTTAATAAATTTTCTGGTTTACTTCTCTTTCATTCTAGAACTCATATATATGCAATAAATAATATAGAAGTGAAACATAGCAAAATATAACCTTAACAGATGTAGCTAATTCTAGATATCAATCTAATGCATTCAGCCCAGTATTTAATAATGCATAGTATATACTTCAGAGACTGTACTGGCTCATGCAAATAAACACTGCCGTGGGATTACATATTCGGGTATACATTCTGTTATTACTAATTTATTATAGTTTATTAGTGCATTTAGAGAGGCAGAAAAAAAGAAATTGAAATAATACATGAAATTTTTTCTGACGAATATAAGTTTATATGAGGCTGTGTTCAGCTGATCTCCAGTACAATAAACAGTACTGTTTCAAAATTAAAGATGACGATAAATAAATAAATAAATAAATAATGTGCTATGAACATTAGACTGAAAATTATTGAAACTTTAGCCATCTTCATTTAAGAGATAGATAACTTCCATGATCATTTCCATTCCCCTTGCTACCTGAAAATTGAAAGACTACCCAGACAATTGAACTCCGTGGCCAGAGTGCACTCAACTAAATGCTACTGGAAGGGAGACATATGTGAGTGAGCAGGAAGAGAGGAAATCACTTCCTACAGACTGAACAACTTTCATATGAGGCCTGGTGAAACAAAAGATATTGAATCAAGTTTATGTCTTTGCGTGAGGTGGTCAGCCTGCCTCTAGAAATGATTGTCTATGTGTGTTTGAGAAAACAGAATTTTATAGATGATGTGAATAACTATTCTTTCTAACTAGAATATATTAAAAAACTCCTAGCTTTTTTTTTTCCTCTCTACTGTAAAAATGGAAAAGTTAAAGTAGATSTTGAAGCTGATATTCTTACAGGTTCTCTGTAGCTTGACCTCTTGGTGTCATCATGTCACCACGCTTCACAGAGACCTCCTTGCAGTTAGCTTTACTGTTTCCAGTTCAAAAC
This sequence comes from Eudromia elegans, assembly GCA_003342815.1. NCBI lineage: Eukaryota > Metazoa > Chordata > Aves > Tinamiformes > Tinamidae > Eudromia > Eudromia elegans. The sequence continues at coordinate 668,229 of PTEX01000268.1, read as the reverse complement.
ATGTGACAATAAGCATTTACTTGGAAGTGAAGGAAAAGGATTGGTCCAGCTCTKCCATTTGTCATGATGTGTACTTAAATGTACTTAAATATTTTCATTTTGTGTACAAAGTCAAGTATCTATATGGAGGGAAAAAAACCTGACTAGCTGGGTTTTTCTTTGGTTTCACAAGTACAGATAGTACTAGTGCTAGTAGCACTTTTTCATTTTGGGTGCATATGGCACAGGTAATGTAGCAATTACCAAGTCTTATGATAAACTGGTCCATTTAAGAACTAAAGACCAGTGCAGCAACATCAGTTAAATTCTGTATTATATTAATCATCTATCACAAAGTACTGAATCAATGAAGGATATGCTGTTACTTTACCGGAAAGAACYGAGAAAAAAATGGAAATTAGCCTACCGATTACCCATGGTTGAAGTAATTCTTATTCTAGGTCATCTGATATGGTCAGGTCGTCTTCAACATGAGATAATTTCTATCCCTAGTTTTTATACAGGAGATTAATACATATCCTTCCTCAAAAATCTCAAAGGGTTATATCAATAGGAAACTTTGTACTTAACTTAATAAAATACTTAAGCTTAATAAAATATCTTAAGCTTAATACTTAAGTTTAATAAAATATCATTGGATATATATATATATCAAATATTGACACCTGGAAAGCTTTTTCAATATATAAAAAGCTCTTCRCTATCCATACTGTGGGATACTGTATGTGTCTTGTGATGAGAACCTGGATCACATAATGTATTTAGGTAAGATAATAAAGTAATGTATCAAGTCAAATTCACATTGTACTAGGAATTTAGAATTCCAAAATGTAATAGTCAAATATAGAAGAATTTTCTTAATCTTGCATATTTAGTAACTGAATTTATGCTATTTCACATCATGAAATATACCACGGTGTAAAATTGGTTCCACACTGAAAGGGGTTTAAAATGTTACTGGATTTACAACTTACGCATAAGTTTATGAAGATTAATAGATCATATCCAAAATATCTGAAAATTTTTACACCGCCTATGTCATTCATATCATAAAATAATACAAAGCACTCACCACTTACATTATTAATTAGTCATTATACTGAAATGAAAACAAAAGCCAAATGAACACAGTGACTTCTTTCCAGGTGTTTGGTTTAAGTTGTTTTGAACTACTACATTAAATTTAATGGAATGACTGATGTGTGGGAGTGTGGGAGGAGGAGTCATATACTTATACATGAAATGGCTTAAAGGATCATGTTGTGATTTAGAATAGTAGTATCTGTTGTACTACTTTGTATTCAGGTTTGGGAAGCTGCTGTTCATCAAGGAGTAATCCATCCCTTCCTACCTTACCATGTGAATTCAAATGGTTTTGCAGATTACTTGATCAGATTTTTACATCCAAGTACATTAATATCACATTATATATTTCAGAAATTTTTTTTTTTTAGGTTAAAAGTAGGAACTACTGCTATAAATCAACATAAGAATTTTCCCCATAGTGGTGAACTAGTCAAGTATTTTCTGATTGCACTGAATAAAACATGAGTTAGTAGTGTAAATTTTAATAGTCCAGTTTCCTCAATTTCTTTCCTTCCTTTCAGCAGCAGTCACTGAGGGAACAATTCACTTTTCTGTTTTGTGGAAAGCTCAAGCTAAGGATTTTCTGAGCTCTTTTAATTACTGAATCAAAGATAGAGATGCCAAAGGCTCCACTGAGCAACAATAAAGGATAATGACTTATGCATGGAATATTGAAAAGTGTTCACTTTGGTAAAAGAAACTAAAATAGAACAAATGGCAAGCAAAATTGAAAATACAGGAAAAAAAAAAGCAGGTGAGCTCTATAGATTTTAAAAGCAATCCATGGTTGCAGATATGAAACTATGCATGAAATCTGTTTTTAGTTCTTTTGAGGAATACAAACTCACAAGGGTAGTTCAGAGTACTGTACATACTTAATAGATTATTGATTTTTAAAGAAAGGTGACGGAACATCTTTCACGTACAACTGAGGCATAAAATTCATGTATCTTATACTTTATGTTTCTGTCCTTTTTTCTTAATCATCTTTTATTACACTTTGGTCTAGTATTAAGGCAATAGATTTATAGTTGCTTTTAAGAAGCTCTGTGTCACAAAGATGTATTCCCCGAATGTCTAAAAGCAACTTTGGATAAAAGTTTGTTAAGCTTGTAAAAAGACATTGAAGAGTGGTTAGATTTTCCCCTGGCTTGAACAGTATATGGGGAGATATGAGTGATTAATTCAGAGCTATGTTCTTCTATGCTGCCTCAAGCTTCCTGTAAAACCCAGAACAGAAAATGTCTTGGCTTCATGTTGTYCTCTGTGGAAGCAAAAGCAGTTATGAGGGAATGAGCAGATATTGGAAATTTGTGATGCATTAAGGAGGTCATGAAAGTATTATAGATAAAAGCTAATTCTGAGCCAGATTATTGAATAAATAGTAAATACACTTAATCTGAATCTATAAAAAATAGAGGGAAATGTAAAACACTATTAGGTTTTACATCTGAATCCTGTAAGAGAGAAATGCCAAAAGCCAGAAGTCTAATGAGGACTTTGTTGTCAATTTTGTGTGCAAGACACTGAAGACTTTCTGAAGCAGCTGTTCTTAGGATACTGTTATGCAGTATAGATACTATTACTATTAATGATATTTCTGTCTATCAGAGAACACAGTCATTTGACCCTGAAGCAAATGAAAGCTTGGAAGCTAAATAGGCAAGATTTCATGATATATTCTGCTTAAATTGTTGGAAAATTCAAATCCAAAATGCAGCCTAAGTAATAAAGATTTTTTTTATATATACTATGTTTTGTTTCTGTGATTTTAAATTATATAGCCTACTTTCCACTTCAAAGTGTGAATAATGGTAAAAAATGACCAAAAGAAAATCTATTCAGCATTACTAAATATAAAAATCTCTGAGAGACAATTTGCTGAAAGTTAGGAGATTGTTCTGGTGAAGTATTATTATTATTATTTGTTTACCATATTTACATCCTCTTTCCTCAATATCTATTATTGACTGCATTACATTCTATAAGTAGAATGTAAAACAAGAAGGATTTGGGGTTGACCTTTGCTATTAAAASAATACATTTTGTAAAGACATCTTTATATCATTGATAATATATTTGGATGTATTTATTCTCAGTTTTAACAAACTTGGTATATCTCTGAGAAATTAAGCTTAGGTTTAACAACTCAGTCTTAGACTGTTCTATTAATCACTTTCTCCTTTCATAAAATTGTCTCAGAAATTTTCATTTAAATTTGTCTGGATTTAGCATCTGAAAAACGGATTTTACTATGCCATTCTCTGCAAGTCATGACATTTAGTCCGTGTGACGCTAATGATGAATCTCCTACCTGTATGGRTGGAACACTATAAGTCTATTGAAGCATGAACTTTTTCACACTTTTTCTCATACTACTTTTTTACAAAATGTTCTCCATTACACACAGTGAAATTACTGCAATTTTGGACAGAAACTCTATTTTCAGAGGCCTATTGGATATTTTTTAGGCCCAAGGAGTAATCTGAACATTACAAGCTGCCCACTACTGCATGAGCCTTAATCTAAAAATAACAAAAAATAACAGAAAGGCTTTTAAGAGCTTTGTCATTATGAAAATAAATAGCATTCAAAGTATTCATTTAAACAACAACAAAAACATGAAATTGCATTTTTTTTTCTTGTCACTGCATCATATACCATTCATATAAGTATCGTGCGACAGTACTCCTTGGACATACAAAACAATGATCAAAATATAAATTCAGTCTAATGTGACATTGGAAATGTCAAAGTAATTTTTCATTGTTAGTTCTTTTTGCTGGGATGGTAGTAGACTTTGGCTCAGTCAGATTCAGCCCTTGGCTGAAAGCACTTATGTTGATGTCTGCATCTCGTCCTCACTTAGAGCATTAGGTGGAAGCAGAGGTTTTATTGTGGTGTTACTAATGGATGGTAGTTGTATTTTAGGCATGCAAGGTCTCATAGAGTGCTGCAGTCTAGAATCAAAATGATGGTGCCAGATGGACAGAGAATCATAGAATCATAGAACGGCTAGGGTTGGAAGGGACCTCTAGGGGTCATCTAGTCCAACCCCCCTGCACACGCAGGGTCWCCTAGAGCATGTGGCACAGGGTTGTGTCCAGGCGGGTTTTGAAGATCTCCAGAGAAGGAGACTCCACCACCTCTCTGGGCAGCCTGTKCCAGKGCTCTGTCACCCTCACCGTTAAGAAATTCTTTCTCAAGTTCCTGTGGAACTTTTGGTGCCTCAATTTGCGGCCGTTTCCTCTAGTTCTATCACTGGCCACCACTGAGAAGAGGCCAGCCCCCTCCTCCTCACTCCYTKTCTTGAGATATTTATATACATTAATCAGGTCCCCTCTCAGTCTTCTCTCCTCTAGGCTGAAGAGGCCCAGCTCTCTCAGCCTTTCCTCGTAGGGCAGATGTTCCAGACCCCTAATCATCTTTGTGGCCCTGCGCTGGACTCTCTCTAGCAGCTCCACGTCCCTCCTGCACTGGGGAGCCCAGAATGACATGATATGTTAGTATTTCATATCAATAGAGCAAAGGTTCTTCTGCCATATTACACTTCATTTTAAAATACATTTTACACTTTAAGAAGAGGGGAAAAAAAAAGAATCAAAGTTATTTGAAGGGTAGTCTTAGGTGCAGCATACAGACTATTGTATTTTATTGTATTGTATGTATTGTATATGCAGAACCTATTTTAAATATGGCAAATGATATGCATGCATGTTCCCATTCCTGGAAGCGCTGACAGCACTTTTGCATGCAGTCTCCCTTCCAAGTTCATTCATGTCTACATGATTCCTGGAATTCTTCAACATATAGGTGAAACTCCCTTCACAGAATGCTGGAAATCCTGAGCATGTTGAATGCAAAATTTCTTGCTTGTTGTTTTAGTTGAAGGGAGACTTCACTCCTCAGCTTGAAAAGAAAATTAGCTTATTTCAGTTTTCACAATTTGGTTGAGAATGGCCAGAACCTACCTCTGTAAAAACAGACTTTTTCATTTTTGCAACATGACAGACTATTCTAATTCATATCAAATTCCATATCTCCTAACGCTAATAGGAATGATAAAATATTAGCCTAGTATAATTTTTAACAGCTTTCTTCTTTGATGCAGAAGAAGAGTAAAGGAAGAGGTGCCTGTGTCACTTATGCGTACAATTAAGAGTACAAAACAGGTAAGTTGTGGTGCTTGCCTTAGCTGAAGAGGACATACAATTATCCATGAAAAGTAGTAAATTATTCTGTATAATTTTGAAGCAATAGCATAATATTTGAAGAGTTTAAACTATCTGTTGTTATTTTTGCTAATATTAATTAGTGGTATTGTTATTTTTACATGATTTTTTCATTGAGGAACTTGCTGAAGATAGCTTTCTTTCTGTTCTTCCTCCCATCAGCATTTGCAAATCATCTCGTAGTTTTGAGTGTACAGTAAAGCATACTCCATTGTTGGAAGTTGCTTTCAAATAAGAGGAAATATCAAGGTGAGCCAGTAGTTATGGAAAAAAATTAAGATTGGCTTCTCAGTAATGCCTCCAAAGCCACACTCTGAAGTTAGAAGCAGAGCAGTGACAAAGTGGGAGCTTCTTGACTGCACCATATAGAGAAATATCTTCATGATCTTAAAAATAAAAGGTGTTTTAGCTCATTTAACAAGTAAAATGCATAGCTTAGCTACATAAAAGCATCTGCCCTGTAACAAACTATAGTATATATAAAAAAACTTGTTTCGAAAATGTCAAGAAAATTGTTTTAAGAAATTTAATTAGTTTTTTTTCCAAAACAAGAATTTATCAATTTGAGGTACTAATATTTTTCACACATGTTCTACAGTTTCTATAGTCTTCTTTTGTATACTATTTTCCCCCTGGATAGTGCGGTGCTATAATGATTATTATTTACTTATTCAGAACTAAGTATATGCAACCATGCTTTTTGTTTTGTTTTGTTTTGTTATTTAGCATGTTACTGTTCTTTTGTTTGTATTTTTAAGAAATAAATATTAAATGTTGAATAAATTAAACTCTCTGGCTTATAAAACAAATACAAAAGCATAAACAAAATAATCAGCAGCCATGATATGTAGCTGCAAGCTTATTAGGAAATTTCTTCACACAGTGCCAGGGCATTACACTCTTCAGCACTTTATGACACAAAAGGGTACATCCTTTCTTTTCAGTGAACAAAATGGCTTTTAAACCCAAAAGTTAGATTTAATTTGAGCAAAAACTCAAACAAAGACATCTTAATTTCAGAAAATGCAACAAGAAACTACAGAACACAAATGAAAGCATATCCCAGAACAGACCAGTGCAGAAAAGGTAAATACATAGAATCTGTTGATTACTCTCTAATAATGCATGTAACAGTATTTGGCTTCATCTGGAGTTTAGAATTGTGCAACGACTCCAACGACTGTAGTATTTTAATATCGTAATCAGACTTTTTAGACTTTTTTTTTCAGTAGCCACCTATGAGGTCTAGCATGCCGATATATTTGAATCCACTGTGCGTTCCTCCACAAATACATGCAAAGCATTGAAATGACCATTGAAGTGGCAAGTTTATAGCTATGTGTCTGTCTTTAGAAATGACACCTACTACCTCATAATTTGAAAATTTTCAGCAAAGAAAGTAGCTGGATTTTAGTTTTTTCAAAGAACTTTTTTTTTTATCTTTTATTTTAATGCTCTTATTGTCATTCAAGCCTAGCATTTATCCTTTACGTAAAAATGTTCTCATAGTCAAAGGTGTTTTCTATTTCTATTATTACAGAATCACTGAATGATTAAGGTTGGAAGGTACCTCTAGAGATCATCTAGTCCAACCCCCCTGCTCCAGCAGGGACACCTAGAGCACRTGGCACAGGATGGCATCCAGGTAGGTTTGGCAGATCCCCAGAGAAGAAGACTCCACAGCCTCTCTGGGCAGCCTGTTACAGGACTGCGTCACCCTCACAGAAAAGAAGTTCTTCCTCACATGGACATGGAACTTCCTGTGTTTCAATTTGTACGCATTACCCTGGTCCTCTAACTGGCCACCACCGAGAGTAGTTTGGCCTCCTCCTCCCTACATTCTCCCCTCGGGTGTTTGTACATATTGATCAGATCTCCTCTCAGTCTTCTCTCCTCTAGGCTAAATAGGCCCAGCTTGCTTAGTCTTTCCTCATGAGACAGATGCTCCAGTCTCTTAATCATCTTTGTTGCCCTATGCCAGACTCTCTCTAGAAACTCCACATCCCTCCTGTACTGGGGAGCCCAGAACTGCACCCAGTACTCCAGGTGTGGCCTCAGCAGAACTGAGTAGAGGGTGAGGATCCCCTCCCTCGACCTGCTGGCAACGCTCCTCCTGATACAGGCCTTTGGCCTTCTTGGCCACGAGGGCACATTGCTGACTCATGGTTAACTTGTTGTAAATCAGGACTCCTAAATCCATCTTCAGGGAGCTGCTTTCCAGCAGGTCAGACCCTAATTTGTACTGGAGCCTGGGGTTATTCCTCCTCAAGTGCAGGACCCTGCACATGCCCTTGTTCAACCTCATGAGGTTCCTCTCTGCCCGACTCCTCAACCTGTCTAGGTCCCTCTGAATGGTAGCACAGCTCTCTGGAGTGTCAGCCACTTCACCTAGTTACTCTAGAACAAAAATTCTGTATTCTTTCCTAATCTTTTACTCTTTGATGGAAAAAAAGAATCAAGAAGCACTACGAGTATCATTATCTTTTAATGAAAACCAAAACAGCTCTTCTTGAATTTGATTCTTTGTGTTTTAGATCTTTCATATCTCAAGGGGAAAGAAGCTAATTAAATTGCAACCAGCTTTCATAAATATATAGTACATAGAATAGCATTTCAGAAAAACTTTTTTTCTTCATTTATAATATAGATGAAATTCTCTTTCTCGGTGTTACATCTTAACAGTGCAGATCAGCACACGGATAAGACTGCAATCTTTATTGTATTTTTGATGAGCCAAACTATTAAATTATCCAATGTACAAGCCTGTGAAATTAAATTATTATATAACAAATATACTTCAAAAGACTCATGAAGGATTAATGATAAAAAAACCTCTCTTTGATATAAAATTATTTGATTACAGACTCATTACATCAAATAATTTCTTTAGTAACATTAAATAATTATCACCACTCAGTAGTAATAGTAATATTGTAAATAATTTTGTCTAAATAAGAAAATCCCTCAATTGATAGAAACAATTTTTTTTTACTTAAAGGAACTGAAAGAGTGTTTCTCATTAGCAGTCTCATGAGATGGTTAATATCCCACTGTGGATGTTGAATCTGTCAAGGATGCACTTTTAAAAAGGAGTAGCTGTTATTGTTGAAACAATGACAGCTGGGTTAAAAACACTGGGTTATGGACACATTTCTATCTTCTCTCTTTGAATGAATGAAAATATAAGTAATCTTTCATTTAAGTATAAGATGGCACAATAGAAAAGAGCTATTGAGGTATACCATATAACCTAACAGTAAGACGGCTTTCCAAAATATCAGAGAATTCAATTTGTATCCCTGTTCCAAATTTAAGAAGGAGAAGATACCATCAACCAATGGGATGTCCTAGCAACTTGGCTATAGAACAAAAGAATAGCATTAGGCCTTTCATTCCTTCTTATCTGTACTTTGGATGGCATCTGAATGTCTTAATCTAATTTTCCATATCTACCTTCTTTTGAAGGTAAAGTAAAAACACTGGGCCCTTTCTTTTTCCAGATATTTCAGACATTTCAAATGCATAAGACATTAAAAATGTACTCCGTTATTTTTCTATAAGAACCTTTTACTCTAAAAATGTTGAACGTATTTAGATACTTAACAAAATTGCTTTTATCTAGTAGCACTGGCTAATTCAGACTCTCTCTGAAATGGAGTAAAAATCAATATAACAATCAGAATGAAACAAATAGAGATATGTTGGGTAAGAAAATAATATTACAGTCCATATAACATCATTTTCTAGAGTGAATAGTTGATATGAAGCTTGAAAATCATACTTGTTTCCCAAATCAAGAGAAAAGCTCAAACATATGTATAATATATTTCAGTGATTATGAGTATGCATTATATAATGAAAAGGTATGATTATTTTTTAAGCACTCACAAAATAGGTCTATCATTTTTATTCAACCATGTCAGTCTAGATTCCTTGGTGAAATGTCAGTTCGGATAATAATGATATTTATCCTTCTTTATGAAATGTTGTTGGGTGGTTTCGCTGTAGTCTTTTTGTTCACTTGTTTTGTTTGTTTGCCTGAGGGGCCTTTTGGGACAGTGCTTTACCTGTACCTCTAAGGAAGTGTCTGTAAATTATGAGTAGAGAAGTTTTTTTACACTTAGTTCAAAAATCTTGTCAGGATCATTAGAAATGAATGATCAAATCAGTGTATAGGGTCATTCTTTGGCCTTTCTAACTGACCATATCTTCCTCTATCAGATTTACATAACTTGTTAACGTTCCCTTGAAAACACTGGAAAACAAGTACTTTCTGATATTACTTTTTTTATTTGCTTCTTGTCTCTCTTTTCCCAAGCTCTTTTCTATCTGCTATATATACCTGCCTATCAGCAAAATCTCTAATGCGTAAGAGTTCATCTGCTCTTTCTTACTTATTCTCAGTTTGAGAATAAATCGACCCTTGTGACATTATAAACATATCCAAGGAAACAGCTATAATCATAAGGCTTCAGATTGAATATTATGTCTTAAGGTGAGAAATAAGCAGCAGAAGCAGATGAACATAGATTTTATGTGCAAATGTTCTTCATAATAAGCAAGGGAAGAGAATTGCGAAAAATATATGGTATAAAGTAACTTTAAGCTGAATGATTTTCAAATTTTTTCACGAGTCATCAGTGGGTCTTTTAAAATACCTGTTACTGTCAATTAACTCTGTACACAGCATTCACGGGAAAGAAACCTCATAGCATATATTTCAAATTGAAAGAATAAGAATTAGTTTCACAAGAAGAATTAGAGTGAACTGAATAGATTTAAATGCCTGAGAATAATTACAAGTACATACTAAAACTGGCAATATTCTGAGGAAACACACTTTCAACTAAAGAGTTTAAAAACCCAGCCCTCCAAGGCTGTGGTACTAGCTGACTCACAAAAAATCAAAAGCCTTATCTAAATTCAGGCCCAGCTATTTCATGTGGAGAGAGAAGATTCTCTGGCAGAAACTGGCCTGCTTTTCTGAGTGTAGCTAGCACAATGCTTGAAGAGGGAGGCGCTCTCCAGAGAAGAGCTTTTACGATGACAGTCTGATCCACAGCATCTACTCACAGTCTCTACAGGTACAGCTCTTTGGAAAAATGCTCTTAGCAGATTTTCACAGATGCTTCATCATGGGAAAAAACTCTACAGAAAAGAGGCAGTAGCGAAACCACTTGCCCTTCTTCAGGGTGAATAACCTTTAAGAATGCAAGATGCAAAGCTGGTACAAAGAATACAATTTATTCATCTGTAGGCTAGCTTGGGTCAACTTGGCAAACTATCAAAATGACAATCAGTATATTTTTCAGTGGGAAATAGTGAATATTGTACAAATTTTAATCATGATGGTCTAATCAACATAGACTCTGCAGTTTTTAAGAATATCTTTCTTATGAAACCTGTGTGGTTGAGGGATTCACTTTTAGTATTTTGCTTCATTGCTAGATACCTGCACAGGAGGTCTTAGTCTTTGTGTTCTTTATTTTAAATAAAGGAAAAAGTTAAAAACTTACAAATGAAAGTGCATTTATGGAAAATTKTCTCAACTTTGAAAAGAAGGATATCAGGTAGCATCAGGTAACTCGCATAAAACCATTTCAAGAGTGCAAACATTTCTCTTAGGCTTTTCCTAAGTAAAAATTACAAAAGAGAAAAGGTGATCATTCCCTCCCAAAATGTCAGGCAATAGTGTTAGACCTTGAAAGTGTGTATGTGACAAAGACTTGTCACATGCATGAGAAGTAATGCTACAAACTCATGTGTTTAGGAGTACTGAATCATCTCTCCAGCCCCACCTCTAAAAGCTACCAATGAAATCGACATGATAGCAAGTGAAATCTGTTCTGAATTTAAACACAAAATTAGTGGACAGGTTACATGTTTATGTATAGTGTGACCATGCATTCATAGAAAGCATCGAATAGGTATTCATCATACCAATATATTAACATTGAGCCTGCAATGGATTTCCTCCATTCAATTCCCAGGGTTTTGTCTAAAGCTTTTTTGATGCAGTAACAGATGGAGCAGCTAGAGGTGGGCTGGGCTCTGGTCTTTTCCCTTCCTGCAGAGATGTTCTTTTCTGATGCTAGTGAGCATAGACTGCCCTTGCTGAGTTGTAAGCACAAGGAGGAAACAGAAGAGTAATACTTCATGAAGGGAGGAGATAGAAGTTAGCAAGGGGCATATCCTGCAGTGAAAGAAAGAAGTTGCTTTTAGGAAAGGAATTCCCTTTCTCTAGTGTTTGCAAGTATAAATAAATAAATAAATAAATAAATAAATAAATTGGCTTTCTAGAAGTATTTTGCAAGAAAGCATGCCTTGTCCTGGTAGGAAACTCTTGAGGAACAGAGTCTGATCTTGTGTAATATTGCTGCCAGAAGGGTGAGGTCAAACACAAACTCACTCACTCAAATCTCCAATGAAACTTGTCCCAGAGTTTTAACTAGGATTATTTCCTTCCAAATTGTTCTATTATGATATTATGACTTGCTGCTCTCAGATCCGTGAAACATTCAGAGAGTACTGCAAGTCACTATATGTAATTTTTACTCATAATTATATATATAATACACATATAKTATATATATTGATTATATACATAATTTATGAGCATTAGAACAAACTTTAATTTCAGTGGGCTGGGTTTTAAGTTTGTTTTATTTGTTATCTGTGGGCAAATAAACATTTTGCAGAACTTGCATCTTTCTGAAATGGTGAAGATGTGGTTTTCAAAAAGAAACTTAAGATTGCCAGAGGCCTGATTCCCAGTAAATGCTGAATTTGTTCTTGCTAGCACTGACAGTACTAATCAGTGCTAATCATTATACTAATACTTTAGTATAAGAAATACATTGTTAAATAAGATTACTATTCTGTTTTCACATACCAYTGGAAAGAAAGTACATCCAGAAATACAATCGAGTAAACTGATCAGTAAACTGAGTGAACTGATCAGTAGATGACCTGGAAACTGATTCTTTCTTGCAGGTTTATTGTTCAGATGTCAGTCTTCATTTCCAGTATTGTTTGCTTGCTTTGATAAACTTACCTAGCCACAATAAGAAAACTGAAAATTTGAAATTAAAAAGAACATGAGATTTCTTATGAAGATAAATATAATTGGAGGTGGAGGTCTGTAAGCTTCAGTGAACTGATGTGGCTTGTGTATAGTGTCATTTTCTCTGTTACTAGCATATTCAAATTCATATACTTAAATTTTGTTATACTTAAGTTCCTGTCAGTAGTGTATTTACTGAAATAGATGGCATTTTTCACATTTTAAATTTATTCTCCAATTCCCCCTTCAAAGGAAGAACTGTGCATTACATAGAGCTTTTTTTTTTTCTTGGTAGAAATTTCTTTGCTACAGTTTTCATTTTTTTTTTTTTTTTTAACAGAGAGAAGTAACCCTGGAGTGCCATGCTATGATATGAACTGCCTCTCCATCTTGTACTAACTCCCAGAAAAAAACTGCTTTTTTTTTCTATCTTATGGCACTTGCTATCCACTAGTTCTTCTCAGTAAAGAATTGACCAATGTTAAACCACTTTCTATATGACTAGTAATACTTATCTAGTTACAAAAACATTAGGTCAAATATTAGATGCACAAAATCAATGGSAGAATATTTAATGGAAGTACATATAGTGGTTACATAAAATGCACTGAAAGTAACATTTTGGTTAAATAAATTAAAATTAATCTTTTGGAGGTCTCATTTTCTACTCAGTAGTTGTTGTTCTGCAGGGAATCTAGACCATGATTTATTCTGCTTGAGATATAACATCATCAAAAAGACAAACGGTAACTGTTAATTCTTATCCCTAAAGGCAAAAGCTATACAGAATGTGTTTAAGATGGTTTTCAGTCTAGTTGGTTCCCTTTTTCAGTTCTTAGAAATATCAAAATATCAGGTGTTTTCTTCCCTTTTCTTCCCTTTGATAGCAATGTAAAGAATATTTTATGATGAATCATACATGTGAAACATTTAAGAACTTCCTTAGAATATAAATAATTTCTGTGAATTTGTTCATTATTCAAACCTTTGATTGATTAATTTTTATTCTTTTTAATGACTCCAAAGTGAATATCAAGACACTTAATACCAAATAATTGAAAATGTGTGGGTTCAGTAAATCATTTAAGAATAGTCTCAAAAGGTCTTTTTTTTTTCTTGGTAGAAGATCATTTTAGAGATCATTTATGCAAACTTGACATCAAGTCCATGGGCCTTGATGGGATGTACCGTGACTGCTGAATGAGCAGGCAGAAGTCATATCTACATCACTCTTGATCACTTTTAAAAGGTCATGGAGAATAACTAAGTGCTTGAGTACTGGCAGAGTTCTTCCAGTCTTCATAAAATGCCAAAAGATGCCCAGAAGACACTCATGGGACGTCATACTTAACTAACCTGATAGCTTTCTGCAATAGGATGTCTGCCTGGATAGATGAAAGGAGAGCAGGAATGTTGACTACCCTGACTTTAGGAAGGCTTTCAACACTGTCTCCCAGTGTATTTTCATAGACAAACTTGGGAAATGTGAGACAGATGGATTAGGAGTCGGCTGAAAGGCAGAGCTCAGAAGATGTGATCAGCCATACAGAATACACATCTGTATCTAGCAGTGTTTCCCAGGAGTTAGTACTGGGTCTAATCCAGTTCATCTTACTTATCAATGGCTGAAGGGAGAGCGTGCATCCTCAACAATTCTGCTGATTATACAAAACTGGGAGGAGTGGCTGATACAGCAGTAGGCTGTGCTGCCCTTGAGAGAGACCTGAACAGGCTAGAGAGATGTGTAAAGGGAAACCTTATGAAGCTGCAGAAAGGAAAGTGCATTTAGGGAAAGTCCTGCATTTAGGGAAGAATACTTCCTGGAGGGTGACCTGCTGGAGAATACCTCTGTAGAGAAGGACATGGAGTTACTGGTGGACTTCTCGTTTGTCATGACTCAGCAATTTCCCTGAGGCCAAGACAACAAGCAACTGCACTAGCAAGAGTCTTGCCAGCAGGCTGAGGAAGATCATATCTCTCTTCAGCCCAGGTAACACCACATCTAGAGTGCTGTGTTGACTTCTGGACTCCTCAGTACAAGAGACATGGAGCTACTGGAACAAGTGCAGTGAAGRGCTGCTAAGATGCTGAAGGGTCTGGAGTATCTTTCCTATCACAAAAGGCTGCATAAGCTAGGACTGCTCTGCTTGGAGAAAAGAAGGTTGAAGGGGGAATCTTTTCAGTGCATACAAATACCTTAAGGGAAGTTGTCAAGAGAATTGAAAATATTCTGGGCAAATCTCAGCCAGCCAGTATAAGAGGCAAGGGGCACAAACTGAAACCTAGGAATTTGCACCTGAATTTGAAGAAAAACTTAACCGTGAGGTTGACTATGCACTGACATGATTTCCCACAGACTTTGTGGAGTGTCCTTGGAGATATTCAAAACCCACCTAGACACAATTCTGTGTTATGTGCTTTAGGTGACCCAGTTTGAGCAGGGTGGCTGAGCTAGGTGATCTTCAGAGTTCCCTTCCAACCTCAACCATTCTGTGATTCTGAAGGGATTCAATATTGATGTTGATCCTCAGGTAAATGTTAAATGCTTGGCTGAATGAAGTCAATGTGCTTGGAATTCTTTCTGCATTTCCCACGTGGAAGTATCTATTTCTATGGTTATTTCTCAATATTTAATCCATGTAGTGCTCATTGATAGCATCTTAGTAAACTGTTTAAAAATGATATGAGTTGACTTTTTCAGACATGCATTCAGTTCCAGGTTATACAAATGTTGTGCATATAGCTTTGAAAACTGCTTTTCAAGCATTTCAAAGTCAATGAAAAAAGACAAAATATGTTACCTGTAGCACATGACTTGTAAATTAATGCAAACATTTTTCTACATTTGATCTAACTTTCTTCACTCTGGACCTAACTTCAATAAAATATATAATTGTGTTACTACCCTAAGGTATATGAATGTTCCTAATTAAGATATATGTTTAAAATTAAGCATACATATGCTCATTGTTTGCCCCTCTACAACTGCTTCACAAAGAACTGAACTCTAGGAAAGTGCTCTTTAATCACCCTTACATATATACATTCCATGCACTGCAGTTACTCACTAGTACCAAAGGTAACATCATCATCTACTCAGTTATAAACTACTCCGATACAACATTACAGCACCAAATCTCTAAGCACAGTGCACTTGTCACTGTCATGTTGTGCACATCACCCCTCTGTCCCTTAGGCACATGCCAAGTTTTAAGACTGTTTGGTCATTTCAATTATCAGAGAAATAATACATCTGCACATAAATACTTCATTAGAGTGTATGATATATTATAAGCAAAGCATCTCACTGATATCTTTGGAATTTTTTTTTTTTTCTAGATGTAGGGAAAGAATCTCTGCCTAGTGCTGTCCAGTCACAAGGTGAAAATACCATGAAGAAAGATGATACAGGAAATACAGGTAGCCTTTTTGATTTTTGGCATTTTCGGTGGAATTTCTCTTTCAGTCAGTAACACCTATACCTAGGTCAGTAGCTACAGAGTTCAGAAGCAAAAGCTCTATGCAAAAATAAGCTGACTGCAGTGTTGGGTAAAATGAAGAAAGTTCTATCAACTCTCAGGGGCTTATTTCTAATTGAAGACTTCTGCATTTGTTTACATAGAGTGCTTTGATAAATTCAAAACACTGTAAAAACAACTGGTGTTAGAATTTTTATTATGCACTACACATAACTCAGAAAAAATATGAGAAAATATTGGAATAATAGAGTTTCATTTTTTATACATAATTGCTGACAACTGTATGCATCTCATCCATCATTGTAAGCTAAGACTGCATCCAATTAACCTAAAATAGTGTYAATGCTATGTGGAAGAAATAGCACTCATCCATCTTATTTTGTTATAATAATAACATAATAGTATTGTATTAGACTGATGTAATAAAGTTCTTAATAGAAGGCAATAAAGCTATTATCACAAAACTGTCATTAATATTTGGGAATTTTAAAGGCCATTTCTATTGTCCTTGTAGATCTTGCACTCACTAAGATGCAATAATAAATATCCTCTGAGATTGCAGAAGCACTTGAGTATATGAAACTATGAATGTACTATTTTTGGCATTGTGATAGTGAAACACATCCCACAGTACCTAATAAATCTACTATAAGATAAATAATCTTTTTATAGTGGACTTGAATAAAGCACAGACACATGGAAGTTCTGAATAATTTCTAAATATTTACTTATTTATTCTTTTATGTCATCAAGATCAATTCTATTCATTCTATGATAGAAACATTTTTTTTCCCCTCTTAATTGTTATTTAATGAATAACACATACTAGGTTCACCAAAATCTTTACAATGAAAGTAACCTCTGGGTAAACCTTAAAAAGAAATGTATTTGATTAATTAATTTGAATTACACAGGTAAGGTTTACACCGAGAAAACCCAAATCAGTTGATTTTTTTCAACCATTCATTAACAAAATACTCTGTGAAAGTGGAATTCCAAGTCATTCCTCTCTTGTCATCAGAAAGAGATGTGTTATCTCTTCAGTTCAAAAATCTAAGCTCCTAGAATTACTTATCTTTCTAACCAAAGTCTGATATAATATTATGTTCTGAACACAATTTTTATTAATTTTAAATGTGTAAAAAATGTGAAGGACATACATAACAATATTCAATTATGAATCTTACTGTCAGCTAATGCAACAGCACTTTTCCAATGTATGAAATTAGGTATCTCAGAGCAACTGACTCAGAACAATACTGAAGTTTGACTGACTGAATGCCAATCCAAAAAAGGGAATATTTTCATAGTGTCAGCCTCCTCCAAAGCCAGTTCTTCTTTTCTCAGAGTGATGGTACCAAAAGGTTGTACTTTTTTTCCTCACTAAATTCATAGAACTAGACAGCACTGTGGTCCAAAATGATCTTATTTCAATTTAATTTTGCTGAGTTGCTTCATACAAAGCAAAAATGCACTACTTATATTTTGTGTCCCCTAGGTTGGATTATCATAAATGTGTGCAAAGCTGAACGCGAGATCACCTATAGTTTATAGCATTACTGCCAATCTTCTCCCCAACTCAACTATACCTCTGCCTTGAAGCAAATTTTTGTTCTGTTAAGGGTCTAATTCTATTTTTTCAGGGGATTCACAACATCAAATCATAAAAATTGTTACAATAACCAAGTATCCTGACAAAAATGCAAGTCCTAGAGGAAAAATGAAGGTGTGAAATATTCTCTGAATATTTGAATTATTCTACAACCTTCATGCAGTCCATGTATGGACTAGTATGAGTTTATAAAAGCAGTTTTTCATCTTGATTCAGCAGCGTCCTTCCTGCACCAAATAAAAACCAAGTTCAACGCATTCAGAAGTGCCTCCTACTTCCTACACTGTGCAAGTAACCCGAGTGTTTTCTCTGTTACTTTTCTACAGAGGATCTGTATATTCCGTCCACATGTGCGCCTGTGCGCATGTGTATGATTGCTTATTTGTGCACTCCCGTACATACATTTCACTCTGAAATCGTTCCAGGATGAAGCTCAAAGGACAAAAACTCATCATCCTTGGCTTTGATTCAGGAAAGCATTTAAGTCCAACTATATTCATGAAGGACACAGAGGCATGCATTTAACCTTAAACCTATACCTCAATCTTTGCTAAATAGATCTGGGATTTGAATCAAGATTAGATGGTGTCTGGAATCAGAGCCAGTTTTATCAGTCTGCAGTATCCAAGTTGACCGAAACATATGGAATATATATAAAGAAGCTAGGAAAGAAAGCAAATATATGAATAAAAAAAAGAATGTAGAAGGCTTTGAACGAAATGAAGCTCCAGGTAACTGTAGTAAGAGTAGAAAGCTCGACAATACAAAGAACCTGTGACAATTAGTGGTTTCTAAGCCAACAGAAAATTTTATCAAMGATAAAGGGTTACTTCCAGAGTTCATGTATGGGAATAAATATCTTAGGTGGTTGAACTATTTTACTAGTTTAATAGCATAATAAGAAGGATTCCCTAAGGCTTCAGATACTTCTGTAAATTTCTGATATATCTCTCTTTACTCTGATGATATGATTACAGGAAAMTAAGTCATTAACAGGAATGTCATTTTTTTCCTCCTCACGTTTCTTAAAACTGTTTGATAAAAAACTATGTTTATATGCAGTTGTGCCAGGGCCTAACCTGAAGTCTGAGACTAGAAGGTGTGCCACTGACTTCAGTGCAGAAATTGATCACCTTTAACTTATTTCAATCCCATTTTAAGTAAAGTCACTAAGGTCTGGGCTCTGTAGACCACAGAATCATTGTGARGTGATGAGACAGTAGTCCCTTCTAGATGAAGGCAATGAAAATTAACTTGCAGTATAAAGCAATGGATTATCATTGCTGTGAGCAGAGCACAACATTTCAGTCACTGTTCTGTGCTTCTAGCAATTAATAGTGTCACTGCCATTCATTTTGATGAAGTATGTTGAAGTAATAACTGGTACATAACCTTGGCAGCTTCTCTTAATTAAACTTTTCAATCCATCTAGCACACCTGCTGTGCAATTCTGCTTTGTGGTCAAAGGCATCCCCCAAACTCACAATATGAGGGTTTACATAAATTTTCATTAAAAAAACTTATTATTTGAAAATACACAAAAGCAGAATTGCTACAGAACAATACCTACCCAAAGTTGTGAGAAAAATTTAAATGTGCAATTAATAGTTTTATTTTCATTACACTCTGCTTCTGAGACTTTAAGACTTTTTTTTCCTCCGTATTTAGTTAAGCGATCAAGTGAGGGACTTTTAATTTTGTGCAGCTGCAATAGAGTACATAGCCAATACCCCCRAATGGTTAATGCTACCTTTTATTCTTTATCATTTTCTTTTATGAGCTAAGGGATTGTTCATCCAGATTCCTCTAATCCTCATAATACGTGAGCCATTATTACAAATCCCAGCTCTTCAGATAGCATCTAATTTCCTATGAATCTCATGGGTACTAAAGGAATCTTGTTAAATTAAAAGGAAGGTATCACTTTTTTGCCTAGCATTTTATTTGTAATTCAATAGTCTAAGTACCAAAATATAGAGACGATTAACTGCAGATTCAGTCTGCATATTATAATTATAGGCCTATCTTTTGGAGATGGATTCAGTATATTAATGGTCATTAATGTATGGCAAGCAGAGGAATATTACTTATTAAAAAAATTCTTCCAGGTAGAGATATTCATGACAACAAATTATATAACAGCAGTCTAATTCATAGAAAAAAAACCACTTTTTTTATTATTTCTTACCTTGCACTCACAATGCAGACTGTTCAGTAATATTCATTTAGCAATTTTGGCTAAACAATAGTAATTCATACATTCTTTTTTTTCCACTAATTCAATTAACTTGTCTTCAGACATTACTCAAAAAACTATTGCAGGTATAACTCTCCATGACCACAGAAGCATGTATAGCAATTTCTCATAATACTGTGATGAAGCTGTCTTCCATATTTGTTTTGCACCACAGAAATGAAATAGAGATTCACTGGAATTTGAAATTTATTTTTAATAGTATTTATTAATAGTATTTGTATTGTTTTTATGTGTGGACGGGAACTAATTTTCCAAGAACTATTAAGGAAAGAAGTATGATGCACTGGCTAGTACATTAGCATAGGCCACAAATCACACATTTAAATTTCCTTTTTTGAAACAGTCTTTCCATATTTCCACTGTCTCTGCTTAATGCTAATCACTACAAGACTTTCAGATTTTGGAAAATGTAAAATGATTGAGATTCAACTGCAGTTTAAACTTGCAGGACTGTCAGAAGTGTTCAATTAAAATGTCAAGTAGAAGTATAAGTGTGCAGAATTTTGAATATCCTCAGGTTACATTCATATAGGTTACGCAGTCTTGAGCTTCCTGAATCTGTAAATGACTGCAAAATTGCCCCTACCTTTGCATTCCTCCAGATAAACTTTCCCTTTTAAAAGGGCTGAATATATTTATTATGGTACCACCACAAGAGGTCAACTCTGAGCCAYCACCATTTGACAAAAAGGTGAAGGGTCCCACAGGGATGCTGCTCTAGAGCCAATATTAATTTCCTGGATATACTAGAGGAAACGGCTCTTCACACAATGTAATTAGAGGGCTGTTATTGATTATCCCACCTCTGAAGGATGACATGGTTCCTGAAAAGTACTTGGAATAATAAAGTGTGAATACAATGTAAATCAYTTCTAAACACAACTAAAACACCTCTAAAACTCTTCTAAATATCATTAGTGTACTRTTCAATTGCAGCTTGGTTCCGAGAAAAGCCATGAAAACATAACCCATGCTATCTTTCACTTCCAAAATTTAGATGAAGAAAAGTACGGGGATGGATAAAAATTTAGTTTTAGTCATTTACTATTAAATAAGAGCAAATAACCGAGTATAAAATAAATATAACCTGAAGCAGAATGAAACTGGAGATTTAAACCTGTCCAAGGAAGAAGGTTAGATAAGAATCAGTAGCTAAGAGTCAGTATCACCCTCCATTTCAAAAAATTAAGAGGCAGTCCATTCTACGGACTCATCAAAAATAATTACATTTCTCAGAGCCATATTTTATAGCACCAAAGACAGACAATCCATATTTTAAAGTGCCATCYCATGCTGAAATAAGCAGCTCTATTTTTTCAAGCTTAATTTTACAGCTAGCTATACTCGCTGGATCCTAATCCCACAGTGTTCTAAAGTCTCTTCCAAAATCTATTTTAATGGCTGCAAATTTTCCTCTAAAGTCMGGTCTAAATGCATTCACAGCCAGTTTGTGCTTATTTGTTGTTATGTTAGCCTTGTCCTTTACACAGCTCTYCTCTTTCGGTTGCCTATGGTGTGGATATCTTTTCCTTCTCCACCTCAGAAAGGGCATTCTAGTCTCTTTTCATAAAAGATCATGTAAAACAGCACATATTTCAGTAGAAAGCAATCTTTTGTCMATTGATTTTGCCAATCAATATTGCCAAAGAAATTAAACTAATTCCAATAAAATATTTTAATAAGTTATATCTGTGATTTTCAGTGTCTGATTATCACCCCATGGAAGGGTATTAGGGACTTTCCCTTCCTTTCTCACTTACAGTCGAGAATCAGTTTATAAAAATCAGTTTATATAAAAAGATTTTAGGCTGTAATGTAAAAACACACCTTACCATATATATAACATAGCATATAGTTTGCACCATAAGCTATAGCCCAGTTCATAATTCAAGGTCATCCAAATCCTCATATATTATAATCTTATCTTCTACAACAGTCCTATTGCTTACCAAAATGATTACATGTATATTTACTCAGAAAACTACTATTTCTGTCGGTTYTATCAATCTGAAACATTAAATACTACAAGCTCTTGTGCTTGAGTAATTTGGTTGGTAATATTCTTCTAACCCTACAGGTTTTTTTGGTACAGTTAGTTGGTAGTCATTTATATGTTACTTTTCACTAATACTTGCCCTGTCCAATGCTATGTTAAATACTCCAAGCAGAATTGTCTCCCATTTATTTCTTCTGCAACAATAACGTATGTTGTCAAAGAAACAATGTAGGAGAGGAGATCACATTGCCCTGTCTGGAAGGCACAGATATCTTAACACATTCTCTTTTAAGGGACTCTTTTAATCTCTAAACAAGAACACACTGACAATTCACTAGAAAACTATTTTCCAGTGAGGTGTGCATAAAACGGTACCAGCAAAGAGAAATGTGCAAAACTKTTTGCTCAGGAGAAGCAGAAGTGCTCAGGAAGGATCACTGGATCCAAATAAGAATGAATCCTGTGTCACATGYATTGTTAACTAAGAGAAAATTAGAAGATATATATACAYACACAYGTACRCACAAACATACATGCATAACATCCAATCCTTAAATTCTCAACAAACAGTAATGGTCAAAGCTGGAATGCTTATAAATGCTCAGTAAAAAGTGTAATCCCAATATCTTGGTAACTGCCACAACATGATAAAGAGAAGATAATATCTGAATAAAAAAAGACCTCCGTCCTATCAGAGGACCAATCTACCTCTGAATGTTGTTTTCTGATATAGCTGCAGTGATGTTTTACAAAAGTGCTTATCAGGAAAATACCCAGACAGTACAAGCAGAAAACCAGACATGATTTGAACCAAAATKTGACTAAAATAGTCTAATTTGAGAAATATCTATAGTTTATTGTAAAGATGTCATTAGTCTTAGCAGAGAGTTGGCGAAGAGGAACACAGAAGAAAAACAAACTGAAATTGCTTTAAGAATTTACAGTTAGGCTGTAGTTATAAACTAAAGCATGTTACTTGAGAAGCCATACTATTTAGTAAGTTCATTTGATTAATGAGTACTGCACAGAGCTCTAAATAGCCTACACTCACAGTATTGCCCCACAGAAGAGATCACCAATCCGGACTATGGAAATGGAATAAAACTGCAAGTTTATTCACAGTTAGGTGATAATTGGCTTCATGTGCAAACATTTCAGCTGTTCAAAGTTCCTTATGGCTACTAACAACTTTGGCAGTACACATTCCCAAAGGCCTCTAAAACCTTTTCCTTTAAAGTTGTTTTACACTTCTGTCATGTAACTTGCATCAACAAGCATATCAAAAGAAGAGGGTATTTTTTTTGTTTTGTTTTTTGTTTTTTTTTTTAAGCCTCCGAATTTATGAGTGTTAGTTTTTTTCCCCCTGGTGACAGCACAATTTAAATCATCTGAACTTTCATAAGTTTCAACCCATTTTCTTGCTTTAATTATGAGAAAAATAAATTGCACAAATGGATCTCTGCACATTTTATCTATGTGTGTTTGCTCATTCAGATTAAGCAGATGCAGCAAAGCWCTTACTGAATATAACCCACACATATTACACTGGAAATGCACATTGAGCTAAGGAGTACTCATGACAATTCTACTCACAAGTCTCTCTTTTTTTATGTTGCTTAATATTATTAGATAGTAAGAACTATATTTAAAAATACACTTCATACATCAGAAACGAATAAATTGATTATCTTGTAATGGTACTATAGATTTTATAGTTCCTATAAATGCTTTATAGCTTGTAGCTATCCCATTCATAAGTTATGTAGCCATTGTAACTCAGAGAATGCAGCTTCATCTCTAACTATCAATCTTTTTTATTTTTTTCCTTCTTCTTTCTCATTTTATGTCTTAATATTCCAGTCATGCTGAGCCTGAATCTCAGAAAGTCCTTTTATTCCGAGATTCTATTCAAGCTCTTTTCCTTTTAATTTTTTTTAAGTGTTCTTTGCACATGAAGTACAGCTTATTCTTTCACATGGTAAATATGAATAATCAAATAAAATTCTAGTAAGATATTTTTGCGATGCTTTTTCTTTTGGTGTTAACTTCATAAAATAAGCTTTCCATCTGTCTTCATCACTCTTTTAGATTTTGATAGATTTTTTTTCTGTAAATTACTCTATAAATTATTCTATATTTATACAAACAAGCAAACAAAAAGGCAAAAATTGGGTAAAATAACAAAAAAGGAGTGGTTAAAAGAAGCTTAAAAAGAGTGGTGTAGTTGAGAATTTTTTCTGTAAGCGTGTAACTTCTCAGATCATTACTAGTACTATATATTGTCATAGTTACTGCCTCTGGTAACAGCTCCATGGAAAGAATGGGAAACTATTGCTTTATTCCATCTCCACAWTTTTTTTTTTTTTGTTTTKTTATTGTATAGGACATTTTTATTTTGCAGATAAATGGTTCTAGTCTTTATGTCTCAGTATGTGAATGCATGTTATAAGAATGAATTGTCTTGTAGACATAGAAGAGTCAATTTTTGATTTTCATGTAGACTGAATTCACATTGCCATGCTCTAGCTCTGAAGAACATTAGAATAAAAATACTTACCCTCTATTTATCCTCTACTTCAGACTCTTTACTCTCTAAAATCAATGTCAAGTAATGCAAGTTTAAATGAAAAACTAGCCACAGTATAAGATAAACTTGTTATATTCTGTTTTGATCATTGTTTTTCAACAAATGTAGCTCAAAAGCAGAAATGTAAATTCTACAGAATTATGAAGACGATAATYAAAGAGAAATTTTGTGTTAGAATAAAGAAAAAATTGAAAAGTTAGAATTTAAATTAGTAAGACATAAAATGACATTAAAAAAGTATTTGTTTGCCTTTGCTAAAGCTGATGAAGTTGATAAGAAAGCATATCTTCTTGCAGAAATGTAAATCATCCACAAGAATCATAAAAGAGCTGGTAAGAGCTGAAACAGATAAACTTATGCCCTAGGGTAAGTAACAACATTTGAAGCTCAGAAGGAAATATCCTTTCAAGCTACAATTCTGGTTAAGCAGATGCAATACAGACACGTGTACGGCTTTCTTCCTCAAGTTTGACAGTGTCAGCAAACAGGACACAGCATGTCAGGAGCGTACATATCACCCCCTGTGATTTCTCAGTCAAACACTATCTCTTACATCCATTACAATATAAACTTTGGGCCATTATGAGCCAATAGCCTATAGTCTGCTGTAAATCTGGAAAGACATCACCGAACACAGTAACTACTTAAAAGAGCGACAAAAATGATTTTGTTCAAGAAGAAACACAAGTGTTTTCACAAAAACTTTTTTTTTCTTTCTTTCTTTCTCCCCTCTACTCCTCCTTCTGATACAGCATTTACTATGCAGATTATAATTTCTGGTCAGTGAGACACCATAATTTATAGATTCCAGATTTTTTTAAAACACATATTAAAAGAGTGTGTGTGCTCTCAGTTAATTAGARTAAGAACTTATCACCAAGAAATGCATCTCAAAACAGATGCATTGTTCTAGAGTTTCTCAGTTAGCACTAACAGAAATACAGTCTGAATAGGCTTTTATTAAAAAAAAAAAAAAGTAAATCTTTTGTTAAAAGATGCTTCAAATATAAAGGAACAAATTGCATTGCACAGTTGCTACTTACTCACTTTCTCCTATATTCAGCTGCATGAAAAAAGTAGTTATGAGCCTACCTCACCTAGAGGAGATGATCTGCTCTGCCATCACCAGCAGAATCCATCTCCACTCTACCAGAGCAGGACCAGGTAAGAGGGATAGACTGGATAGAAACCACAGATGAGGCTAATGAGGGCCATTAAGATCTATTGCTTCCCTCAGAAGCCTAACACCTGGTTTTGAAAAATTAATGTGGTCAAATAAGTCATGTCTCATACATAGACTTGTTGTCTTTAAAGATTTATCCTTAAGCAGCAATGATATGATTCAATTAGTTTTGAGTTTTCCAGGTATCCTTCACTTAATAATCATTTACTGGGGGCTAAGAGAARTCTTAGCACTATATTACTGTGACATATATTTCTATTTTAATAAAACTCATGTAAAACAAACCCAAAAGCATCTCTGCTTTTGCACTAAGTTAGGACCACCTTTGACAGGGAATGCTATAAAACTGTAAGAGTTCTACAGGTTATACGAAAAGATATGTATATACATCCATGCGCTACATTTGGAAAAAAAAAATTCTTAGATCATCTTCTTCCAGGATAAAAGCTCGTGACTGGGCACATGCTATTTCAGCCTTAAGCAACATCAAGCAATTCAAAATAGGGATATTTTCTCTTTTTATCTCATTTCACAGAAGCTGGTCACTAGTCTCTGTTTAGGTCAGTGAACCCAGAACTTCAAGATTAACTAGAAACAGTCAGTCTTCTCAGGAACTTTTATTATTAAGTTTCCAAGGAAGCAGAGATCATCTACASAGAACATCTCACGACTCTTCAGATTATCACTGCTTAATAGACAATAGTTTGGGAGGTGTGCCTTAGTTAAAACTCTTTTAATTTGTTTTGATAACTAAACTGTATAGATGTAATTTTGCTGTTAGTTTCATAATTGATATATTGTCTTGTGCAGTTTAGCTCAGTGGTTACYTAGTGTGCTTCTAGACTTTGCAGAAATCAGACGTTCATGACTTTTATTGTGTGTTGACTGTAATTAACTTTTATTGTCAAAACTTGTCATACTCATGACCATCTTTGTAAACTAAAAAATATATTTGACATACACAAACTAAAATTAATTCTTGAAATGGTTTATTTTATTCTGGCTTAAGGCCAAATCCCCAACAGGTATAAAGCCAGCATTAACCTGTTGACTTCAATGAAGAAATAGCAATTTATATCAACCAAAAATCCAATCCAAGTATTCTGACAGCAGCATTTTCAAAGTATTTTCGAGTTTTGATACATATGTGGCAAACTATYTTTAGCTTCTTTACTGCAAGCGTGTTCTGCATACTTCTTTAATTAAAATGTATGTCCACTTTATTACTGCTTGTATATTTTTTTATGATTTGACCATCTTTGAATATCTCAAAAAAAAAGCAACCTTTCAGTTGGTATATTTTAATGAGGAAACGGGATTCATTGGGGGGTGTATGTAATGRGGTACTTCTATACCGCTAATTGTGCAGAAGATTTAAGTTCTCTATCTTCAAAAAGAAAGTACTGATTCTTTAGCTGTAAGCTCTCATGTTTGTAGTCGTATGTGTATGCAGTTTCATTTCCTAATCCRTTGACCATTTTCATTCGTTGTCCTTGAAAATCCTGCCCCTTTTCAGTGAAGAACTATTCAAATAAGATCTCAGTGATGGAAAAGGAAAATTCATCTAGCCTTCTGTACAGCTGTGCTGGTATCTAGTTTTAGCAACTATTACCTGAAAATGTCTCTTTATATCCTACAGAATAGGAGCTCTATCTTCCTCTGCTTGTACTCTAATTCCTGGTGTACAAGATAGAGTGGTGGCAAACTGAGACATTTAATTTTTTGTATATTCTTAGAGTATTTTTGAAATGAAACAGGTTTGAACCATCTGCCAAACATTTTCTACTACTTTACCAATATCAGCAAGTGGTAATAAAACGTATTTACCACTGTCAAACTGTTCTATTTTCTTTAGATTATACAAATGACTTAATAATGTGCATACTTTTTTTATTTTTAATTTTAACAGAGTCAAAAAAAATGATGAGATGAAACTTCAGAAGTATATATCTTTGTCAAAATTAGCTGAAGAGCAATTATAGGACATAGTCTTTCTAGGAGATTTATGTAAGTCTGTGGCTGACTTCTCTGCTACACTATCTGAGCCGAATAAACCTGAGTTTCTCCTGATTCAGCAATAACAAGTATCAACTGTTATGGACTGGGAGAAGAACAAAACTGCTAGTGAGAGCCAAACAGAAGGTATCTTACACACACTCAGATAAAGTAGATAACACATAGAAGCAAGGGCAGTCTTCAAAATGTCCTTCAGAAGCTTCCTTTGTGATCTTTCTTTCATCTGAGTTCCTACACTTGTTTCTTAATACTTGTCAGATAGTTCCAATGGGCTTGTTGCTTTGAAGAAACAGAAACTGCTTGTCTGTCTGATTGAAGAGAGAACAATTAAGGTCAACATGCTATGCAACACTGAGCAAAGCTTTCTGGACAGCATTTATTGAGAATTACTTCTATATAAGATAGACAACATCGCTGTGAAGCTAACTCTTCAAGTGACTGATGTTCTTTATAAACATCAACTTTTTTTAAAAAAAGATATTTAAGAAATAGCGGCATTTAAATTTAATTTAATTATACCTTTACCTAATGGTGTAATTATGTCCTCCCAAAATCACGACTGTTTAAAAAAAAGATAAAAACTGGTTTAATGCAGAGGTCTACAGAGCCCAGGGCAAAGRGCAAACTCTGGGTCGTTAGGATGAAAACAGAAACCAGGTGCATGGAAATCCCCTTACAGGATAAACCTGATAGGTTAAGGGTGCCTTTTGACATGATTGGATAAAGGTGTTTGGGGCTCACAAGGACTGGTTAGAAGTTGCTTGTGAAGCTCATGGTTACTATGTGAGCACCTCGTGGAGAGGGTGTGGGGGTTCTTTGAGAGTGTCTTGTGGGGAGGGGCACGGTTTGTTTGTATGACAGTATATGCTGTGGTGTGGCTTCAATAAGTGGTTTGTTTCACCATCTCAGAGACCTGTGCTCCTCAATACACCCCCCCAAGTTTAAATGACAAAATCTTTGCCTAGCAGAGGAAAGTGGATGAGGAAACTCATTTTTTGAAGTTGATATTAGAAACCTGATTGGAGGACRAAAAATGCTACAAACTGTAACTTGAAGTCTATATTCCATCAGAATCRCTATTATAAATCAGACAGAGTTCTGCAATATGCTTAGAATGCATTATGCCACTTTTTTTTTTTCTTTCTCTTTTCTTTGTGTGTGTGTGTGTGTGTCCAAACATTGCTCCCTGATAGGTATCAACAGATGTTGAAAGCTTGTTTACCATAGGAATGAATTTGTTTAATTAGACACCACTTCACAAAACACTGATATTTCAAAATGAGTAAGACTTATGTAAAGTAGACAGTAAACATACTTAAATAAGAACAGGCATACAAAGAAAAATCATCTTTTAAGGCTTTTTTTTCCCCTCTTTGGTTTATATTTTAATATGATACTTTTTTTTTCTTTTACAGAGATGAACTCCTCAGCGTGAAATTCTAGGTAAAAAATTCTGTAATAAACCAGCTTCTTGCATTAAACATTCTAAAGGGACTCTTTCATATAGTATCTTCATCCAATGTGCACATTCCAAGAGAGAGATTGCTTTTCCACAGCAGCAAGGCAACTCAGCAGCATGCCTTATTTCTACATTTTTCAACTCCCACATTTTCCACATCTACATCTACACTATTTCCAGCTACATCACTTGAGGGTTCTTCTGTAGCCCCCCCTCCCTGTATTTATCTCAGTGAAACAGCTGTGGTAGTTGCCGTCACCCTACAAGTGAAATGGCAGGCTCACTCCTCAGAGATTACATTACCACTCTGTGAGCAGCTGCTAGGGGAACACACAGACACAGTGCACTCTATATATCTTTTCTCATAGTTTCGGAATGTTTTCTGTATGATATTCCTGTTTCCAACTGGTAGGAAGACTAAGAGTCGTAAGGCAGCTTCAGTTACTGTGCTTGTGGGTTGACAGAGCTATTTTTTTGACTATTAGGAAATGCATTAATTTCTTTAACTAAGTGCTAAGAAATGATAATAAATATGACAGAGGTTATTCTGACACTGATTTAGGAAACCTCTCAATTTGAATGTATTAGTTGAAATTGCATTTAATGAAATGTRGAGGAAGGAAACAGGAGCCATCTTTGTTTAAGACAATAGTGAAATAGTTTTATTTCACTCAAAATATTATTCTGCTTCTAGACAACAAACAAAGGATACAAAAATGCAAAGTTAAACATACACATGAATACAAACAACACATATTTATAAAATTACATCTCATGAATACAAACAACACATATTTATAAAATTACATCTCACAAGAACTTTGGTCTGTAAGTTTTACTTTTGAAGATAATCATTGTGTAAAATACTGATAAATGAGGTGTTTTCATTATGGAAATGTATCAGTTGCTACAGCTGAAGCAGAATATAAGCTATGGACTCCAGGGGGATGTTGTCTGCTTCTTTTCATCTCCAGCAGAAGAATCTTGCCTCTGGTGCTTGATTCATGACTCAAGAGAATCTAAAATGTTACTATAAAATAAAAGATAYCTACAATGAAAATACAGTTATAGATTATCTATATTCTGTAGAATTGTGATGCTCCTTAGAGGGCTTTTTAGAATCTTCAAATTCCATCTCTTTTTCTGCAATGGAAAAGCTCGTTTGACYTTTTAGCTGGCTTATTAAAGAGTCAGTCATATTTTGGATAGTTTGTGTGTGAGGTATTTAGTCTTTTCTCCTTTAATTTAGTAAAAATGGATTCTCAGTTCATTTTGAATAGCTTTGTATGCTAGGATCACAGGGCTAGCCAAGTTTTAAATTTAGTTCTAATACCCGGTTCCAACAGGGGCTTCCATCACATGCTTCAGAGGAAGATCCAGGAATCCTACTATAGACAGTTTGTGGTAACCTGTCCCTGCCTGTAGTCTTCTCTCAGTTTTGAACATGAAAGATGAGTCTGAAGAAGAAAATTTGGGAGTCGTTGGCAGTTAATGCTAATTATGCTCGCACGGACTCCAAACACCATTGTCTTTCTTACTTATTATGTAAATACACAGTTACTGATTTCTGTGCCTCACTCACTTCTTCAGACAATGAGTTCTACATGTTTTGAAAAAGTTTGTTATTTACATCTATTTTTTAATTTTTCTGTTTAATCATGTGGTGACATTGTGCTTATATCTTTAGAATTGAGAGAAAAAGGTGTATTTCATAGATTAATAAACTATTGTCATTTCCCTTCTTATTCATCTATTTTTTTGGCTAATTAATCTTTTGGTTCCATATTCATAGCAACTAACCTCCACTACTCGTCTTTGCTATGGCAATGATTTTCTTAATACACGGAAATTGGTCCTAAAATCCTATTTCAGGTGATATCTCATTATCGTTTACCTTAGTGTCACTGTAGTCATTTCCCTGTTATTGACTGCTSTATTTCATATGCCCATCTCTGCACAGTAAGCTCAAACCTTCACTAAGTCCTTGTCAGTCAGTCTCTGATTTTATTTTTGATTGGATTAGTGGTTTAATGTGCAACCCTTTAAATTTATCGGTATTAATTTATTCCACTTCTCATATTATTCTGACTTCATGTCATTATTTGTTGCAGTTTGATGGCCGAGGGAGCAAATTTGGTAAGAGATGAATTCCCTTGCGTTACAGCCAGTTCTCAAAGGTTAGAGGGACTGGGGGCGGCTGGACTCATCCCTTAATAGGGACACCAAAAGCTGTGGTAACTATAAGCTCAATGCTGGCAGTACCGGATTGACAGAGTACCAACTGCAGGTACAATCCACCTGCCAAGGAGTAAAATGAGTTCCCAAATAGTGGGATCAACTATAAGCTCGACTCTGGCAGTACCGGATTCACCAACAGTCTGCCAGCTGCAGGTCTGATCGCCTTCAAACGAGTAGTCGAGTTCACAAATAGCACAATTTATTCAAATGCAACATTTTAGAGAACAGGTTTTGATGTCAGCACACAAAATTCTCTACTACAGTGTGGAGTTCTTAGCTAGTGCCTAGTGTRCAAATACACAATCATCACCCACCCCGAAGATGGGAGAGGGTTCWCAGTCTCAAGGAGTCTCCTCAGACAGTATCCTGACGGGAGGGGAGGAAAAGGGTTTCTTTCGTTGTGCTCTGTTCCTCTCTTCTATGTTCTGCCCCTTCTCTGTTTCGTCATTTCCCTCTGTTGTTGTTCTTGTTCTCTGCTGTTCCGCTCTTCTGTCCTCTGCTGTCCTCCAACTTCCATCGGTCTCTTCTTCTTGCTTTTTTCCGTTTCTCAGTTCATCTTTTATATATTTTCTTTTACATTTAGATGGAGCTTGAGTGACTCTAGTCATACATATTTTCATTATTCATTGGTCTAAAAAGTTTCCCAAATTAATCAAAAACCTAGAGAGCATGCTCAGTGAGGGGTTCGTTCCTTCGAAGCGGGTAACTTCCCGGATGGAGTTGTATATTGCTGTGATAATAGGATTAGAATGAGGAGAAGTCTGAGCAAAGTCCATTGGAAGGGACTGATCTGTCACCATTGTTGGCCCAGCATCAGACATCTTACCGTACTATGTGGCTTATCATCTGCGTGGTATGGCCAGGTTGCCACCTCTGCAGGGAGTATATCAGAGTTTTTGTGAGGCATCTTCACTCCTCTCCACCCTCCATTCACTCATCAGCTGCAGGGCACTATCGGATTACTATCTCCTCAGGGAAACCAACAGAGTGGTCATGGTGTCTCCATTCTGCTCCACCCTTCCTTTACTCCTCTTAGTGTTTATTAGGAGGGCAGATTGTGTTGCCAAGGGAATTGTGGAGGAGTAGATTCTGTATCTACCAACCATCCTGGAAGTCTCTCACCTAGAACAAGCCTCTCTATTGTCATAACTTCTGTTAGGCCTTTTTTTCCCTCTAATTTCCTCATTCTACAGTAATTCTCCCACACTATTTGAGGGAAAGAATGAAAATATTGACTCTATGCTTTTGTTTAACTCCAGAAGCCTTGTTTAAGTAGATCATATGGCACGGTAACACTACTAGAAGAGACTGAGAACTGCTTTTGGTACATCTTCTGTCTGGGCAGTTATTGTCAGCGTACAGCAGCATCCAAAGACACAAGGACCAGACAACACAAGCAAGGAACCTCTAACCTTGTGGGAATTGTATCAAGTTCTCTAGTAAGCTGTTAATTTTTCAAGTTTAAGGGGTTTAATTTTAAAAAAATTTCTTTAGAAAAGGAAAAATATTACTACCATTTAGAAATGTTGAAAGCTTTTCCAACAGRGTAAATTTTATTTCAAGTCGACAAAATAATTAATATAACCTACAAAGGGCAGTAATGGTGTCATTCATGGTATTTCCTTCACTTGTGCTGTGCCAGAATCCCAAAGATAYAATTTAGGTCACTGAACAACATGAACTGCTGAAACGGGCATACTCTGACTTGGCGAGAAAAAGCAAAATGGATTAATGAAATTGCTTTACACAGTCTCACAAACACTGGATTTCTGAGGGTGGGATGGAAGGGAGGAATACAAATGGACTAGACCCTTGGGACTGGGTCTAATTAAAAAAAAAAAAAGCATATACGTTTACATTGATCTTTAAATGTAAGAACTCAAAGCAAAACTCCAGAAAATATAATACAAAATGGAGACTAAACCTTTCCACCCAAACACCTTCAGAAACTGATTTAAGGCCTTGAAAATGGGCTTGAGGCCCATTTTCTGAAATCTGAATAAAGGTTATGATTCTGTTTAAAATAACAGAAGTAAGAGTGGTCTCCTCATTTTTTTTTTTTCCTGATTGTCCTGTAGTTTGTCTGTGGTATTACAGGAAAGAGCTCTTTTTCCTCTTAAGCCATCTTAATCACAAACAAGMGTAAGATATATTCATTTTTACTGGTTAATATTATTTAAGAAATGTCATAGACATAATTTTGTAGTTGAATTAAGCTTAGGATAAACAAAAAAGTATAAATWTTCAATTATTTGTTAATAATTGTTTATTAATTTATTGTTTGTATCTATGCATAGAGATATATATACACACRTCTATAAATATATTTATAGTCATTTATTATATAATAGGTTTGTTTTCTTAAATACTGTCACCACCATGATTGAATACCACAGCTCATTCCTCAGAGCTAATTCATCTTAATTCATATAACTTAGCACATGTTCAATAGTGTTTACAGGAAAAAAGATACAGACTTCCAGGTTGCCGAGGCAGAACATGCGTTCCTTTTTTGTTTGTGCACAGTTTGACAGATACAAACTGTGTTGACACAATTTTCATTTTATGAATAATAAAATGACAGTGAAGATGCCCTGGCAGATGTTTATTTTTGAAATAAAAAATAAAAATAAAAAATATCTGAGAACATATTGATAGCATTAATTATCCGCATTAACGCTTATTATTCTTGGAGTAGACTGAATAATGAGAATGAGCGAGATTAGTTTTCCTAAAATGATGCATCCAAGCATGGACTGGTGAAGAGAGTTCTGATTACAGACAAGCAAAGRACCCCTTTTCCTCCTAATCACAGAAKAACAGAATCTTTAGGGTTGGAAGGGACCTCTAGAGATCATCTAGTCCAACCTCCCTGCTCCAGCAGGGACACCTAGAGCACATGGTASAGRGTGGCATATAAGAAAGTTTTCCAAGCCTAGTCAATAATAACACAACACTAGTTGCTATTATGACACCAGCATATTCAAAGGTTTATTCTCGACATTTCCAGATGCATTACAGGATTCTTGCCAGGAAAATTTGAAGTAAATCTTGGCAACCTAAACCTACTTTCCCAAAGYGTTGACATTCTGAGATTAATTTACATTCTATTATCTAATCAGCCATTACTGAAGTCATTATTCAGTCAGAGTTTATTTGTGTTGGAGGTCCTTTAACTTTTATCTTTTTATCCCAGTATAGTTAACTCACATAAAGAGCATGTTGATGTCTTTTATACACACCTTTTTTTTTTTTTTTTTTTTTTTCCCCCCCACCGGAACAAAAACTAGACAATTGCAAAACTACCTCTGAAGCCATATTTCTATGTTCTTCACTGATAAGTCTTTGTAGAGAGTGCTACTCTGAGTTGGAGCTAAAGAATTGCTAGACATATATTTCACACCTAATGTAAAACTCATAGATTTCATTACAGTTATAAAATTTTGCAAAGATTTGAGGCCAAGCATTTATGTGTTTATTATGAATATTCCTGTGTTTTAATAGTAACTGAAGAATTACCATTTTGTAAAACAGTATTTCTTTTATAAGTGCTAAAGAAGTTATCATCTCCTTTCCCTCAAGCCATAAACAGCAGTGTTTCACGTGGGAATTCATAGATGGTATATTACCATCAATACCAATGATATAACATAGATGGGTAAGTTTAAACATTTTTGGATTTAAAAAAATATTTGAGAGGTATTGATCTGTATCATCAGCAATTAGTAAATCAAGTTCTTAAACTCTGACCTTTTGGCAGAAAAAATAGAAATTTTATAATATGTTGTTTTTTCTGTGAAGTTAGCATAGTTACAGAAAAGATGTTAAAATTGTCTCTATAGGTCAAGAGTAGAGGATCAGGTAGGAGGGGCTGGTGTTGCATGTGCAATGGGCATGGCTGATGTTGCAGGCAGGGCTTTAATTTTTAAGACCACAAAACTTTCTCTAAGCAAGAAAATTATTGGGGAGAGATGAGATCCTTTGAAAAGAGAGAGAAAGATTGGGTCACAGGAGGTGTCAGTTGTTCCTATGACCACAKTTTTTGCTGTGGAAGGGATAATGAGCTGGTCAAGAGCTTATAGTTTTAAACCAGAGGGGAGGCCAATGAGAGAAGTGTAAGGATGGGTGGCAGCTACAGATCTCTGTGAAACCTCCATCTAAAAGTGTTCAGAACACAGCTGGGTAAGACCCTTTGTAAGCTCTGATCCCACAGATCTCTTACAGTCTGAATTATTCCATATCCTAGAGTTCTTAAAAATAATAACTGAACAAAAGGTACAACCAAGGAATAAAGATWCTGTTTGCAACTGGCATGTTTTAAAGAAAAATACAAGAGTTCTTGTTTATTCTTTCTTTTTCCCATAGGATTAAACTATCTGTAAACAAATTCACAGTTACTGGATTTTATTTAAATTTCAGTTTGTTWCAGGAAAGGGGATTACAGTTCCTAACTAGCCATCAGCAGCTCTTCAGATTTAATTAGTCCCCTTGTTCTCCTCATGAAATCAAATCTTCATCTTCACAAAATAATTTTTGTTTCTCTAAATATTGTTTTCTTTTATGTTAAAATTTTTATATGCAGGAAGTTTCTATTATATCAACACAATAACTGTATGAGATTAAGATTTAACTTATCTATTTTTGTTTTGCTTTGCTTTGTTTTGCCAAACACTTTTAGGCATCTGGTCTAAGCAAGATTCTTTCCACAGTTGAAGAAGAGACTTCCTAAATTAGATATACACTGTGGTATTCACTACCAAGGAATTCTGAASGACTAGCTGATATATCGCCATAGAATCATAGAATTCTTAAGGTTAGAAGGGAGCTGTCAGCCCTGTTTGGTCTTAGTAGTTCCTGGGGACCAGCGTTAGAAGAGAAGACTGAGGCAAAAAAGGCAATTAGTAACTCTGCCTTCTCCACATCCTCCGTCACCAAGGCAATATATATCTATTTGTTTTGATATATGTCTATTTGTTGCAGAGAGAGAGCTAGGTGAAGTAACTATCATGTTTATTCTGTATTTCTCAGTTATATGAGGACCTGAAGCAGTATAGAAATGATGCAAGAGCACAGCCAAGAAAGTGAAACTGTTGCTTAATTTTATAAAGTGCTTCAGTAGAGTATATTATTTGGAAACTGAGAAATACCTGGTGATTATTAGACTATGTTAGGAATTTACTTATGTTTGCAAGATTTCTTCTTTGCTTATAGCAAGGCCAAGGGCCTGTCACAGCATGCAGACTAGAGAGCAGCTGTGAAGGGATCTCTACGGCCTCTTGAAGCCATAGGAACACATCAGTGGAAGTAGCCCACATGAGAACACACATGAGAACCCTTCMCCAGTCACCTGTCTGTTGGTGCATAGGTGCTGTAAGTTTAAATGTAAGTTTAGGTCTGAAATATTCTTTGTGTGCTTTTTGTGTTCCTATTACTAGTATTACTGTTACTAGTATATGTTATTAAAAATGTTGTGTTTTTCTTTTATTTTTATGTAAAAATTCAATGCTCTTTACGCTAGTCTTCATCCAATTCAAAATTCTATATATCCATGCAAATTTATCTTCTAGCTCAAAAGCTTTAATTGTGTGAAAATTCAGTGTCAAAGGCAGGGAGCTCATAAATTGGCTTAATGAGTTCTAGTAGTTTTCTGCAGTTTGAGTCTCAAAAGTGGAATGAATGAATTAGTATAGCACAATACTGGACTTATGGCAAGCGGTTTCAGACAGCTCATCATGCTGAGGCCTTTTAACCAACTCCAGGCCTACTAGTTAGGTGACTAATGCCAAACTGGGAAAATCTGTGCTATTACTTCCATATCTTGCAGTGGAATGATA
This sequence comes from Eudromia elegans, assembly GCA_003342815.1. Taxonomy (NCBI): domain Eukaryota; kingdom Metazoa; phylum Chordata; class Aves; order Tinamiformes; family Tinamidae; genus Eudromia; species Eudromia elegans. The sequence continues at coordinate 631,187 of PTEX01000268.1, read as the reverse complement.
CTTTTATATTAAACCCTACAGCTGTCTGAATCTGAATGCTTTCACATCCAAGATCATTTTCCTTCTCAAAATGCTCATTTTTATACAGAAATATACACAGCTGAATTCCTCCCTTTTTCTCCTAGAATTTCCTCTTTCCATTAAAGTTTGTTGARCAAGATAGGTTATTGACAAATTCTAACACTGTAACCACAATGAACAGCAAATTCCCCTGTGAAAAGCCTAAATGAATGACTTCAGGTAGATCACTTAGGAAAATGTATTGTACAAATTAGGATTAGACTCAGGGCGAATCTGCAAGATTCATAATGACATTTTGATCTGTTATTACACATTTATTGCCTTTTCCACATTTCTTTAAGCTTTGCTTAAGGAAACTTTTTTTAAAAAWATATRTATATATTAGATTTTATTTCACTGTGTTAGTATACTATTAGCCAATATGAAAAATAGCTTCATTGCTTAACTCAGTGAAGTTAGGCAATGTCTACTGAGACATTTGATGAATAAATATACATCAGATTTAAGTAGTGCTGACATACAACAGTGATAGGCATTGTGCAAAATGCATACAGAGAAAAAAGAATAAAAAATATAAACAAAAAAAGAATTGTGTATGTCTGACAAAGCATTTAATGTCTTTTTCTTATTTAGAGGTATAGATATTTTTTACATATTATCTTTTGTACTCACCTGGCAGTCTAATAKATCCACTCAGTGTATATGCTATTAAAAGTGTTTGATCACAGGAAAGAAGTTTCTTGCATGAGTGTGGAATATGTCTATTACAACTGAGTTAATCTGTTAATGAAAGCAGTTTAGGATGCACTGTTTATTTTGTTCTCTAAACTCACTGGGACTAGCTATGTCAGAAGGATATAAACACAAAAATAAAAGGAAGAAGGAAAGTTAATTTAGAGTGATAAAATAAAATGCTTCAAAAAGTAATAAGATGTAAGAAATTTTAATATCAGCAAAAATCTCTTGGCATAAAAATATTCATGTAAGTAAGTTTTCAAGTCTGTATTATAYGTTTTAGCAACAAGCAAGAGAATAAAACACACCTTGGCAAATGCAGTCTAGAGACAGCTTGTTTGCAAAAAGAATTCATTGATTCCTTTCCACCATTAAATTTCACTTTCTTGAACATGAATAACTATCAGCATATTTTCTGCAAGTCATGAGAATAATAGGCTAACAGAAATTAGCTTTTTTCATAGATGACACATCCTTTCCAAACTAGTGAAAGAAACTATGTGAGAAGGAGTAAAACACTAACAACACAGAATTAAACACTAAATGACTGTAAATCATGCTCCCCAGCACAGCTTAACCCGGTCTGCCTGTAACAAACCAGGTAGTCCTCAGTGATGACACTCTACCTAATTTATTGAACATCTACAACATGTAGTAGGTTACTATCACCTGCAATAGTGAAATCAAAACATTTAGGATGGCATAGATGTATTTGTATCCTCCCTTTATAAATAACATCAAAAAGAGCYATAAGCAGCTGTCAGCATGAATCCTACTCATCTGTCCAAATGTTAGCACTTTTCATGTCACTGCATATATAAATGACAGGTTCTATTCCTACGAAGTATTTAAGGGAACTTAAAAAGACTGTCACTCTGACACTTTAAATGAGAAAATAGCTATTCTTTATACTGTATGCATTTGTGTTTGTGTATGTGTGTGTATTTAACTCTATAAAGATACACACAGATGTACTTTTGCCTCTTTCAGCTTTATCCGAGTTTCTTTCAACTGAAAGGATTATTAACTGCTCCCAGTTTTGCTTTGCCTGCCACCTTCACTTCATTGAAAAAAAAATATATATGTCTATGTTGCACCCAGGAAAATTGAAGGTTTGATGATGAAATGTTTGTTAACCACTAACTAGTGCCTTCTATCAGGACACTAGTGAGGTAGATGACAGTRGGCAAAGGGTGTTTTTTCAGTCATTCGGGTATTAAAGAACTCRACATCAGGCAGTCTGAGGCCCCCAGGTACTGTTTTCAAGACATCAATTCTGTTTCTTTGGAAATCTATGTGAATTACAGTAGAAAAATGGAAGAGTGTTTGAGCACTCACTATAAAAACTGTAAATTTACTTTTTGAAGGGATTTAATGTTTTTTTCTATGAAAAATATTTTTAGGAACCCAAGCAGAGTTCTTAGCTTGTGTAAGCACATTCAGTATTTGCTACTAAACTGAGGACATTCTATCTGAATGTCCAGATTCTGTTTGACTATTCAGGTCTCCATTAATAGATTACCACAATATTCTTCATGMCATGTGAGCAAGTTTATGAGAAAACAATCCCTTCCCTCTCCCCCATGTAGTCATGGCAATAGCATATATGAAATCAGGGTTGCACTTACACAAGCTTGAACAACCCTTTACTTCACCCCTTGTGAATCTGAATCCTGAATATCAAACCACAGAGGTATTTAGAGGTGTTTAGGTGTGGGAAATGCTCATACTGTTTCTATGTGGAGGCTTTGCTGATAGYATACCACTTTTTGTGTCAGTTCCTGAAAGCTTATGTGCTCTGCTCCATCGTCAGTACTCTAATGCATCACAGAAGATACATTTATTTGGGGTAGAAGTACACAGTCTAGATATCAGCGGGTTTATAATGGAATATGGTTTTGAATTTTGTGCATATGTGTGTACAGATGGATTCCTAAAGCARTGTATGTGACACTAAGATTTGGATTAACACATGCAGGTGCACTGTCATGTATACAAGGAAGAACTTTGCACTTACTTTTTGCACTTTGTACAAAATGAAAGGGTGCAAGGGAAGCTATTTTAATTTCAGTTATTTAATTAATTATTAGTGGTTGAGAATTTACTGATATGAAAAAAAAAGGAAAATTGTAGTTATTGTAGTTTACTTTTTCTCTACAGGAACAGTATATCCTCTCAAAGCTACATATAAATACATTATGGAAAAAAAAACAGTTTGGATAGAATTTCAATAGAATTTCAATGGATTGAAGGGATTAGGGAAAAACAGTACTATGTTTCAAAGCATGAATGTATTGAGTACAAAATCAGTCTTTTGTCTGATTGCTCATGATCCTTTTAATGAGGATATCGGAGTATTCCTCTCCATGCTGTAGTGAGACAGTGCAATTATGTAACCTTGTAAACACACTGAGTCCCACACAAATGTAAACCTGAAAAAAAAGGGGACTGTGAAGAGTTGGGCCTATACAAGGTTAATTAAAAATTAAAAATATTAATAATAATAATTAATTACAAGTAGCAGGAAAGTGTAATGCAAAGTTATTTGGTTCACATGAAACCATGGGTTGCTGCTGGAGTTGCTGGGCAACTGAAACAGAACTTAAATCATAATATGACCAGCCATTATAGGAAGGAGTCAGAAAGCAACATCTCTCCATGCTCTATTGTCAATGCAGCTACATTTGTGTGTACGTATGTGCAGGTCAATTATTTTATTCTTTTCCTTGCTCTTAATAAAGCATGCTTTTCATACTGTGCCAATACAGAATTACAGAGCATGGGTTTGTAATACTTTTTTTCCAGTGAGGTTGACTGATTTCTTCTCCATACTGATGCTATCATCTCATTAAGCAGCCAGCCTGGTTCTAGCAGTTACAGAGCTCCACTGAAACTACTTTGTCAGAGATTAATAGTTAAATGCTAAATACTAAGCAGCTGTATGTCACAGGTACTCTGTATAGATGAAACATGCAAAAAACGTCTTGTTCTCTCTGACCTTTTTAACRTCTAAGGTTAAAATCCTTAAGAGTAAATGCCTCAAGCCTTTTCTTGCATAACATTTTTGTCAGGCTGCTGTAAAGAGAACAGTAGTCACCTATGGCTGTTACTGCAGAGTAAACACTAAGGCCAAATTAAGGAAAAGTATTCAAACCCTTTTAGTGGGTGATTAAGCATCCCTTTGAATGCACTGCAGCTGATCAATTGCTTAAAGGCAGATATGTGCTGTAAAAAGCCTTAATAAGATGGGACAACAATTAATATTAATTAAAAGATTATTAGTAAAATAAACAGAATAGAATTACTTATAAAAGTGTGGGTATTACCAACAGGAGTATCTCTTAGCTTTATGCTGTTTCACCAAATAAACCTCAAGCTGCAAATTGTTTTGTGTGCGGTGAGGTATAGATGCTTTCAGTGTCATCCAAGAAAGAGAACCCACACCTTTCTCCTGCAATATTTCTTCCTCTTTTCTGTGCTGGTATCCATATCCTGGGCAAAGCCTTTGAACRCAGTGAAGCTCCACACTCTACCCTATTGCTCTGCATTGGTGGATAGCAGGTGACAGATAAGCCATCTGCATCTGGTATATGAAATCCAGGAGCAGGGAAGAGGCCTTGTTAATTTGTGGTGTATTCATATTTGCAGGTATGACACAGAAGTGAAACTGATGTTCAGAGCACAACAGTTGACAGTTTTGTAGAGCAGGGATATAGTCTGGAGGTGGGTGTGAGATAGCAACAAGATGATGGCATGGAAAGAAACAAGGTATCACTACTGGGAGCAAAAAATATTGCTAGCTTGAAATAGGGATGATGTACTCATGATTGGTGGAGGCAGTTTGAAACAGAATAAAAATATGTGTGGTTTAAATTAAAAAGGAATATCAGAAAAACCTAAGAAATATTAAAATGCTATTGTTATCATTTCATATGATTACAAATAGAAAGGTATCACTTTACTATGCTTCCTTTAATTACTCCCTACTGAAAATGATTTTCAGTCTAGAGGGAACACACAAGAGTTTGAAATTATCACAGAAACTATGAAATCCATTTTCTGCTAACTTCACAGTTCTTTTCAGCCATATGGATTTCTCACTGTTACTGCACATGTTGACAAGTGAGAATGTTGTCATTTTCAGAAATGCTGATGTGAACCCTCCTACTTAGCTTGCAACTTGTGTGTGAAGTTGCTTCTCCTGAATCTTTAAAATTGATTCCTTGCTTAGTAAGATTATAAAGAAGACAGCATATATAATATACAGGAAATATGGTGTTTAGCATTCCTAAGGAAGTGTTCTCAGTCTCCATATTTTTACTAGCCTGTACTAATGTGTGTTTGTGGGAGTGTCCTTTTCTTTTCTTTTCTTTTCTTTTCTTTTCTTTTCTTTTCTTTTCTTTTCTTTTCTTTTCTTTTCTTTTCTTTTCTTTTCTTTTCTTTTCTTTTNTTTCTTTTCTTTTCTTTTCTTTTCTTTTCTTTTCTTTTCTTCTCTTCTCTTCTCTTCTCTTCTCTTCTCTTCTCTTCTCTTCTCTTCTCTTCTCTTTTCTTCTCTTTTCTTCTCTTTTCTTCTCTTTTCTTCTCTTTTCTTCTCTTTTCTTCTCTTTTCTTCTCTTTTCTTCTCTTTTCTCTTTTCTTTTCTTTCCTCCTTCTCTCTCCCTCTCCCTCTCCCTCTTTTTTTCCCTCTCTCTTTCCCTTTCTCTTTCCCTCTCTGTTCTGTTCTGTTCCTTCTTTCAGAAAAGCTCTTAGGCCCAAAAAAGCTATTAACCACATCACAAATGAGTACTTGGAGCATTCAACTGGAATGCAAGTGACCTTGGTTCAAGATGCTCTATAGCCTCCTCGCCAGTGCTCTGTCTTGGCATGGCAGGTGCTCCGGTTCTGTTTTTATCACAGTAGTGCTTATCCTCTCTTCAGACTAACTCTGGAGGTAAGGAGGTGTTGACCTCTCTGATGGATGTTGCCATCTGTTAAAAGTATATTGCGATTTAATATCTTGTGTTTTCCTTAAGCATCTGCTTTAAAAGGTATTATACATCTGCTTGTGTCTTTGGTGGATTTCCAGCTTTCATATCCATATGCTAAGACGGAAATAGCTCTTGAGTTGAAATTGGTGGGAATTGGGTGCATTTTAAGAGTCCCACTAGGAACCCATCTGTTTTGTTAAGCTTCTAAAAAAAGTTTGGAACTTGTGCCTTTCAAGGTTGGCCTGCATCARTACAGACTGATGGAAATCAAGCATGCATGCACCTTAATTCCAACAAGTTTTCACCAAGCACTAGTAATTTCAGTCTGTGAAGCAGCTTTGAATACCCAAAGGCTTTTAAGCTATCTTTGAGGAGAAACAACACTCATACAGAAGAAAGGGTTACCAAAAGAGCACTGATGTATTGACATATGGATTTGCAGCATGACTTGTTGGCAGCATATATTACATAGAGGTGAACAATACACTTATTTTAGGAGAGTACAAAATAACTTAAGTAGCAATTTCTTCAGATGGAAAATAATGCACCTGAAAATAAGGACCAGTGTGCACATAACTGCTAACTTACATAAGTATCTATTTTAAAAAGTTTTGCTTAAACCTGTAATATACTGTTGACAAGTCAGTCCACAAAAGATTGTATTTCTTTATGTGCCTACAAGTGAACAAGACACAGCACACTTGCAGAAATCCTATTTAGTTATTGTAAAAACAGTGTGGTTGGAATATCACATGTCTCGTTCTTATAAATAGATAGTTTTCTGATTGTTAGTATTAAGAGCCAGAAGTTTTGAAGGCAGTTTGATTTTAGGTGAGAAACTTTCAGTAGCCACTGACACTCTGGTGAGCAGCAATGTAAAACTAAACAAAAGAAATGTAAGGACAGTCAAGTCACTGCCTCATTTGTCTAGCAGCCTCTTCTCCACTGAAGACATATTTAAATAATTCTTAATTGCAGGATAGAAACCTGAATTAAAAGTAGAAATTATTGCTCTTTTCAGCATCCAGTGAAAGTCGATTTGACTTCAGAAAAGTCATTGGTTTCTCAATTTTATAAATGCCTCATCYTTGATTTGTCTTGACAATCTTCCATATCCATTATTCCATTTTGTATCTTCCCTATCACTCACTCAAATATATGAAGGAATTCCAGTTAAAAGCACTAGGAAGAAGAGAATAAAGCTTTTCTTCCTTTGGGAAGAGAGCGCAAAGAGCTTATCCTTTGTTTGCCAAACTTTTTTTTTCTCCCAATGATTCTTGTTTTATTTGGTGTCTAGGGAGCTCTGAAATTATTTCCAAGAAGTATCCTCTCAGAAATTCTCTAACCAAAATCTAAATAATTCTTAGCCTCTATGAATTATTTACATCCTACACAGGAAAAGAATTTTTTGTATATCTCCAGCACATTAGTAGCACTGATAACTTTCAAAAGTGACTTCCATCTTTGTGTTACATTTGCTAAAACTAAGAAGTAGAGAAAAGAATACAAAAAACATGCTGTCCAGATACCATTCTTTCAAAATTAACATTTTTAAAATATCTAGTATAATTTACATATTTTGTCAGCACATTTTTTAAAAATTGCTTTGAAAACTGAAGCTATTTAATCAGTCTTCTTCACTTGTAAATTAACATTTTTCCTTTCTGCATGTCAATTACTAAGCATTTTGCCAGCAAATATTGTAACCTTTTTTTTTCTTGAAACACTATCTGTTTCTACAAAAATATGTTACTGTCTCAAAGCAAGATTTGCAGTCACTAACACTCTCAACAAACTGAAATCAACACTTACTGTGAGATTTTTACAAGGTGCCTAACTTTGTTAACTGTTTGCTTGATAAAGATCATATAATATCATGATATTTCAAACAGAGTTAGATGTTGATATTGGTTTCCAAAAAAGAGTATGCAGGGAAACTCAAGTGCTATGTAAACCACATAATGAAAACACTTAAAAACAAAGACTAAGAGAAGAAACTATGTATTTTGCACTGTCCTTGCACAAGARGTCCTGTCAATTAAGCCGGTTTCACAATAGGCCACATACTTCCCAGGACTTCACTGTTAATTCCTAATTAACTAACTGATGAATAAATGAAAGCAGATTCAAATTCCAAATTCTGCCAATGCAAATCAGTATAGATGGGCAGGCAGCTACAATTTATACCGCACATAGAATTTGACCTTTAAATTAATCCATTACAAGCAAATAACAACGATTCATTTTCCAACTGTTATCTCAGCAAGGCTCATGTCTAAAGAGTTCTTCTACTCTTCATTTAAATTCACTTGTGTCCTTGGTCACATCCTGTAAACTTCTCTAAAGAGAAGAAACTGCAAATGTCATTTATAAAAACTCTTGAAACATCCACAATTATTTTTAATATCTTGGGAAAATATTTAGCAGAAAAGCTGGTAGAAGTGGCATAGGTTCAGAAACATATCTTTTCCTAACTTCATTCTTTTACCATAAATCACATGCAGTTAAAGTAAGCAACTATATTTAGAAAGCTAAAAGAAAAAAAATCTATTTTTAACATCTACTCTTGCCAAGGTCATTCTTAATTTAGCTATTTCTTTGTGGTAGCAATTGTACAAAACACACCTTAATATGATGTGAAATATAGTCTTAATATGATCTGAAAAAAATTCCTCTTCTRCATTATTATACGACTTAGAAAACTTCTATTTAGAATTCATAAGCTTTACTTGAAATTTTGTTTTCAAATGTTTATATTAATAATTTCTCAGATGTAAAGCATGCCCAATTCTCATTTAATATACTCAATTCATTTTCACTTTTTTTTTGGATCATCCTTCTATAAAATAGTTTTGTAACAACAACAAAGAAAGGACATTTTGACTTTGAAACTTTGTTCAGCTAGTGCTGACTTGACAACTGCCCTAATGATTTTTTTTATTATTCTATTATGCTTGATAGCTACAGATGGCATGATGTGAGCATAATGAATAGCTCAAAAATGCAGACATAATATAATTTCCAAAGTAAAGTGTCCAGAATCATGGAATCCAGAAGTTGGAACTTTTTTTTCCCCCAACATTTTATTTTATAGAAGCAGCATTCTTATTTGTTTTTATTTGTTAGTAGTGGGAAAATAAAAAGATTGATTTTTATTTCCTATGACTACTAGACTAAAGAATGACTGATAACACTGAAAATGAACTGCARAATCTACAACATGAAATATGAGTACATAATGCTGAGATTTAGCTGATGTTACAGAAAAAGCTAAAAACAAAGGAAGAGAAAGAAAAAAAGGGACATTTCTCACTTGTTCACTTATCAACCTGTTGCATTGTTTCTAACTTCTGACTAAGAACCTGAGGAGGTATAGGCCCTTCTCTTTCGGTTTATTTAGTGTGTAAGTGTAGAAAGAAGGAACCTTTTTTTTTCTACTTTTGTTTATGTTTTGTTACATGATTTAAAATGGATTTTCTGCCATTTTCTGCAACTGTGTTTTAATTTTTGAAAAAATGTGTCTGATAACATACCAAATGATTTGGAAAAAAAAAAAAAAAAAAAGTATAGTATTATCCAAAATAGAGGATATTTCTATGGAATATTTTCCAGCTTAGTCTAATAGCCTCATATGGTAAAGATAAGGCTTCCTCTGATATCAAAATTTCTGCAGAAACATTCTGSTTTTGGTGGTTCATGTTGTCTCATTATGAGTTATGAGTAAAATTTGAAAAGTTCAGAGACTGATTTAAATTTGGATGCATGCTTAACTATACCACCTTAGACAGTGAAATGCAGATGGTATTCTCCTGAGTAAAGACTATTTTGTAAGACTGTCAGAGTGTCTGTTTCCTGCAAAAAAACCCACATAAATAGGTCTTTCAGTTTTTGTGGAACTATGAGGATCTTCTGAACACAACAGAGTGCTCCAAGAGCATTCAGGTTTGTTAACAATTAAAAAAAAAAAAAAAAAAGCCTTAGTCTCTTTTTTTTTTTTTAATGGATCAATATCTCTGGGACAAGAGGAGTAACGAGACAGAAGAGCGAAGCATGTTCTAAAATTTTGCATCACCTCATGTTTGGATAATGTTCTATTAAACTTTTAGAAAAAAATACTAGAATGTGTACGCATGCAGATTTTATCAGTTTTCAGGAACAGAGAAGAGGTTATATGGGACTTTGATTCTGATAACATTTAGAATTGTGAATGCAGTTAAACTTCATTTGTGGTCATTGTTAAAGTATCCATTTAAAATGTGGAGTATGATTTCAATGTTTCYTTCCACCAGTACTTCTTCTGCAGTAGCTCCAGGAGGAGGGGCTAGTGTACCCCACAAAAGGAGGGGTTTTTTGGAGGCCTACAAAATGGTGTAAAGGAAACAAAGCATGACAAAACAAACCTCATAAGTGTGTAATTCTATATATGCAAATAATGCAGCTTATGTGCAAACACATGTAGCTAACCAGCTAAAATTCAAAGCTAAACYAAGGCTTTCAGTAAGTCTTTGTGAAAGTTAGTCCCATGTCTATGTTCTTTTACTTTCAGAACTTTGCTCTCTGTGATAATAAGGTCATAATATTTTCTGCTGCCTGTTAATTGGATTTGTAAAGAAAAGTACTTCAGAAATTTTTGGGTGAAAATCTAAAAAAGCAACAAAAAAGAGTCATGGATCATAACAAYATTTAAACCAGAACTTAATAGCTAAATTATTTCCATTCTATTTCAGGAGCTTGGCTTCACATATATATAGTTCTATAATAGAAATATTTAGATGAAGTTTGGAAGAGTGGGTGGGATATTTCTTTTAAATTAAAATAATTTAAATTTAATTTAATTTAATTTAATTTTTAAAAAAGTTCCTTGGGCTTTGGAACTAAGATTGCAATTACAGGGACAATTCATTGAAACTTTACTAGAAATATTATTCCTCTGAGACTGGAAAGTCTGACATGAAAGAACAATTGGAGCTAAAAAAAATCCAAAGCAATATTCATCTCTCAAGTTTGTTTCCTCATATCTTTGGCATCTCAGCTTACACTTCAATAATCAAATAAGATCTCTGCTGTGAAAAGCATTTCATCTTTGCTCATTCTCTACAATCTTACTGTGCATATTTTAATGACAATTTTCCTTGGGAAAAAATACAAGTTCTTGCTCTTAAAGTAAGAAACTGATTTGAGAAATTAATTTATTTCAATGTCTCTCCTTTCCAATCATAGGCTGAGGTCAGATCTTAAGCTCTGACTAACTCAACTGTCCTTAGGTGTTTGTGCTATTATAGTTAATTGCACTTTTCARCTTGCATATTCCTGCTTTTTGCAGCCAGATACCACCAAAGAGAGATGGAGTTCTCTGTCATGTGCCAGTAATGTCACCTCATCTCCAATGTCCTAATTATTATCAAAGTTTAAGTTATTGCTATCTATTGTGTTTCCAGGCAAATATAAATTCATCAATAGATGATTCATCATTTTGTTAGGATACGGTAAGTTTTCTATGACTTCTGGTCTCTCTTTGCCGAATAAAGTGAAAATGTACTGACTTTTCTGGGTTTTTTTAAAGGGTAAGATTCAGATGCCTTATTTTTAAGGACTAAGCAATTTCATATAGATTCTTAATCAATAACTTGTTTTTTACTAAGTACATATTAATTGAATACAGCTCACAAATGCTGCCAATGAAATGAAAAGCTGAGAGAAATATTATTTTAAATACACTTGTGAGTCTATTACACTTTACATTTTACTAATAGTAATAGTAATAAAATCTGTCTGATTAATGAACATGGTATTTATTCAGGTCTCACAAGTCTGGTCTGACGGGATATCAGAGCTGCATTCCCTGAAACCTCCATGGTGGAGGAACTAGACAAGACAAAGAGATCTTTAAGGGTTTCCTCCCCTGCTCCTCTTAGGTCCACAGTTCCTATTCCATCAGCAGCTCTTCTTCTCTACACAAAGTTTAGGGTTTGGGAGACTATAGTAGTCCTGGAACGCAACAATTTCAATACTGTTTAGTATGGTGTACATGACATGTACATACATGACATGTAAATAATCTAAATAATATTCCAATCAGCATTAGCGTGGCCACTCTGCTGGCAAATTCAGGCAAGTTAAATAACTGCKTTGCCAGTACATTAATAGTGCTCCACTGAAACTAAATAGTAAGTTTACTTTGGCATTCCTTAGCAATATTTTGATTTTCTTTGCACTTTTTATTCATGAGTCTGTATTACAAAACTGCATGAGGTGTTTAAAGTTTAAAACACACTATCCTCTTCTTTCAAAAAGACTTAATTAGCTTGGGTACTGTAAATTAATAATTTCATATAGCTCAAATTATTGCAATGGAAGAATCTTTCAGCACACAGTGCAGCGTCCTGCTGAGCATCAGTAGTGGGAAATGTATCCTTAATGGCATGTGCATTAAATTTATAAGCTAACAGCATTTGCTTTGAATATTTCAGCCTCCGTGTCCATCTGTCAGTCTTTCTTTAAGAACAATGTAATTAGTACAGATTGCTCTTTCCCTTGATTTAAACAGATAAGAAAAAGTTAGATTGAGATCTCCAGAAATACGTCAATGAGATTRTGCTTCTATTTCACCAAGGGGGTTTGAAGGACTGTAGCTCCAGTCAGTAAGTATCTATCCTGTGGGATATTATAAAAACTATGTTGTCCTAACACTTTGCCATTTAATTGCCATTACACTTAAAGTCATTTCTTATGAAAAATCCTATAAAATTTAAGGGTCAATGATAATTTTCTATAGTTTCAAATGACCAGGATGTGGGATTTGTATTTAACTGTCCTTAATTCAACTGTCCTTAAAATTGAGAAAGGACACTAGGAGCAATATATACGGTCATATGATTTTTCTGTATTTCCTGTTGGTAATCCCACTCAGATCTTTTCTCCTTTACAACTTTACCCAAGGCAGATTTCTGCCAGCAGCTTGCCGCCTTCATCATTTCAGTAGATGCTGGGCACCTGCTAAGCATCTTCTACTCTCATAATGTACAGTGTAGAAAGGGCACGGAACACGTGTGGGTATTTGCTGATTACTTACCATTTCTCCAATCTTTTTCTTAACGGTGCCTTCTCCATCTCCTGATAGCTGATATCTGACTTTTTCTCAGACATCTTTAGCACACTTACTCATATGTCTGGTAACTGTACTTCCACTCTCTCTTTCAAGAGGAAAACAAGTTGACATTTCAGGTGATCAACTTGGCAAAACTCATAAATGATTTCCAATACAAAAAAGAAGCATGTAGGAAGTAGAAACAGGGCCTGTCTACAGAGAAGGAATTTAGAAACATGGAAAGCCAAAACTGGACTGAAATTCAGACTGAAATTGACTTGCAGAGGATTTCAATAGCAACATGAAGAGTATTTACCACTGTGTTAGTTCAGAAGGCTGAGTAAAAAAAGGTCCACTGCTGAACGGGGTGGGTGATTTGGTGACATGGGCACAGACAAGGTTGAGATATTAAGTATCTCATTCACTTAATGTCTTGCTGGCAATGCCTCCTTAGTCTCTGCAACTAATGGAGGAGAATGATCGACAGTGGATAAGGATTAAATCAGGGATTACCAGAGATATTGCAACCTATATGAGACCATGGCACCTCAGTGGGCTGCACCTAACGCTTCTGAGAACCTGGTCAATGCCCTTGCATAGAAGTATCACGGAGATTGGCTATTGACAACTGGAGAAAGACAAACGCTGGATCTATCTTCAAAAAGTCCAATGGGAAGATCCAGGGAATTAGAGGCCAGCCTCACTTCAGTCCCTTTGAAAGTCATGGAGCGAATATGTGTGCCTGTGCACACAGAGGAGGACAAGGATCACAGCATCAAAAAATCACAGAAAAGTTGAGGTTGGAAGCGGCCCCTAGAGATCATCTAGTCTACCCCCCTGCTCTAGTCTACCCCCCTAGAGCAGGAGGAGAAAAGGAGGAGAAGAGGAGGAGAAAAACACCTCTGCAAAAACCTTATGTAACTGCCACAGGCTTGAGAGGCTATTCTRATCCTTCAGTCAGCAGAAAGATATATTAGGGGGGTTGTTTTTAGTGAACAGTAGTAATAGCAGCAAAAATTGATCTGATTCCTAGGTAAATATAGGAGATCTTTCCTGTAGGCATTATTGACACAATAAGGAGACTCATGGTAAATAACTAGTTCTTTTATATATAAACTCAGATTTTTTGTTTTTCTGGTCCTACAGCCATCTTACTAGTCACCTGCTTTATTAAAGGTTACAGTACGGATTCAAACACTATGAGTACTTCTGCTCTTAAAATAATCTCTGGATATTTCTGTGGGGTGCTTCTCTTCCAACACTTCAGAAACCTTGTTGGATACAACAGTTACAGTCAGTTACACAGGAGCAGGAAGACTGCTTCCTTTTTAACAAAGACTTCAGGTTTATGCAAGTAAGTACAATGAYGAGCTTTGGTTTGTTTTCTTAAAATGGATAAAAAATAATAGCTTTCCTTTCAATATACTCTGAATTTAGTGCACAACAAATATGAAAAATAACATCTGAAACTCTGATTTAGAGCAAATTAATTTTTTTTTCCAAACAATGTGTTTTAGCTTTGTGTTCGTTCACACTGTGAGAAAAATGGAATTTCAACTAACAGTATTGATTTAAAAAAAAAAGGCTTTGTCAGCATTTTTCTCCACAAAATTCAACAATTTTTTGAACTCTCTCTCACACTGTAATTTTAATCCTGACAGTTCTTTTTATAAACTGTCTTCTGAACTGCCTCCTTTCTCAGCACAAAGAACAAGTTGCATCTATAAGGACATGATAACCAAAATAAATTAAGTAATTTAAGTAAAAGAAATCCTGAGAAAATGAAAAAATACCAAAGAACAGAGAAATATAACTTTTGGGGTTTTTTTTCTAAAAATTTTCATAAATCACAAAAGAGAATTTTGGGTTAGTTCTTACTTCTCCATGCTTTTGAAGGCTTTAGTGCTTTCCTTGATTTCACACTTGGGCATTGAATCAAAACTGTCACAAATCAGTCCTAGGCCATGGTTTTTGCTTCCATTGACCTTACCAAAGCTATTCATTTCTGCCCTGATGTTCATACATGTAAACATACCTATAGATAGATAAGAGAATAGAATTACATTGCTCAAAGGCACTCATATAGCTAGCACACTTGTAAGTCCAGAAATGCTGGTATTGTGCCCACTACCATTTCTGCTTCTTTTTTTTTTTAATGGCAGAAAACAGTTGCTACTTTCTCTGTAAAACTGCTTTCACATGWACTGAACTATAGAGCTTTAACAACCAACAAATTACTGCAAAGATTAAACTAAGCTGTAAGTAGGATAAGCCCATTAAAGTCCATAATACCAATATAATAAGATTTTGTGTAATAGTTACAGGTCAGAAAATGACAGTCATGAGAAYAATTTAAAAACTATGAGAGTTGCTGTAATAGGATTTTTTGGGAGGAAAATCACTTGCTGTTTTATAAGATGGTAGCAGCATTTTAGCGAAGATTTACAAGTGCTTGACATGTTCCACGTATTTTGCAAATTAACTGAATTCATAATGTCAGAGTATAGCTTTGGCTTAATGTGAAAGGGTTATAAGAGTGCACAGGGCTGAGACCTTATAAAACACAAGAGCAATGAACAAACTGAATAGTTTTAAGCTATGCCTCGCTTTTAATATTGAGCTGGCTGAATCCCCACGAGTTCAGGCATCTGTTCCTCATCAGTGACAACACCACATGGGCAGGTAGCACAAGCTACCTTCTGGTCAGAGAGGAAATGCTGCTTCACTAGGAAACCGGTGTGCTAAGCAGTTTTCCCTATGGATCTGAGAACTTGGTGAAGGAAAGATTTCAGGTCTTGACAGCTCACTGCTGTTAGCAATTTGGACCTGGAACAAGGAGAAATTTGAGTCAGCAGCTAAGAAAAAATCTAGCCACYCCGATCAGGGGAGGCAAATCAACTGAAATGATTAACACAAAGATCATGTTTTGAATGTTGTTGCATCAGGTCATTGCATGTGTCAAGACATGGACTAAAACTAAGAAATATGAACTAATCTCCAACATCTAAAAGAAAACATCTAAATTCTCATTTTCTTGTTGGATCCTACAAAATAGAAATTTCTGATATTTTTCTAATTTCTTTAAAGAATGTTACAAATATGTAGTAAAATGCAGTAGTAAAAGAAATATTAACAGTTATAATAACTYCAAAATTTCAATGTTTTTGTTTAATTATTTTTCTGTGCTATATTCAAACTAAATKAAATTTAAATAAAGAGCAGTAGATAGTCCAAAATTTTCCTAGGTGATGCTCCCTCCATACCTTCCTGGTATGAAATATTCCACACGTCTCTCRAGAGAATATATCTCTCCTCTTAGGAGGATTGGTTTCCACAGTTCCAAGGGATTAATTAAAAAAAAAAAATCTTTTCACAAAAAGAAATATTTCTACTTYATTTCTTGCAGAATGTGGAGGCCTGATATGAAAGGATGGTTTCATAGAAGAATCCAGTTTCTGCTATGGAATTCTTCTGTGATATAAGACAAACCATGTAAAATGTTCTCACAGGTGGCCACTATATAATTTGAGATTCCWGGGGCATGACTTTACCGAATGCAGAAACACAATGTACTCTTGCCTTTGATGTCATTCACTGAAAACTGTGCTCTAAACATGGAAGTACTGCATTATGCAACTGACATTTTGRCTATTTTTGTCCAAAATTATTACATACTTTTAACAAGTTCAGCTTTCAGTTCTATTTAATTCCTGTTATAGAAAGTGGGGAGTGATAATGCTTCAMTGTAACAAAGTATTAGAAGACAAGTTTTGGAAAGAACTAAGACCAATGAAGTTTAAGCATCGGACAAAGAACCATGAAAATATCAGTTATTTTGTATTTTGCAGAGTTCATATGAATAGAAGGAGGTAAGACATGAAGAGAATGAAGATGAATATTGATAATAGTTATCAATACTGTGAATTTAAAGTGTTGTGAAAAATACTATGGAATTGGGTCCTTAAGAACATATAACTAATAGAAAAATGTGATTGTGAGAAATTCTCCCCAATTTTCAAGTTCTTGATTGTCAACAATCTAACCATTTTAGTTATTTTATTTCAAGGAAACCTCTATTGGAACATATGCAAGGATGTATATAGCTAAGAGCAGCGTAGAAGTTTTCAGATTTTCATTAAATACACGAGAGATCATTTCAAACAGTTTATGACAGGTAGATATTGCTCTTACTTAACAGGCTGTATATATATTTAAAGACTGCTACCATATATTCATAAGAAAAAAACTTAAAGCAAACCACCCATTACAAGTACAGAGCTTATTTTTACAGCCCTAGTTACCTGGATGTCCAAAAGAATTGGTTTAGTGTTTGTTCAGAATTAATTTATCTAGTTAGAGATAAGCTTAATAACCAGAGAGTTAAAATTGTTGTACAGACTATTAATAGTCTTTTGAAGCAGAAGATTAAAGGTAAAGAAGCAAACCAAAGTGATAACCTGTGACAAATCAAGTCAACATAAGTCAAGAAAATGACAAAAAGAGATAATTTTAATATATCATATGAAGTATCTACAAGAAGTAGCTTCTATAAAATATTAAAACAAGCAGAATTTTTATACATAAATATATAGATGGCTTTCCGAATTTGTAAAATTCATCAGAGTCCAAACTAAAAGAGATTGTTGAATGAATAGTGAAAATAAGTTTATATAAATTTAAATTCTATATAAATTTAAATAAGTCCCATAATGAAAAAAAAAGCTCCACTTCCTGTATGATACTATGAGCCAAATTACTAAAGAAAACATCTGAGAGAGGGCAAGAAAACCATCATAAAAAAAAAAAAAAACCTTCGCTATTTTCTCTAGTTCCCAATTTAACCATCAAGCTTTATTCAATGCTTTATTAGAATTAATTTAAATTGCTTTTTTCTGTCATTTAGAGTCAAGTTAGGAAAATATGCTAAAATGAGCTGGTTTTCTTTCTTTGGAAATATAARGCTAAACAGAGAGCTGTATATGTGTATTAAAGTCAAACCCCAACACAGGATGTTCAAACTCTAAATTTCAACAATCGTACCTACCTATTGATTTCCAGGCATTAAATTCTGGTCAACCTACTTGTTGAATGCTCCACTCTTCTTATTCTGAATCTCCTTTTTTTTTTTTAAACATCTGAAATATTAGTTCACAGAAGTTCAGATGAGATCTGAGGGTTTTTATAGTCCCATTAATAAAGTCATTCTCTACAGAAAATGTTTCATATGGCACATCTTGGAATTATTTATTGCTCTTATATGTTGTACCATATTTGTGCTTTACAGCTATCCCACCACCAGATAGCACTCCCAGCAGCAGTTTCAATGCAGCACATTGCATGAGCAGAGGTGGTTGTTTTCCCCATTGGCTTCTATCCAATACCTGTTTTGCACCATTTTGTTTCATCTAACTTCTATTCCTCTAATCTTTAAAATTATATGTGTATATAATTATATAATTATATGTGTATACACAAAGAAATTAGGAGCACAACACTATAGCATGTGGCAGAAATGATCTGACCTAGCTTTCTATGGGAACACGAACACAACTGTTAGGATAATTAAGCAATGGAACGAGCTACCATGGGAGGCAGTAAAATCCTCCTACAAGGAGATAAAGAAAGCTAAATGAGATCTATATCTTCTAAGCATTGTCGTCATGAATACTACAAAATTTACCCAGATATGTGTATGTGATATGATAATCAGCCACTCAAAAATTTGTAATCCTAAATAATATCATGTGCTCTGTAGAACTCCATTCCTTCTCACTCTCAGAATAAACTATCAAACAAATGAATCATTTCATTAAACTCTKCGGTTTCCATGTTGACTCATGCTCTATCTTTTCCAAAAACTTTCGTGCTTAAATCTCCAAAGTCATGTTTTCTGATTTGTGTCAGAAAAGCAAGAAAATTGAGATGCAAAAAAAAAAAGCAAAGCAAAACTGACTTTTTACAAAGTCATTTTGACCATATTTCAGGCTAAAGAAATAAGAATATATGATACACCTTGGAAGATGTATACATTGACTTTTTTTTTAGATAATTAATTCTGCTGCACAGAGTTTAAAATATATTTAAGGTGAATCACGTGATATTTTGAAAATAGCCCTAGACAGCCCACACTTAATATTCCTTTCCTCTCATATGAGATGGATGGTTAAACAGACAATGCAATATGTGCAATTTGATTCATTGTGCCTTGTTTTTGATGACTTTCCTCTACTTGTGAGGAACACAATAATCTTGCCAGCTTCTTCTACTGAAAGTAGGAATATCAGTAAAGTGGTTAACTTAAATGTGTACTCAGCCATTGTAAAAGAGATAACATTAGGCTTAATAATCATTATTTTAAATGGAATTTGTTTCAGAACTTATATTCAAACATCTTAATATGAAACATATTTCTGTCTTCTTTCTTTTCTTCTTTAAAGCATCCTTGCTTATGACACGTTATGCTACAAAACAAACAAGAGTTGTTTAGATTTGGAAAAGGCATCTGTTTCACACAGTGATTTTCACTTGATGGTGTTAGACTATATTATTATTATTATTGTTATTGCTATTGTTATTGTTGTTATTATTTCTCTTTTCTGAGGTTGTCCTGCCTTTATCCACCTCCATTCACAATGGAAAAATACTTTTCCAGAGCAAAATGGCTTTTCTCATCTTTCCTTTCCCATTTACCCGATTACATCACACTTCCTTGTTGACCAGACTTTTCTTTATGACATTTTTTAAGCTTCACTATTTCAATTGTGTTAATATAGATCTTTGCATCTTGTCTAATATTTAACTCAACCGTGAGTTTYGCTGTTGTTGCTGTTACAGATATGTGGATTAAAATGGAACCATCAAAGATATAAAAGGAACAGAACGCCAAGTAGAAAGTAAGATAAAAGTATACCAAGAAAGTGAAAGCATGGAAATGTGGCATGCATATCCTTATTGGAGCTACAGGCTATTTAAGTACCATTCTTGGTGAAAGGTGGTGAAATACCAACTTGAGACAAACATCTGCTGTCTAATTTTCTCCTTATAGGTAGCTACATAAAAGATGTTGCATGTAGTCATTGGGAGGCATGGAAATCTACCTAGTAGGGTGAAAGGGAGACATACAAAAAACTGCTTTAGAGTGACTTTTAAAGAGGGAAAATCTTTAATATTTAGAAATTAATATAAAAAAAAACCAAAGAATTAGTGAATAAGTGAAATTTTGCTATATATTGCATCAAGAATTTAATGATAAAATTGTAAATAATATTCTAGAGAACGAAGAAAAAGAACTAGTATAATATCAATTTTCATTTTTGCTATATTCTATGTATAAAATATGCTGGTCATTCTTAGTTAGCAGTCGTTCACCATAGCAGTGATTTAGGAAGAATAATGCAGTTAGCCAAATCACAATATCAGAATAAAACAAGATAATAAGAAATAAGGATATGTATTCTGTGCAATGATCCTCCACTCGATTTAATTTTTCTTTTGGCAAATTTGGATAGTAAGCAGCATTTAACTAATTTCTGAGCTAGCTAAATATATCTTCACATATTASATGATGGAATCCCTTAGAAGTCCTGTGTACTTATACATACCTACTTCCAGATAGAAACCAGAAATGATCATAATCACATGAGCTTCTCATTAAAGTAAAAAATATACACAGTATTTCACAGTTCTATGTGACTAAATAGATTTYATATAACTTCATGGAACTTGAAGAACATACGATCAGCTATACAGGAACTGAACATGTATTTTAATTTTAAATTGAGGGCTGTTTTTTTTCTTGGTGAACCAGGAGTGTCAGTCTACTGAAAGTGAGTTGATAATATTAGAGGTCACACTCAAAAAAAAGCAAAATGTTTAAAACTCTAACTGTTTTGATTTATCTTCTCTAAAATATCTTTTACTAGTTTTAGGCAGGAAGATAAAATATGGACCCTCTTCCCCTTTYAGTTCTATGCCTGATTTCAAATGACCATTGAATTCTCCTTTAGGAGCTCAAATGCTACTGCTGACTACACAAGACATGCGGATTAGTGTAGAAGTGCACTAAAGTCAATCAATCTGTGAAATTTTCATAATATGGTTAGGAATTTCCAAAGAAATCTTTCATTTTAGTCCTATACTATTACTCCTAATTCCAAGGTCAAATAATTAATGAGATCAATACTGTGGTCTTGCCAATATTTAAACTGTTAACAATAATTCTGCAGGTTTTCAGTACAAACCTTTCACTRAACTATTTATATAAAGTAATTAAATAATTTCTCAGAATTTCATTTTTCATTAAAAAAATGCATTAAAATTATCTCTGGTGTGCACTCATATGTGCAACGTGCTACCATTCTACAAGCCTTCTTAGTYCTGAAGATCTAATCATTCGAGATACTTCCTGTATTATGAGCCTTTTTGTGTAGTATGAGTCAAATTATTAAAGATATTTTGGTACTTTAAACATCCATATGGATACTATAGCCAGATTACATTTATTTTGTTGAATTTTTCAAATAAATGGATGGTGAGAAGGACACAAACAACTCCAAGTTGAAATCTGTAAAAATTTCCTATCATGTATCCTCCAAAAAATCATTTCAAAAGCACATGTCATCTTTCCTGTTAATGTTTTTAAGAAGATGTATTTTGTTCAGGAAATTTTGAAAAATTATTTTTTARCAAAATCATTATAATTTTCCTAACAAAATGGCTTAAAAACTCTTTAACAATCTGAAATCTAATATTTTACTCTGGGTTGGACAACAGCATTCTGGCTGATGTGCAACACTTTTTGGCAAAATGAATTATTAATGTGTATATATTATATACATATTATTCACAAATATTTCATGTATATATATATATACATGTATATATATAAAGGATTGCATTCCTATCCACCTTCCCATCTGAAAAACTAATACTTTATATTTTATTATGTAATACTAAGATAATAATACTAGATAAGACTTTTAAGCTATCTCAAGGAGTTGATAAAAATGAGATTAACAGATTTTAGGTGCATAAGCAGCTTAGGTGCACCTCTGAACAGCACTTTAGAGGACTACCTGTACTTTCAAGCACATAGGTCTGACTTAGGTCTGATGCCCAAGACCAGAACACAACATAACACAACACCCAGCAATGTTTTCASAAAAAAACTAATGAGTGGAAAGATAGCGTCATGAATTGAAATACTCTAACAGTATTGTCTTGAATTAAAGCATRGAAAAATAAAATGTGAATTACCGGRGAGATGAGAGGGCAAACAAGAAGATCTAAGCTTCTTAGAGAAAAGGCTTGAGTAAGAGCTTTTGGGATACTTTTCAGCTGAGGAGTGAAACACTGTTTCTCTGATTTCTTTCAGCACATGAGAAATCCTAATACATAAATAGAAAATCAGCTTTAACATCTCCCTGTTTGTTCTAAGCTCTCCCCTCATTAAAAGCTCAATGGGAGTTCTGATTTGTTGACACAGTGTGGATAGAAGCAATAAAGATCAAAGCTATTTCTGTCATTTATTTTTACRGGTAATGAAAGGAGTTGGTTATAAAGACAACAGATACGAAGAGTATATAGACAACTTAGGGATTGTATATTAACATGCATACTATCCAAGCTGCCAATGTAAAGCTTAAATTGGTAYTTTTTACCTTTAATCTTTTTCTTTTCAGTAGTTTGAACCCCCACAAGATACATGTGCTCCCAAGTCTAACTTGCTGTGAAAGGTCAAAACTATTTAAACTTACCATTAAAAGAAAAAAAGTTGRGTTTTCAATTCACAAAACAAAGGCATAAAATATTGTAGTGTCAAGAGTASCTTTTTGAATTCTGAACCCTTAAATAAATAATTCTTTCTTTCTAATTTTCAGAGGAAATAAAGGAAAGCCTGRTCTTCTTGGAAATACTCTTTACTCTGACCACTATGTTATAGTACATATAAATATAACACTAATGAAAATCATATTAGTTATTAATGGTGTGCAAATTGTTCTTGGTAAACTCTGA
The DNA here is from genome assembly GCA_003342815.1 of Eudromia elegans. Classification (NCBI taxonomy): domain Eukaryota; kingdom Metazoa; phylum Chordata; class Aves; order Tinamiformes; family Tinamidae; genus Eudromia; species Eudromia elegans. The sequence goes on along the minus strand of PTEX01000268.1, from coordinate 608,363 downwards.
AGCAATGCAGAACTTAYTTGACTTCTCTTTGAGCTTACTGAGGTTTACTGAAAGAACCATAATTCAGTGAAGAAAGGCTGAAAGTTCAAAACGTGTAAGCTTATTTACAATGTCGTATTAGAACTGAACAATTTATTCATTGAAATACCAACAATTTTAATCAATTTCCCTGTCAAGCCCAGATTTAATTTAAAATACTACTATTTCCACCAACACTGAAAAGAAAATATTAACAAGTTTGGAAGCCTGAGATGTGATATTTCTGGAGATATGTAATGGCGTTTCAGTTACAGAGCCCTGATTCTAGTGTGTCCCAGCAGACTTTATCTGAGGCRCAACCATTTCACATTCGTAACAGAAAAGCAAGGTTTTTATAGAATGAAGTTCCATTTTGTTCAGATCATAAAAGATAAGCAAAGAAGAAAAGGGCCCTGAGATAGATGGGTTATGTTCTCCTGATTTTATTTTATCACTAAAGTTTTGACTTTGAGAAAAGCAAGAATACACCTTTGTCTTCCATATAGCTGTCTCCTCAAAGCCATCACCGTTCAGATAAAGGGCTCGGATAAATGACCAGAGCTATCTCTAGCAGATTTTTTTTYCCCTCCATTATAGTGCACCTGTTAACCTCTCTGGATAATTTCTATTCATTACTTTTAAGAGTAGGASCCTACTTTCACATTTATTTATTTCTTTCAAAAAACTACAAGAAGTAATCATCTTAAATAATCCTTTAGTGAGAGTGTTAAGAAGGAGGGCTTTCAACACACTGCTCCACTGAGGATATTTTAATTATCTTGACATAGCTTTGTCTGTGCGTCAGATGAKAAATTTACCTTGCTACTGTGTAGAAAAAAATGCTCTGACATCTTCTGGTCCTGTTTTAAAACTAAATTGATGATTCCAAAATGTGAATCTAAGCCCAAATACTGGCCACCCTAAGAAAAGGGTTTTTTTTTCTGAGAATATGTAAAATTCTGAGGGGGCAGAGAGTAGTGGGGGCAGCTTTTTGTAAAATAAGGATATAATTTTCCTGAACATATTTTAAAATGAACATATTTTAAATTTTATTTCATTCCTGTGAAAATCCAACCTATAAAAAAAAGCTGTGTATGCAATATTTTCTAACTTCCTGATTCCACTTTTTTTTTTTTTTAGATATGCAATGTATAAGAAATCATATCAGATGTCACTAACAATCACAGATATTCAGCTGAATTGCTGAACATGAGCAAATAACTATTTTTTTCTAACAATGCTACTGAAAGACTACCATTTTTTATGGTCTAAAATTACTCTTCCAAAATGGCTGAGGGCTGTGAATTTTCCAAAGTTGCAAGAATTAGCTGGATATAGAAAAACATCCTTTGGGGAGCCAAAATTACTTTCAAGCTTCTGAATTTCTAAGACTGACTTAAATAACCACCATTACTGGTATCTGTACCATAGAAAGGAGAGAAAAATCATTGGAGTCATTATAAGCTCTGATATATGAAGCTAACATAGATTTTCGTTTGCAACTGCTTTTATAGAAGCAAGMTTTTGTTGGAACAAATATATTTTAATAATATTCACTTGCAGGCTTTATAACTTTGCTAAGAAAAATCTCAGGGTTTGATCTTAATTTAAGGAATTGTAAACAGGTCCAAGGCACTGCCATTAATATTTTTGTAGCCTCGTTACTGGAGCTGACAAGTTGCAAGGTTTTTTTTAGTTTGTTTGGTTTTTGTTTTTTTTTTAAGTAAGCCTGGAAATGGTGGTTTACAAGCATAAAGGGCCAAACAGGTAAGGGGTGATAATATAATCTCGAATTTAATCAAAATCTTCAATCACATTCATGAGTAAATGGGCATGTTTTGGTGTAGAATATAAGTGAATTCTACCTTGTTTTCTATAAAATCAGTGCTACACAGGAATAAAAGTCATAGTGTTGCAGCAAACAAGGACTCTTCACTTATACCCTCTTCAATAATATGATTTATTTGATTAGTAATAAGGAATTGCTTGAACCTGTAAGGAAGTTGATTCTGACACCTGTGCTGCTTACCTTTTCAAGCTGGATTAAATGGAATTAGCACTAGTACAGGATGTTATAAATTGCCTAAGCAGAGATATTTTAAAATGAAAGTTAAAAAAATCAAAACATAGCAGAAGCATGATTAAAAAAAAAAAATTAAGAGAGATGTGAAAAGTGAATTAAAATGTCTTTTATTTATTCTTATTTTTATTTTAAAATTGTTTCTTTTACAAGCCCTCACACTGCAATGGTCACTGAGCTGTGTATTAGATCTGCAAGAGTCTACCTCTACATAATATAAAATTATGATAAACGAGACAATTTTCTACTTAGTATGCAGCTGTGCACCACTGTGCACATTTCAGGAATCAGAAATATGTTAAAAGCATAAACTAACAGCTTAACTTGACTTCTGCATGTACACCAGAGAGCAAAAACTGATATATTAAAATATATTTTTAATGATTCACCTTCAGAGGACCCAACAAACCAGCTCAAAAGGAGTAGTCAACATCATATCTTTCAATAAGGAGAAAAAAMCACACTCTTAACTTCTGAGACATTTGAAAATGCTTGAAAACAAGGTATGTGATTGTCCAACCATCCTTGTACACAGAATTTCTTTTTCAGAAGAAAAGTTTGTACTACCTACATATGTATAACCTATATTGTATGTAACCTAACTAATACTTTCTCAACGAACACCTGAGTGCTAAAATATCATTTTTAGATTTGCGTGAAAACAATATTAGAGCTGTAGACATCAATCTTTAAGAAATAAAAAAGTAGTCTACTAACAAAAAGTGGGAGAGAGTCACATAGCATCAGAGATAAAGTTTCTGTGCAACTTTATCTGCCTACCTTATTCTTGATATTCCAAAATCTGAGGTTACATGCAAAAAATCACCTCTCCTCTCAAAATTATCAAAGGGATACATTATGAGATTGCAAGTCATTTAATAACATCTCTTTATATCTTTAACTTAATTCTTAAGAAAGAGGTTATAGTCCCTAGAATATGAGACAGAACATTTTTACCATCTCCTGCTGTGAGATTTTAAAATCATTATGTAGGGTACATAATTTGATATCTTCTGTGAGAAAATGTTTAGCTTCCTAGGGAAATGTTTGTAACAGCAAAGCCAAAAGGCAGGAAGATTTGGAGGTGAGATCATATCCTCTAACCAGACCTACACTAAAAACTGCTGTTGGTTCCAAGGGTTGTGGATGTGTTTGTGCATCTATATAGGTGTTTTATCTATTTCATAGAAAATGATGGACCTTGTAGAAGTCACAATAGACTTCAGAGAAAAGTTGTTCCCCATTTGTCCAATGCTTTTATTGTGTGATACTGTTAGGTGTTCATTGGCTTATAAGACCTTGGCACTGAGGTAACTACAGTAGTGTTCTACAGACAAAAGGTCTCAATCTCCAGAGCCTTAACTTCAAAAAAATTTTAGATGCATTGAATTAAAAAATAACTTTGTCTCATTTATTGCTGCATTTTTTTTCAAAATAGTGATGCTCCAACCGTGTAACTACAGTTATAATCCCCTCCCTCCAGTCTAGTATCAGGCACGGTTAAGAATGTGGCATGCAAAAAGTAAGATACATTATCAGAGCCATGTGCAACATACACAGCTCTTGAATGCATAATGCATATATTTTGACTATGTCATTAATCTTTTTCTTTCAAAAATAGAAAGCTCAAAAATAATTAAATACACACACACACACACACACACAAAAAGCAGAATCAACTTTGCCTTTACATGCAAAAAAAGCATTTCATTAAGCCAAGGTCCAACTTTATGCTGCTGAATAATTTTATTCAATAGTAACACTGCAATTACTGTGTAAATAATTCATGAAACATCCAACTGCAGCCATGGATTCAAAATATATTTTTTTKGAAAGACTTGGACAAAAAAACAATCACCTCTCACCCTTTTACTATTGCAGAATATCATCCTTCCAAATAGATTATTTATATAATATGTTATCTGTTACACCATACTTTTTGCTTCTTTTGTTTTGTTTTCACTGAAARTAAGTTACACTCCATTCTCATTTTATTTTCCCTTTTGTCTACACAAAGTCTAACATTCATTGGCTTCTTTTCTTTTGATATGGTCTTCTAACTTGTTCTACTTTTACCCTTGCTAGGAATTTTCTTCTTCCTTGTGTTGCAACTCCTCTTCTCTTTTAGACCTTTCTAGGAGAGAGCCTGTAATTGAGTTTATTCTTTACACAAGGTAACTGTAATTAACAAGTGTTAAAGTCTTTGAACTGACTTGCCACACATAGCCTGGGCTYCCGAGACTGGCTTTATGCTTTTGCAACACTGACAAAATAAAACAAGCCTTAAATTATGTTTGCAAAGAACCAGTGACAGGGTTAATTAAGTGTGCCATCTTAATTCCTCAAATCTGTATGTAAGGCCCATTGGAGGAAAACTTTTTTTTTCTGTCAAATTGTAGGCAGTATAACTGCAATCAGATTATCAAATGTACATATATGGTTAATAACAGTCATATTACAGATATCATCTATGTTTTCAAAAGCAAGATATTCATAAAAGTTTCTTTCTAGCTTTCTTAAATGATCTCATCATTTTACAGCTGAGGTAGAGGTTAAATAAAATTTAAATGTCAGTACCACATGTCCCTGCTAAACAGAATAGGAAGGAGAATTCCTGAGATTATTTGAATGTGCACACAAGTATGTGGCAGCTATTTTTGCTTACTAGGGTCAATGAGATTTGGTTAAATGTAGAATGTGAGTAGACTTTATCTTTTATGTGACTGAGTTTGCTTTCAAATATGGAGGCTCAGAAACTGCAGCAGATATTTCTGTATATTATTTAAAGAAGTAATGGAAAATCAAGAAGTTTTTTATTTTAAGTATGTAAGCTATTAAGCCAGAAAAAGAATATGCTTACATTGGGAACCATAGCAGGAGGTGCAATCTATCCATACTTTCCTTGTTCATCTAAAAAAAGCAAAAACAAAMCAAGAATTCATAGCAAATAAAAAATATTCTTTTTTAAAAAAATCACYTGAAAGGAAATTCTGGTCTTGTTCTATACCTTAATAAAGCTGTAAATTCCGCCATCGCTGACACAGCTCAGATAATACAGAAAATAAAACTACATTAAATGTATGTGTGTGAAGAAAGAATTTTTTTTTTAATTTCTGAAAAAATATAGTTTTTTTAACTTCTTTGTTTTTTAAAAAAGTGAAAGCATGTTTCTTTAAAGAGTTCTATATTCTGCCTGTAATGCAAGAAATAGTTGGGGAATACATTCTATTTTACTGAAGGATCAAGTGTTGTTTTATTTCTGTTATTTGATTTTTTCACTTCAAGACAGTAAAAGCATGGGAATTTCCACTCGTGACTGATGGCTTCTGAGGCTTGGTCATACCAGCGAGTTGGGAACTTTCTCATTTTTGTGTAAGTAACTAAGCCTGAGATGCTATATTCAAACTGTGAATGTCAAATCATGGCTCTTCTAGAAAATTCCTTAAAGAAATATTAGGGTAACAAGTCCACTGAATATATTGCATTTGCATTCTGCAAAGCACTATAAGCATTATCATCAATATGTTATCAGCTTTATTCCTGTTGAGCTTTGAATCTCATTGCTCAGCCATTAGCAAAGGTATGTGATTAGTATTTTAGTATCAAAAAGAACAGTTCATTTTTKGGAGAATGCATATTGTACATATCACTGGCTCCTTGTTAAAGTAAAAAAAAAACCCCATATCAAATACTTTTATATGATATCTGACCTATGAACAGGATGAATGAAGTCAACCTTTCAAGGCTGGAGCCTAAACCTGGTCTATTTTTCAGATATCTGTATTGTGCTGCTGATATTGAATATCTCTCAAGGTATAGATACTCATGAACTCATAAAAATCATCTTTGAAAGAGATATGTTGTGCTGAGCCATCCTTTTTGTTTTATTGTTTTTTCTTTTTTTTTCCTGCTTACGTTCTTGCCTTATAATTTATATGATTTATAACGGCCTTTAAAATACTGACGATTTCTCCATGTATACACATTTGTTCTTCTGTGGTTTTATATTTGTCATTTACACATTTACTTTCCTGATATTCCAAAGAGGTTGAGGAGAAGGTGKGTGAGAGAATAAGCAAAGTTGTGCTGATCTCACCTTACAGGGGACAGGCTGAAAGACAGCAAGATTCACATTTTGTGATGGTCTTCCTATCTAAAAGTTATGTTTAATGATAACAAAGCATCCCTAGAGAAAAACCCATCTCCTATAGTATGACTTTTAGCCCTGTCATAGGAAGGTCCATACCATCCGCCTGTCACTGTGCCCGAAGAAGAGCAGTTGCARTGTTAGGTAACTTGAGTTTGAAACTGTTCAGCAACCTGAATTTTGTGAACTGAGAACTGAACTACACAATGAATTGTACCTAAAGGAATGAATATTGCTCATATACTTATTTTACTACTGAACTTAGAAAAAGCCATTCAAATTTTCTCATAAATGTCTCACCTCACCATTTTTCTGCAGTATCTCTGTTAAATTGGTACATATGTACCTTTAATAAATTTGACAACTTCCTTTGATACAAGTATTTCTTTAAMAGATATTATGATCAAAGTCGAGAATATGTTGAGTTTTTCTGCTATTTATTTTCTCTTCATTTTTTTCCACATTGTTCTGGTGAAATACATATTTTACTGTGTATATAAAATGCTTTCAGGTTTCAAGTCTATTGTTTGGATTGAATTGACTAGCTATACAAAGAAAATACGATGGAAGCTGGGAGATGTTAAATAAATGATGAAAAATGCTTAAGTAAGGCAACAAAATCAAGTTTTGGTTGAGAAATTATTGTGAACAGCAAACACTATTCTTCCAGGAATAGGGCTCTGAGGAATACCAACAGCCAGGTTTCAGTCTCATTGGTGAGTAAGTCATTTRTTTCTTTAGAAAGATTATTATTCTTCCTACTGTTGTTTGTTCTTTCTATGGTTCGTTGTGCCTAGTGATCTAATATCTCACATATTTCCCTGATGTAGTCAAATCTCAGTTGAATGCTTTGCTTTTCTTTTCCATCAAATAGGGTTCTGCTACTAGACATATTTCMCCTACCTCATGACTTCTCTGTTTAGACCAGCATTTTTCTCCTGCTTTTTCTTTGATATTGCTTTCTGTAATTTACTGCATTTACAGAATAATTATATATAACTTCTGCCATCCATGGCTACTTTTGCTATTTTTACCCCATGTTACTGTGTATCATTGCACCGAATTAGATTTGTGGGAGAAAGTGGGGACTAAACACGCAGTGAAGTAATAATTTCCAGAGAAAATATAGTATCTTTTATTTTTATTCAATTTTAATGTTATTTATTTTCATTCATCACTCACCCAGTTACCACCCTACGCCAGCACAGCAAACCCTCACCAGCAGAGTCACAGACAGAAATATTGATGTTATAATTGGCATAGCTCCTTGACTGAGAGTCATGATGCTGAGTCTGGTCCAGCAGTATCTTTCCACCTCTTCCAGTAATGTTTTCAGTACTCATAGTTATTGATTTGAACTTTCAAGTTTCAGCAGAAATCAACTTTAAGCATCATTAATATCTACTAACATACTTCTAGATTTAGATGGAAATGGGTCTCTTCCCACTTCATTTCCTTTAACTTCATGTCTCCTCTTCTAAAAATAATGTCAATGGAAGAATATCTCTATGTTCAGGCTGTTTAGGCAGTTCAGGTGTTTAGGCAGTACTAAAGAAGCAATCAACCTCTTCCTAGTGTGGACTATTTTATTTTACTTCTGGGCAGAATWCTACCAAAAATAATTACTAAGTAGTGTTGTGCTTTGATTTACTGTAAAGGGAAATGTAAATCAATAGACTATTTCCATAATGTAGGTCATTATTCCTCTGTATTTGGATCCAAATGAAATCTGAATTAATAACCAAATGTTATATTTTTCTTGAGTTAAAAAAAGAAAAGAACTACTTTTATGTGCATTGTGCAGCTTTATGTAGTCTTCTCCAACAAGCAAAAATCCAAACAGTTACTCAGCAAGCACAAATGTCTAAGGGCTATGGTAAGAYGAAGGTGGAAGAGAACGACACCAGTGTAAGGCCTTCTTTAATGCCTCATCCTCTCCCAAGCAGTCTGGAATGTCTGAGCAAGGAGCCTCACAGTTAAAGATACCTTTAAAGATACACAGTTAAAGATGCCTTTCTGTATCTAGCACCAGTAGCAATTGCCTGAATGGTAGTTTTCAATATGTATTAAATTCAGCCTCAGCTGGGGGGGAGGGGGAAATAACGAATATTTCTGCCTGCCTGTAAATAAAATTAATAAACTTCTTATCAAGAGTATTTGAACAATGAATCTGCTCTTAAACAATGCTCTTCTGACAGAACTTATGAAAAAGCTGTGATTTCTGCCTCTATCCCACCAATGTTAATCGTAGGGCACATTAGGAATCTGAGGGCTTAAGTGTTATGAGAACCTTTAAGTAATTATAGCAAGACAATTACTGAGTTTGGTATTTTATAAGCACAGAAGTACGCCATTATCTCACAATAATGAAGGATAATTCAAAAAAAAAGTTAATAAAATTCAGCTTTATCAACATTGTGATTATAAAAACAAAAACAAAAAATTGCTTTCTTTTSCACATTCTTCTTCCAATATAAAACTTTGTCAGATCTCTGATGGGTTCCTTGTGAAGGATATTTGTTCTGATAGGCTACCAGGGAAAATAGCCTTGAGGTATGATGGAAAAGTAGTAGCCAGCGTTAYTCTTTCTGTTTGGGAAATTACAGCTACTAATTGGCAGAGGCTGCTTCCATCACTTCTGGAAAAGAGCTCTGATCAGTATGATTTAAAAATATACATTCAGAAGTATCAAGTTGTCCTGCTCCTGGAGATGAGCTTTGACCTCTTGTTCTTTGAGTTCAAATACAAAGAATTTGAATAATTTGAATATTCAGTTGGCAGCTGATTACTGTTCTAGTCAAAATGCCAGATCTCAAATAAGTGAGACAAGTTACCTGTTTTGACTGTGTCATGTTCAACTTTGCTAGTTGCTGATTACTACAAAGGGTTTTGAATACTTCTCAGCTGTGACACTACTCAAGAATACCTCATCTCATGCTACAAAAATCACATTACAGAATCACAGAATGGTTAAAATCATAAAAGAGCTCTWAAGATCATCTAATCCAATCAACCCTGTTGAAGCAGGRTCACCTAGAACATATTGCACAAGATCACACCCAGGARGGTTTTGAACATCTCCAGAAAAGAAGACTCCACAACTCCTCTGGGCAGCTTGTGCCAGTGCTCTGTCACTCTCATAGCAAAGAAGTTTTTTTCTCATATTCACATAGAACTCTTGTATTTCAGTTTCTGCCAATTGTTTCTTGTCTTGTCACTCATTGACCACCACTGAAAATAGTCCAGTGGCTTCCTCTTGATGCCCTCTTGTCAGATATTTGTATACCCTGGAAAGATCCCCTCTCAACCTTCTCTTCTYCAGCCTAAGCAGGCCTCACCCTTTTCTCATAGGAGAGATTCCCCCAGACATCTTTGTAGCTCAACGTTTGACTCCAGTAGCTKCATGTTCCTCTTGTACTGGGGAGCTCAGAATTAGACACAGAASTCCAGGTGTGAACTCACCAGGGCTGAGTAGAGATAGGGGATGATCTCCCTTCGTCCACTGGCAATAGTCTTCATAATGTATCCTAGGATACCATTGCCACAATTGCAACTCCTGGCTCATGTTCAGCTTGTCCACCAGAACCCCCAGGTTCTTCTCTACAGAGCTGCTTTCAAGCAGGTCAGTCCCCACCCTATTCTGCTGCATGGGTTTAGTCCTGCCTAGATGCAGGACCCCGAACTTGCCTTGGTTGAACTTCAAAGGGTTGACCTCTGATCAACTCTGCATCCTGTCAAGGTCTCTTTGAATAGCAGCACAACCTTGCAGCCTCTTCTAGTGATAAGAAACTTTCAGAATATCATCAATTAGAAGAATGTTTCTGAAAAAATCTTATCTTCATTACTATTTTTAGTGTCTCTTCCTTTACTAAACTTTGAAATTACTTTAACTTTGCAGCAGGTAATGAGTCCAGTGATAACTTATACCAGAAGTAAAACAGACACTTTTTTTTTTTCTAAATTACAAAACTCCATTTTATTGATAGTCTATATTGACAGTAACATATACCAGAAAATTTAAGCTTTTTCAGGTTTTTCATTCTCTCCCTACTCATCTCAGTCCTTACWAAGCAGGGATATAGTAAATTGGGAAGTAAGTATAGAAATGCAGTAATATTGGCACAAATTCTGCCTACTTTCAGCTAATTATTTGAACATTAATAGTTACAAAAAATCAGAATATTTCCTGCTTTATATTCAATCGTACTGATCAAAGATGCTTAGAAAYAAAGTATGACTTTTTCAATAACTATTATTATCTTTTATTTCACCTATTTCAGTGCATTTCATTTGATCGCACCTGGGTGGTCTGATGAAATTAGTAGTTAGAATTAAATAAGTAAATCTTTCATGTTTTGTAAGTATTATCAAATGTCAGAAGGTGTTAGATGGACAGCAGAGTGAAATCAAGCACARCATCATCTTCTCATGGAAACTCCTCTTGCTGCTCATCACATTGACATTATGAAAGTCACCTTTTCCAGTGAAAGAGAATCAGTGTTTGTTCAAAACTCTATAGAGATAACATTCCTAAGCTAGTAGAGCACTTACATACTTAGTTATATTTAAACATATGAGGGGCTACTTCAAAGCCGACTGGCATATTTGCATCCCAAAGACTTGGATGGCTTGGTTGTTAAGGCCTGAGGTCTAAATCCTCTGAAATCAGTAACAGGTCTGTATAGGTTGTGATCCCTTGTGGTCAGTGACAAGTTTTTCAATAGTATTTACATGACATTCACTATCAGTTAGAAACACCTATTATAAACAGATGTCACATAAATTGCTTCTAAGGTCTAAATACACTTGGAAACAAAGCTAAGGGSCAGATACTGTCCCATGACTGCAAAAGGGATAGACAAAAATGCTAGTAAGGAGTAGGAATGCAATCTTTTATGATCTAAATTTATGATCGGGTCCAGTACAATTGTTTAAAACACAAGTTTAGCTACTTCCACAAACTTTTTGGGGAAAAATTTTGCACTTCATAGCATGCCACTTCATAGGCAGATATAAAGCATATAGTTAAAGTAATGTTTATACTTTTTCTTATTATATCAATCTGAATATTGTAATGCATATTTATAAAAATGATAATTTTGTAACCTTTTTGGGGACTAGTTATAGTGTAACAGAAAMAGAAATTTTACAACATTGATATTGCTAAGATCACAAACGCTTATTGTGTGGGGGTTTTCACACTGAAGGTCTTATAAGTGAGTAATTAGAATCTGGAAAAAAAAAGGAATCATAATTTTGTAAATATTTGCAGACTCAGAGTTATAAAGAAAAATCAATGATGATTGTGTTTTTGCTTTCTCCAAATCATTCTTTAAGACCTATTAAAAAATAGGAAACAAAATTTTTAGTGCATGAATTCTAAAGCTGCAGAAAATCAATGCTGATTAGATTTACAGTTTAACTGCTTTTTTATAGTTTTCATCAGAACATTTTCTCCTGGATTATAGTTCTGGACAGATCTATACAATAGGAATTGCTTTAATCTCATTTACTGACAGGCTGGCTACCATCATGCAATGTAATTTTGTTTTCACAAAGCCCAATATTTCATCTCCCCTTCATTTATGGCAAAGCTCACTTGGTTTGAAGTGAATGACATTGTACAGTAGTTCACCATCAGTAGGACTTAAACTGCGAATTTTATGATTGATTTCTATCTAAGGAATAATCATTTGTATTCTGCTATATATTTAATGCCTTGATGAACAGTAGAATGTATGCTAACAGTTCACATCTGCAAGCATCTTTTCCGAGCCTTCCAGAAAGTGTGCATGAGGAATATCACCAAAACAAAACAAACAAACAAACAAACAAACACACTGCTAAATGGAATAGGGAAGCATTTTCTGCTCCAATACAGTCTATTTTACTCTTGTGGTATTATCTATCAAAAGAGCAAGTGGTACATATAGTTTAGTGACGTTACATATCACTTACACCTGAGGGTCATGAAATGCTGAAAGACTGTGATTAGCTGCAATTTATACCCAGGTGGGTTTTGCTGAAATGATTGAGTGCTTCTTGCTGAACCTCAAAGGGTATCAAAACTACAAAAGTTATTAAAATTCAGTTCTACCTCTCCCTGTAGGTAAGAGTAAGAATTCTTTAATCCCTTACATTTTTTATTTCTTCTTTCTTTCCTGCAGGATTGCATTAAAAATAAAGAAATAAATAGATAAATAAATCTTGCCTGACTGTAGTTGAAGCAGAACCCAGAGTAATCTTGTTGGAGGGCTCTTAAAATGGGGATACACTCTGTAAAACACCTGYTAAATTGTCTCTGAGAATTTTGTAACAAACATAGGAGTTGGATTCACTATAAAGATCTGTCAAATCATACTCTAATACTTCTAAAAATAATGAAATAAACACCTCAGTGACTGAAAGAATGGTTTAAAAAGAAATGTGTTCAGGAATTGAATTACCTCATACTGACTGTGTATGCAGTTAATACACTGATTACATAATTGGGATTCGTAAATTGCCTGGCAGCAACCAAGGTTTAATCTACTTCTGAGYTATTTCTAATCCACTCTCTGCCAAAACAGAATCCCTGAACTAAGTGGGAATATAGCTTTAAACATGCATTTAATTACTACTTGCTCTCATAATTAGCTTACCTCTTCTGCTTAGTTTTAATTTAGAGTTATTAACACAGGAGTCACTTAATGGTGTGGAGGCCAAGGACATCAGCGCACCTCTCTCGTGGCTCTTGTACGGTGCCGTCAGCATCTCAGCTGCTGCTGCTGCTGCTTCTGGTGTCTGACATATCTGCAATGTAGATACCACCTGGCCTCTCACATGAGTTCTTTAGTATTTTTSATCATTGCCAGCTCACCCTGGGAGGCAGCAGTGCTGTAGGCAGCTCTGAAGCTGTGTGTCCATGTGAATGCAAAGCTCTGCCCACAGTAGTAAATTCTCTTCCTGACTTCTTATAGATGATTTCAGACACACAGAAATGTGTGATACAGTAATGTACAAAGCAAAATTTCCAAATCATAATCGAAATCTGATGATGTCTAAATTGCAGTCTGTACACTATAGAGCTCCCCTATCTAGAAGAATAATCTTAATTTAAATTGGTCAGAATGCATTTATTATTCAAAAGAGCAGTTTAGGGATCTAATATATAATCACAATCACATATAAAGCAGAAAGACATTTCAGGGTTTTTTTTTTCTCTACATTATTTTGAAAGTTTATATAAAATATTTTTTTCTAACAAAATTCACAAGTACCGATGATTCTGCAACCTACTGCCTTAGGATTTAAATTACATGATTGCTTCCTGCTYGGAGATTTTTTTTCCCACTCTTTTATTAATTCACTTGTGATTTCCCCATCTCCATTTAAATGTCAGAAGACAGAGATTATAGCAAAGACAAATTTGGTTATAAAAATGAACAAATAAAGAGAAACAACATATGAATAGCTAGTGATAATCTGAGGCATACTTTTTTCCTCTTTTACTGTTTATCTGCCAACMTACCTTAAACTTGTTTTGGGAACACCAGGCTAAATCAAACTCTAATTTCTTTATGTGCTCATTTTTGCTTTAATTTTCATGCCAGAAAAAAATACATAGAGATACCAAGCAAACATCTCTCTGTCATACTATCTTTAGAAGCCAAATTTATATAAACAAACTCTGCTTTAATTATTCAATTTCTTCCCATGATAAGCAAGTCTGATTTTTCAGATGATTTCAGACAAGATATGAAATTTTCCTTCAACTTTTTCTGGGCTTTTATCTTGAACATTTTGTGGCTATGAGACAGCTGACCATCTCTTTCTTTGTCAATCATGGAGAGAGGGGAGAAGAAAGAAAGGAATGAATAATGATAATTATTTTATCAACAACAAGAAATAAAAGACTGGGCTCCACAAATGCAGTGTATAAAAGTCTATGGCCTCTGTCTCCAACCTGATAAATTTGGTCCTAGGCTCCTTARAATACATTACAATATATTACTTGTGCAATGTTTCACATTCTTAAATAATATTCTTTCTTATTTACAAACTCTGTTTTAAGACTTGTGCTGAGGTCAGTGGGAACCTTTCAAAGATAAAATCAGATGAAAGCTTCATCACAGAACATGTACATCTATAAATAAATTTACGTATGTCTGTGACAATTAAATATCAACATACACTACATATATTAAAAAATGTAAGATATGATTTATAAATATCTTATATTAGTTTCATATATTCAGAAAGATGTCACATTTCGTTTTTATCCTCATCGCTCAATTGCTGCAATTAGAGTATTTCAAATCTTCCTAACTTACCGATTTAAACAGTCTACAAGGGATATGGTTTCAAATRTATGAATTTGTCATATGTCTATGCATGTGAGATGAGGATCAAATCCAGTGTATGTAACATCACTAACCAGAGAAGGCTTGGGAGGCTGAAGCTAGTCTGACTGGAAGAATCTTCCTCATATGGCAATTTAGCAGTAAGATCCAGAGGGCACCAGAGATTTTTTTTGTCCCCAAAAATCCACACCAAGAATTTACTACTAATGAATTTACTACTAATACATGATGCCAAGGTTTTTCACAATAGAAAATGATGAAAATTATGTTTACTGACATTAAGTGGAAATTGCATAACTTTGTATTGGCTAAAAGACCAAAAGACTWCAGATCATTCTGGAGGAACCAACAAAAAAAAGTATGAAAATATTTTATTATTCATAATTCTTTAATCRCTAGATTTCCTGCTAGGATTGATGTCAAAGGAATAAATTAAGATCTAACATAGAGACATGTTGTGACACTTTTATTCAGAGGAAGAAGGAAAATATCGTAGTATGCTCCAGAACAGCAAAACCAATTTGAATGAGTGAGGTATATTTATTCTTTCTTTCATATTTGCAGTGAAAGTTGTCAAAGCATTTTCATCTGCATCTGGACTACATTTTTTAGACTACATTTTTTCTTAATGCCTGTAAATTATTTCAACTGTTATTTACACTATGATTTCTTTTATATCAGTCACACAGACAGAAGTGTCATTGGTCTTTTTTCATTGATTATGTAACAACAACCAGTAATAATGAAGTAAAAGAGGTAGCAGCATATCCCCAAACAGTTTAAAATCCAGAAGTGTTCTCAGGAACAACAGTTATGCTCAGGGAGCATACTGGTATGGCTGCCTCTCTTGTCTTTGTACCAGTCCATCCCGTTTGCCAGGTGTACAGTAGAAGAAGACAAGTCTGTCCGGTCAACTGGAATTACTGAATATACATATGCTGCATGCTGCCTTTATTTCTTCACATCCCAGAGCAGAAGTAGCTCCACTGCACACAACTGGAAATGCAAGATCTCTGTTWTTTCTAAGTGCACAAAACCAAGCTAACATCACAGCTCTTACTCCTAAGAACATRTTACATTGTGGCATCTCTTTGCCTCTGCATACTGTAGAAAAATAACGTGTACTCATTAAAGCACAGAAACCTTAAAAAGTGACTAATGCAATAATAAAAGTGCATTTGCAACAGCATGACAGCTAAATGGCTGTATCAGAGACCAAGCTTTTTCTTGCAAGGTAATTTATATAGATTTTGGAATAGGGTATCACAAATTAGGGAGTGTAAAAATAATCTTTTTTTTTTTTTTTTTTTTAGGTCATTTCATTCYTTGGATATTGTAAGAGCACTACAAACTTGCATGAGACAAAATATGGCTGGTCATTGTACACTGATGACCAAACTGAATGTTGAGAAAGAAATACAGAATACAGGCCTGTCTGTTGAGGTCCATGGATACCCTTACAAGATTAGCTTCTCCAAAGAAAAGTTCTTTGAGAAGGGATAAGGAGAGACCTTTAGACTGAACTATAGAGATAATATTGAAATACGTAATGACTTGTGCATCAGGATAGAATTAAGTCCTCCATATTGAACACGTGGGTCCACTGGTGAATGGGATTGGTGCCTTGCTTACGAAAGACATGGGAAAAAGCAGAGTTGCTGAATGCCTTCTTTGCTTCGCTGCTTACCAAGGGCAACCCTTTGGAATCCCAGGCCCTAGGGAAAAGAGAAGAGGACTAGTGGGAGAAAGACTTACCCTGGGCAGGGGAAGATTGGGCCAGAGAGCACCTAAGGAAACTCMAYACCCACAAATCCACAGGCCTTGATGGGATGCACCCCAGAGTGCTGCGTGAACTGGTAGATGTCATAGCTAAGCTGCTCTCCATCCTCTTCAAAATGTCCTGGAGAACAGAGGAGGTGCCTGAGGACTGGAAGAAAGCCAGTGTCACCCTGGTCTTCAAAAATGTCAAGAAGGAAGCCCCAGACAACTACAGGCCAATGAGCCTCASCTCCAYCCCCAGGAAAGTGATGGATCGGCTCATACTGGCCATTGTCTTCAGGCACATGGAAGAGTAGAAGGTGCTCAGGAATAGCCAGCATGGATCCACCAAGGAAAATGATGCTTGACTAACCTGATAGCCTTCTAYGATGGGGTGACTGGGTGCATGAGGGCATAAATGTGGGCAGAGTGGTGCATGTCATCTATCTGGATTTCAGCAAGGCTTTTGACATTGTCCCTCACAGCATCCTCCTAGATAAGCTTCAGAAGTGTGGGATAGATGAGTGCACGGTGAGGTGGATTAGGAATTGGCTAGATGGCAGAGCTCACAGGGTGGCAATCAGCAACACAGAGTCCAGTTGGAGACCTGTGATTAGCAGTGTCCCCCCAGGAGTCAGTCCTTGGTCCAGTCCTGTTCAGTTTATTCATTAACAACCTCTATGAAGGGATGGAGTGCTCCCTCAGCAAGTTTGCTGATGATACWAARCTGGGAGGARTAGCTGAYAGCCCTGAGGGCTGYRCTGCCATCCAGAGGGACCTGGACAGACTGGACARCTGGGTGGAGAGAAACCTCATAAAGTTCAACATGGGCAAGTGCAGGGTCCTGCACCTGGGGAGGAATAACCCCAGACACCAGCACAGGCTCGGGACAGACCTCCTGGAGAGCAGTTCTGCAGGAATGGACCTGGGCATCATGGTGGACGACAAGTTGACCATGAAGCAGCAGTGTGCCCTCGTGGCCAAGAAGGCCAATGGGATCCTGGGGTGCATTTAGAAGAGCATCTCCAGCAGGTCGAGGGAGGTGATTCTGCCCCTCTACTCAGCCCTGGTGAGGCCACACCTAGAGTCCTGTGTGCAGTTCTGGGCTCCCCAGTGCAGGAGAGATGTGGAGCTGCTAGAGAGAGTCCAGCGCAGGGCCACAAAGATGATTAGGGGCCTGGAAGGTCTGCCCTGTGAGCAAAGGCTGAGAGCTGGGCCTTTTCAGCCTGGAAAAGAGATGACTGAGAGGGGACTTGATCACTGTATACAAATAACTTGAGAGGGAGTGAGGAGGATGGGGCCAGCCTCTTTGCAGTGGTTGCCTAGTGGTGGTCTCTAGTAGGACTAGAGGAAACAGCCTCAAACTGAAGCACCGGAAGTTCCATAGGAACTGAAGGAAAATTTTTTTGACAGTGAGGGTGACAGAGCCCTGGAACAGGTTGCCAAGAGAGGTTGTGGAGTCTTCTTCTCTGGAGATCTTCAAAACCTGCTTGAATGCAACTCTGTGCCACGTGCTTTAGGTGACCCTGCGCATGCAGGGAGGTTGGACTAGATGACCCCCAGAGGTCCCTTCCAACCTTAATCATTTTATGATTMT
Source organism: Eudromia elegans (assembly GCA_003342815.1). Taxonomy (NCBI): domain Eukaryota; kingdom Metazoa; phylum Chordata; class Aves; order Tinamiformes; family Tinamidae; genus Eudromia; species Eudromia elegans. The sequence continues at coordinate 590,421 of PTEX01000268.1, read as the reverse complement.
GTATGAAATCTTCAAAAGGCTATATCAGATTCATGTAAGCCATTTGGGGAGCTTCTGGATAAAGGCTGGTTTTCCTTCAAAAYGCTGAGATAATTGATTACATGATTGTTTTTTATAACCATAACTAGTTATAAAACCATCAGCATGGTGATATTTATTTTCCAAAATATTCTGCATTAGAAATGACAATCAGCTTCCATTAACCAATGTGACAGCAGAAATAACTTATTCAAGACTCAGAATTCAAAAATATTTATTGCTCTTCACTGATGATAATTGAGTGTGGATTTGCAAACTCATATTATCTTACCAAGCAGAAAAAAGGTAGCATTTGCTGACAGATATCAGGTAGAATTCTGGAGTATACCTGGCTGACAATGGTATGCCCAGCTGTCTTCTGTGAAATGTTTGGACACATTGCCAGTTATTCCCCACTGTGACTAATGTATCAGTTATGACAAGTGAAGGAACATAGGAAGCAACATATTACATCTGTATTAGAGGCTTTAATACTTTGAAACTTGTAATCTTTATACCAGAGTTTCATACTTCTGATTATTAAACAATAAATATGGTCAGTGATGGAGAAAAAAAAAAGGAAGGAAGGAAGGAAGGAAGGAAGGAAGGAAGGAAGGAAGGAAGGAAGGAAGGAAGGAAGGAAGGAAGGAAGGAAGGAAGGAAGGAAGGANGAAGGAAGGAAGGAAGGAAGGAAGGAAGGAAGGAAGGAAGGAAGGAAGGAAGGAAGGAAGGAAGGAAGGAAGGAAGGAAGGAAGGAAGGATAGACATTAACATTCTTATGGTTGTCATCTTTGGTTTACACTGAAGAATGTTCTCACTCTTTATGACAAAAGCTCTGAAACAAGTGAGGAGAAAGAAAAATAAGGCAATAACTACATTTCATATCTGGTGAAAGCCTAGATTAGCTTTGTCCTGAGGGAGAGAGACAGAGACCAGAGCTAGTGGCAGGACCTGGAAAACAGATGCCAAAGTAACATCATTGTGGTGGAAGCTTACATGACCGGATTCCCATTTTAACCAAATTACTGATGTTTTAGTACAGTTTCCTGAGATTAGCTCAGTTACTCCTGATTTCCACATGTAATTTTAGAATGATTAAAAATTTAGAACGTGGCCTGCAATCTATTGCAGTCTTGACTGAAATGACGAAACAGACACAAAGTTGGTGAATCGTTGACATCCTTCCTCATGCTTTCCAAGAACTTTGAATATTTTCTTTTGATTACAGTGAGTGGTGAAATCTTTGTGATATTTGACCGATCACCAGAACACWATGTATAATGTCTCAATGATTTTTCTAACAAACAACTTGATTTCATCACATAATATGATTACTCATTTAATTTCATCTGGAACATGATGAATCCATTTGTGATTTCTAGTAAATGGTAACAAAATGATTTTGTAATATACAATATTTCAAGAAAACTCATATTTTAAGTTCTACTACAGTAAAATAATATAAATGACTGATAAGATTWATACAAAAAGTAGATAAGGAGACTGTTACTCTACCAATAAATATAAATAAATATAAATAAGATAGAATAACATGAAGACAGAAGACAGAGGTTTTTTGATTCTAAATATATAATTTTACCACATCATATAGTTTAAAATAATGCATTATTTAATATACAATCACAAACCTATACTATTCTKTGTTGTCAGTCTAGCATAGCATTCATATCAGTGCATACTTTCAAGATACCCAAGATAAAAATACTGTGCTGGTTTAGTGTTTCCTTTTGAATATGCCTAATATTTTGAAAATCTAGTCATCTGTTCAAACACATTCAAATAAAAACTGTGAGAAATGCATGTTTGAAGTCTAATCCAAAATCAATAGCTCTACAGAGGACATAGGCACTTGTTTAATATATCTGTTGGTCAGTGCAGAAGGGAGATATTGCTCTGAATCACTCTGCAGGGACCATGCTTATGCTCCTCATTCCCTCATGGTACTTTTTAGAGACTTGGACAGAGAATGTCTGTCCACTTCCAGCCTCAGCGCTTCAGTCTCCTTCCCATCCATAGTAAATACAGTGAGAGTGGGATAATAGGTAACTAACTCTACACTTCATATATACCCAAMAACTTAAGCATAAGTTAACTAGCATAACAAAATGGTGATCTCGTTCTAAAACTCTGCTAACAAAATGTTGGTAAAGATAAACTTCTTAGAATTTTCAGGGAAAAATAGAAAAAGAAAATAGGACTTCAGTGGAAAAAACAATTTTTTAACTTTAGTGTCTTGTTTTGAAATGCTAATGTTTCTAACTGTTATGGCCTCATTTCACATATAAATACTTCCTCTCTGGTTAAGAAACCTTTCAACTCTTCCTGTTTCATAATCTAATATGAAGTGTCTATATCTTTTATTAAAAAAAAAAATCTAAAACAAAAATTGAAATACATTGTCCAAATTATATAATGGCCCTGATCCAAAACCTACCGAATTCCATAGCAGTCATTGTCTTCAGCAAACCTGAGTGAAACTAAAATCAGTGGGAAATGATGTTTTATTGCAACAGTCAACATGACATTTATTATTTAAATAGATTCTGGCTCCATTTTTGGAATAATTTGGAGAAGATGCATCAATCATTTTTGAGAATTGCTAAGAGACCCAGAAATGTTAAATTTAACAAATGAGTCTCTTCAATAATTGCTCACATACCATAATTTATTTATTTATTTATTTTAATAGTAATATTTTTCAATTTGGACTATGGTAGGTAAGTTTATCCTTTTAGATTATCTATTAATTATTTTACCATTTTACCAAATGGAATAGTATATCCATTTTACTGTCTACAGACACAACACAGAAATTAAACTACTCATTGCTTTAAAAAAAAATGTTATTAATGTGTTCATTTCTGAGTCGTTTATTTCCCTTCATTATAAATGATTTATGTGATTCATTAGATTGTGGTAATTATCATTTTAGCCTCATAACTCTGTTATTTATGCAAACTTTGCTGGTGTTGATGAAATACACTGTTATTTATAAGAAGACAGGTTTGATAAGTTGTAAGTACAAGATAATGAAGCCAGGAAAAATTTCTTTAAAGGACAGAAAAATGCATTGCATTTTATTCCTAAATATACCATAATTTGATAATACAAACAATTGTATAGTCTCTTCAGTTTCTAGAATATAACCATTAAGAGAAAAGAACTTTACCCCATTACTGTATGATTTTTAAAATAAGCAATATGATTCTAAAAATAATGTGAATAAATGTGCAAACACCACAAAGTGTGTTTTAAAGAAAGGATGGACCAGTTTATCACATAGCTGTGGATAAATATTGAATGGTGTGTTAGTGAACTGACATCTGATTCCACTTTCTCCTTGTATCCTCTTTTTTTCTCCACCTCTTCCCTTCCTAAGTCTGAACATGCCCATTACCTGCTTGAATTTGTTAATGATAATTTCAAGTAGAAGAAATTGACCAGCAAACTAAAAATTGTGTAATCCTTTGAATTATCAAAAAGTAATATGCTCTTTTACAGTGAAGCAGAAAATATGGTTTTGATTTCAAATTTTCAGCTTTTCTCTCCTCTTTGGAAGGATAACTTTACTAGCTAATAGAGTTTTTTGGGGAGAAAAATCCTCTTAAAAACTACCCGAGGACACCAGAGGGAGATTTTGATAAGAAGATTGTCAAGTAGAAACATTATTTCTATTGATATTTCTTTTTTTTTCTTTTTCTATTTTTTTAAAGCATCAAACTAAAAAAAAATAAAAAGAAAAAGAAAGAAAGAAAAAAACCCACAATGTCCTCATGCTAGGAAAAGACATTTTTATAGCCAAGTAAGTTATAGCAGAGATATTTTTTAAATTAATGTGAGTCAATCTAAGCAGTAGGGAAGTTAAATTCTTACAAAGGCAATTTGGCAAGGAGTTTACAGCTCTGGCAGCAGGAGAAAGAAAAATTTTTTTGTTTTGTTTTGTTTTTCAGTTAATTGTTCTGAGTTATAGTCTGAGTGAAATTGACATTTATCATTTTGCAGGCTGGAAATGTGCAATATTTCTCATTATTGTTTAGATTTAGACTCACAACTGAAACCAAGCACACCATCTGAGAGACCAAGGAAAAGATAATATCATATTACATCCAAAGAAGGTAGTCTTAGAGTATGTTAGAAGCGATTATAAAAACATTTTTAAGGTGTTAGTTTAAGGCAATCTCAAATTTAGTTKATTTAGCACTTTGTACTATATAGATAGGCCACAGTGTCTTACCGAAATTTCTCTCTATTTTTGCCTTGTCTGTAGAGTATGGCTGAGATGGCAGAGCGGAGGCCTGTACTGTAGTCACCACAGCTTAACAAGTTGCCCTGCACCAGGCAAAAAGAAGCAGTGGCCCATGTGGTCCCATCCATGTGTCCCATGGGATGCACTCAGGTTCATTTGTGGCAAATGAAGCTTAAGCARAATCAAACTACCTCACATCCATGATGGATCACTGAAGTTAGTAGCCATTTACTTATGTATATAAGTCTTAAAACATGTCAGCAGGAATTTGGTCATGGGATGCATGTATTATTATTTAAAACATACTTTCTAGTAATAATTAATAAATGGTCCAGAAAACTGATGAGAACAAATGGTTGTGGGAGGGTTAATTGTTTTTATATGGAGCAAGACAGGCTTAGCTGAAGGAGGAGATTAATAACATACTGTGATTATTGCACTGATGTAGTCTGGAAATTAACTCGTTAATTTATTTTCCTGGTTTCAGTATTTTTTGAAAAGTGGAGAGGCAGATGTAGTAACAGCAGACTAGTGCATATTTGGGAAAGAAGACTGCATTGTTCAGGGCAGCAAAAAAAAATGGAAACAGTTGTGCCCATTTAACAAGACATATTCTGCATTGCTTGCAGTATTAGCTCTGACCATCTAGTGCCTTTTTGTCCCACAACAGTGGATTATGTAAGATCTGATTTCTCTTCTCAGGAGTTAGCACATGTTCCCCAAAGCTCTGTATATACTAGAACATTAATTTATACTACAAATCACAATTGTCATTTCATATTGCGCAGCTAGGTAAACAGTATCTTCAGCTTTTCAGGTAACTAACGTCCCTTCCAAAAAACATTATTATATATATACATAAACAAGTATGTACACACATATTTGGATACTCTAAAACTGGATACTCTAGCCTTTCATGGTGACCTTTCATGACTTAGCGGGGTGGAAAACAACAACAGTAGCAAGAATTGTGAAGCTACGATTTGCATAAGAGATATTTGCTCTCTAAGTTCGAAAACAATCTTTCTGTCGTGAACAAGCAACAAATTACATTTAYAATGGCTTGACAAGCAAAAGATGAGAGGTCAAAATTTCTGTTCATGTTTTATCAGTAATTTAAAAGGCAAAGTTAAAAAGTGAGGCTAYTTTCATTTGATTAACTGGATTGTATTTGAATATTATGAACTTTATTTTTAATTTAACTTATTCTATTGTGAAAGCTGGTATGTAATCATATTTGAGGTTCACAAAAATGAAGTTCAGGCTTTCATTATTGATAATAGATAATATCAAATTTTTCCAGCATTTGCATATTTTTGCCATTCACCTCATATTTGAAAATTGCTGCTGAAACAGAAGGAACCTACTCTTCTTAAAATGACGCAAGTAGGAGAAGTTAGCCAATCTCTACTTAAAAAAGGATGTATTTTATAAAGATCAACAAGAGCTGTGTCAAAATCTTTATTATTTTGACATACTCTGCTGCTCTTATTCAGAGTTGCTTTTATTCGTTGTCTGGAAAACTTATTAGGAAAGAACAAGTTTTGCAAATGAGATAAAACTTTTTTTTTTTTTTTATTTTAACAATATGAGGTCTCAATAACCATCTCTGCTCGATTGGGATATAATCTCTTTTTCTTTCTCTGTGAATGATAATATTTGTGTACATGAATATGTACAAAATGTGAATTTCTCATTTTGCTATAGCTTTACTAGTATTTTGCTTAAACCAAGGAGACTAATTACACAAGTAAAATAAGCAAAATGTGTTCCATGTTACAGGCAGATGAAATACCTATTACATATTTCTATATTAGAAGTCTGTATTCAGTTGTTCACAGTTTGTCAAACATTAATGATAAAGGTTGAATCTTTCTAAGAAACTTTAAGAAACTTCAAGAAAATTCCTTGTGTGAATATTTTCAKCAAGAATAATTCAGTCATCTTAAGGACAAAGCATGACAATATTGTAATTAGATTTTTTGTCTGTCATATTAAAAATTATTTTTAAAGTTTTGTAAGTTTCAAAATACTTTAATATATTCTGGTCTAGAAAGAGAAGAGCCAAAAGAGAAAAGCCGTGATAATTTAAAAGGAAACAAACAAAGAAACAAAAACCCCTCAACTTTACAAACCTTTGGAAGCACAGCAGAGATCTATTACATTTTGGAAGTAGTACCTTCAAGGACCTCTACAAAACTGATCGACATACTGTTCATCTCTCATCACCTAAAGTAGGAAGGACTTTTTGGAAGGGTCATTGAAATGATAAATGTCCTCCCATGACTGAACAAAAAAACCAGACTGCTTCTGGCACAAGTAGCTTGAAAGAAAATAAAAGTTGATAAAGGCTTTTCTGGTTGACTTTGCATTGACGTGAATTCACATCATGTCGTGCAATTGATACATCCAACTCCACTGCAGAGGCAGGAAGTCGTACTGATAGAAAGAAGATAATTGCTTGAGACAGTAGCTTCTTCAATCTATACAGTTATGTCCATGAAAAATTCAGTTATTTAGAGCATTATGTCAAGGGGCTTAGTCCTTAAAAGTATAAACACCACTGAAATAAAACACAAGACCTTTTCTATTTCAAAATCTACAAAATTGCACACATGAAAGGATTATTTCTGTAGAATCAAGTAAAATCAAGTAGTCCTGAGTGTAAAAAAAAAAAAAAAAAAAACTCCATAACTTTAATTAACCCTGCATAATCTTGAGAATTAGCACCCATAAAACAAGTCTAAAGACTGTACCTAGAGTTGTGAGAAAAATGAGCAGGCAAGATATTCTTTCTCAGAAGAACCTTGTCTCATTAACTGCACGAAGCAGGAGGATTACTGTATAGTAAAGGATATTGCTAACTGTACAACTTCCAGCTAATTTGTTTCAAAGATTGGAAGGTGTGAAGCAAATGTCATGTAAAAGGAGCTGGAAAATGTTCAGGTTAAAAACAGTAAATTCTGTTCTGGGAAGCTGGCCTCTATATGAGTTGCAAAGTATCTCAACAATGCCATGGATTTTTTTTTTTTCCATTTCTTCATTCTTTGAATGATTTACTAGGTGTCTGAAAATAGTCTATATTCCTCATTTCCTAATAGCAAATCTACTCAAAAATGAATACTGCTAGTTTGTTCCTCTCAGTCCTTGAAGTTTCATGTATCAGTGAAATGGAAAAAATTCTCCTCAATATACAGATATGCTGTGAATGAAAGTTAGTAATTGTGTCACTCTATTATTTCAGAAAAAAAAAGTTATAGATAAAAAGAGAAAAAATAACAACAATAAATATTTCTGCATTAATGAAAATCAGAAAGACAAACACCAGAATTACTTCTTCAACAAGGAGACATAAAAGTGGAAATGAATATTCTAATATTCTATAATTATCTGAGCACATTTGTGGAAAAATTGCTTGAAAACTCCCAAGATGGATGGTACACACAGACTCTGCTCCTCCATGGTTCCCTGAGCAGCACAACCTCCTTGCAGCTGCAAAGAAGAGTAATGGAGGGTGGAGTGGAGGGAAGACACCACGGGCAAACTCTGTTGCACTTCCTGTGCTGGGCCGCTGATGAGCCGCACAGTAGCTGCCCAATGGGAGACACAGGATAAGATGTCCGGTGCTGAGCCAGCAAGGGTGGCAAATCACTGCTTTTGGATGAACTTTGCTTGAACTTTGCTCATTATAAGCTCATTTTAATGCCAATACATACCTCCAGCCCAAAAGCTAACCACCACCACTGAGGTACAACCACTCCTCACTGAGTGTGCACTCTAAATTTTCCATTGACTGCAGCTTTAAATGCAATCAATAACAAAACTAAGTACGATATGGTCACTCAAGCTCCCCCTAAATATATTAAAAAAAAAAATATAAAAGGTGAACTAAGGAAAGGAGAAGTTGGAAGGAAGACTTCATTATAACTTCTGGATTCTGTGTRGATGGGAAAGGAGTTGCTAGGTAAACTTAATGAGAAGAAGAAAGCATATGTTAGGTGGAAGAAGGGCCAGGCCACGTGGGAACAATATAGGAACACTGTCAGGGAATGCAGGGGTGCGACAAGGAAGGCCAAGGCCCGCTTGGAATTAGAACTAACGAGGGATGTCAAGGATAACAGGAAGGGATTCTACAAATACATCAGTAGCAAGAGGAAGACTAGAGAAAATGTCGGTCCGTTGCTGAATGGGGAGGGTGCATTGGTGACGGAGGATGTGGAGAAGGCAGAGTTACTAAATGCCTTCTTTACCTCAGTCTTCTCTGTTAGGGCTGGTCCCCAGGAACTACAGAGCCCAAATAGGGCTGACAGCCCTCAAGARCAGCCCTTTAGCATCCCAGACCCWAGGGAAACAAGAAGGGACTGGAGAGAGGAAGACTTGCCCCGGATAGAGGAAGATTCTGTTAGAGAGCACCTGAGGAAACTCAACACCCACAAATCCATGGGCCCCGATGGGATGCACCCCAGGGTGTTATGATGTGAGCTGGCGGATATTATAGCCAAGCCGCTCTCCATCATCTTTGAAAGGTCCTGGAGAATGGGGGAGGTGCCAGAGGACTTGAGGAAAGCCAATGTCACCCCGGTCTTCAAAAAAGGCAAGAAGGAGGCCCCAGGCAACTACAGGCCAATGAGCCTGACCTCTGTCCCTGGAAAGTGATGGAGCAGGTCATCCTGGCTGCTGTCTCCAGGCACGCAGAGGACAAGAAGGTGCTCAGGAGTAGCCAGCATGGGTTCACCAAGGGGAAATCACGCTTGACTAACCTGATAGCCTTCTATGATGGGGTGACTAGATGGATAGATGAGGGCAGAGCGGTGGAGGCCATCTATCTGGATTTCAGCAAGGTTTTTGACATCATCCCTCACAGCATCCTGCTGGACAAGCTCCAGAAGTGCGGATTAGATGAGTGGACAGTGAGGTGGATTAGGAATTGATTGGATGACAGGGCTCAGAGGGTGGTGATCACTGGTGCAGAGTCCATCTGGAGGCCTGTGGWTASTGGTGTTCCCCAGGGGTCAGTCCTTTGTCCGGTCCTGTTCAATTTATTCATTAACGACCTCGATGAAGGGATGGAGTGCTCTCTCAGTAAGTTTGCTGATGATACAAAACTGGGAGGAGTAGCTGATAGCCCTGAGGGCTGCGCTGCCATCCAAAGGGGCCTGGACAGACTGGACAACTGGGTGGAGAGAAACCTCATAAAGTTCAACATGGGCAAGTGTAGGGTCCTGCACCTGGGGAGGAATAACCCCAGACACCAGCACAGGCTTGGGACAGACCTCCTGGAGAGCAGCCCCGCAGAGAGGGACCTGGGCGTCATGGTGGACGACAAGTTGACCATGAGGCAGCAGTGTGCCCTCGTGGCCAAGGCAGCCAATGGGATCTTGGGGTGCATTAAGAAGAGCATCTCCAGCAGGTCGAGGGAGGTGATTCTGCCCCTCTVCTCAGCCCTGGTGAGGCCGCACCTCGAGTCCTGTGTGCAGTTCTGGGCTCCCCAGTGCAGGAGGGATGTGGGGCTGCTAGAGAGAGTCCAGTGCAGGGCCACAAAGATGATTAGGGGTCTGGAACATCTGCCCTATGAGCAAAGGCTGAGAGAGCTGGGCCTCTTCAGCCTAGAGGAGAGAAGACTGAGAGGGGACCTGATTAATGTATACAAATACCTCAAGAGAGGGAGTGAGGAGGATGGGGCTGGCCTCTTCTCAGTGGTAGCCAGTGATAGAACTAGAGGAAATGGCTGCAAGTTGAGGCACCAAAAGTTCCACAGGAACTTGAGAAAGAATTTCGTAGCAGTGAGGGTGACAGAGCCCTGGAACAGGCTGCCAAGAGAGGTTGTGGAGTCTTCTTCTCTGGAGATCTTCAAAACCCACGGACACCACCCTGTGCCACATGCTCTAGGAGACCCTGCATGTGCAGGGGGGCTGGACTAGATGACCCCTAGAGGTACCTTCCAACCTTAAGCATTCTATGATTCTGTGATTAGTAAACAGACTGAATCCCTTTCCTCTCCTCAGATCAGGACACTGCCTAAGGAGAGTCCTCAAGACTGAGCGCCCTGTCCCATCATCTGAGGTGAGTGATGATTGCATATTTGTACATCAGATCTAGCTAAAAACCCCACACTGTATTAAAGAATTTTCTGTACTGACATCTGAAACCTGCTTTGTAAATGTTGCTTTTGAGAAACCATACTGTTCAGGAACTCGATTTACTCCTTGGAAGGTGATTGGACCTACAGTCAACAGACTGTTCATGAATCTGTTAGTGCCAGAGTCGGGTCTATAGTTGCCACAGTGTTTGATATATCTTCCCCTCCTCCTGCATTCCTTTTCAAACTGCAACATCATTCTCCATTAATTGACACAGCAAATGAGGAAGGGCTCAGATATAAATCAAGCATGGCATGTAACTAGAAGCTATACACAAGTGTTTTTTTTATTTTTTTATGAGAACTCCTACAAAAAAAAAAAGAAAGAAAAAAGCTTCTCTTAAATGCTTCTGGGCAATGGCAAGAGGAAAGATACAATCTGAAGATAATTTCTGTTTCATCTATGAGCATACAACAGTACAGACATTTCTGACTTTTACAACTCTTAAAAACAGTGCTAATCATCCAAAATGATATATGGAATATTACAGTCCTACTAAGAAGTGCTGTTAAGTCATCTGCATATCAAAGAATGGTCAGGTAAGAGGCTCTTCTACCTAAAGCATGGAGAAATTAACTGTGACCTTAAACATAACAAATTGATTATCTGTACCTATTTGAGAATTCCTGTATCTCAGCAAAACTGAGGTGCTGGTRATTAATTTTTGATCCTATCTGGCTTGAAAGATTTCTTATGGACTCCTCTTTGGAAGACACCACTGGAAGCAATCCTGGTTTTCCATTCTGAAATTTTAAACCATCTATCTAATACACATCTTGTATGATCTGCAATCTAAAGTTTGCTACCCTGGTGGCAAAGTTGTTAGGATAAGCAATTTTTCTTCAACAAGGGGTGGTGTGGTCTGCTCTCACCTTTATTAATTAAATGGATCCATTCTTTGGAACAGAATTTCCATTGTTTTACCAGAAAGAACTCTATGTGCTTTACCCCTTCCAGAAGTTCAAAAGACCAGCATGAGCTACAAAAATTATTTTAAGTGAAATGGCTGTCAGACACCTATATAACAAACACACTTGTATGTATTTTATTGCTTTTTTATTTTTACTCTGTTTAGCTCTAGCAGTTTCATGACTGATTTTATGACTTGTAGTCATTGAGTCTAAATTGCTGAGCTGAATATAATCTTTTACCTTGTACTCTGTATTTCTGTACATCACGGGAATGTTAACGGCATGAAAACCAAGGTGTTTTTGTTTGTTTATATAAAAACAAAGAATAAATACTTTCCAGGTCATTTTTAAGGCAAAAACCTTGCTTGGTGTTACTCAAGAACTACAGAAAATAAAACTGGAAGCATCAGATTAGATATCATACTTTGATTCAGCCTTATATGCTCTGCAGCTCATTAAGCCTCTTTGAAAAGTATGCAGTTGAATGGGATATTTCAAGAACACACAGACACACAAGTGCATGCTTCAGAGAACTGATTGTTTATGCTCTTTTCTGGCAGCCACATGAAATGACAGTATGTGTTTGCCTGAGCCTTGCTCCATGTATTAAGTAACTTTTTTTTCCCTCTCAATCATATGCATGACTTCTACCTTCTTGTAAAAACCGAAAATCCCAGGTTAAACCATATGACAAGCTGTAGCCTCTTTTGGTAACCCAGTATGAATTTTGTAAACTCAGAGCACAAGCGAAGTTATGACAACATGAAGTATGGTTCCCTATTTGGATACTCAAGGCTTAGAGGTGAATACTTTTAAAGCTCAATCTAAAAACAGTATTTCTTGAGCAGAGAACTTCCTAGAGCCAACTATTAGCAACCTGTCTGCATCAAAACACAGCCCGGCTCTGGAGTTTAAGTGTCTGCATTAGGCAAGGAAACACCTTGAGTGTATGCCCTAGAGAGCTGTGCAGTTGTGTCTTGCAAAAACAATCTTGTTGCTGGAACATTTGCTCAGAAAGGAGGAAACCTGAGGATGAGCATCACGCGGAGCAGAACTTTGATCTCGTGGGCTTCTGCTTTTCCGAATCACAAAGCCACATCTGTCCTTGAGGGGGGCAAACTTGCAACCCGCTGCAGGAGCTGGGCTACTACATTAACAGAATGCAAGATTATGTCTAGCTTGACAAATTAATATTCTCCAGGATGTGTCAGGCAGGAGTAATTTTGAAGTATTGACTCCCAAAACTATTTAATTTCTTCACAGGCTGGTTTCTAAATGTTAAATCTTACACATTTTTCCCTAAGCATTTTCAGTAGAAATACTAGAAAATTAAATAGAATTTGAAAAGGAAGATCTGTATTTTCATAGCAACTTTTTAATAAGTTCTCTTTTACAAATACCAATATTAACCACAACCTTAAATAGTTCTATCTATAAATCATATTTTAAATTATTGTAATCTAAAGTTTCATTGCTATAATTCCTGAACCTTTCACAGAAGACAGCACACCTTATCAAAACCCAATGACTGAAAAGGTGTGCGATGGTGAAAACACATGGTGAAAGCCACATCTATTGAATTCTTGTGCTCAAAATAAACATATATATATATGTAGAGAGAGAAAGAGAACCTGTCATAATTCCTGTAGACATAAAATTATGAATCTTAAACAACCTGGCCTCTGTAGAATTGGTGAACTCTCTATACAGATTAATATTCCATTTAGTGGTCAGTTCAACTGTTACTATGTTTACAGATTAAATCAGAGGTTAGAAAGGTGACCTCTGGTATGCATTTTGCCTTAACTGGCAACACAAGAAAAATTAGATATCTTGCGGACAGTTACCTTTTTTAAAATAGATCAGCTATCATACTTATATTGTAACCTTCAAAGTTTATGATTTTTTTAAAATAATGCTAACAAACCAAATGTCTTCATGAAAAAAAATATAAATAATTTTTCCACTATTACATTCTTCAGGAGAAAAGTTATTTGTGTAAGTAAATATCCCAACCCCCAGGGTTCAGGAAATTATTTTTAAAGTAATTCTTAAAGCCTGAAGAAAGCAATTAAAGATAATGGCAGGACTGTGGCTTCTACATGATAAATGACTATACAACATGTGTTATTTGATTAAATCTCAAATGGATTAGAATTTCAGTAGTATTCTTTATTAGAGTATATTTCTAGATAAACCATGCTCATTTTAAACTTTGTTTTATCCATGGGATTAAAGAAATCAAAGGTCTCTCTCCTTAGAAGCATACTGCAGTTTGACTCAAAAAAGCAGAGATTTATAACATCCCTCCTTAAAAAGGTAAATTAAAAACTCACTAAAACTCACTTGATCTGTATGTATATATGTATATGTATATATATATATATATATAAAGAATCTGGTAACTATGCTACTGAATTACTTAATAGCTATCTGTGTATCTCTGAGATCAAAATTATATGAAGAACATCTGTGTGAAGGGCCCTGTAGAGCTCAGGTGGGTGCTAGACTGAGAAACAGACCAGAAAATGCAAGAGTTCTATCTCAGAGCATCTGGGAAACTGACACACAAGCTTGTATTAATACAACGGAATTTTCCCTCATCTATTTATAAGAGAAATGAAAGATCAGAAAGACAAACAAGAAAGTAAAAAATTATTTGTTTTTTTTAAATGTCTCTATACAAAGGTTTTTTTCAGATATCACATCTTACATGAGAAGTAAGAAAGATCCATCTGAAAAAAAAAGGGTAACACGTGCAAACAATCATCATTTGGATGCTCAAAAATGTACACTGTATTCAGGTTTTATACAAGCTAAGACAGAAGTCTGATGCATTCTTCAGCCTTATGAAAAGTGTGTGTCATGAGTTGAATCAATCCTTGTATTATGTAGGATAAATGAAAAGAAAAGATAGAGAATGTGGCTTACAAAGGCACCTAAAAGGTATAGTATGATTCCTAGAGTGCATTAATATAATAGTTCAGAGCCATGGGAGAAATGGTGTAAGTCTGCTGAATTAAGTAGGTTTTCTGTTAACTCATATAAAAGTGGCAGTGATTAATAGTTACTGCAAGAAATAGAATGATACGCTGCAACTTTCCCACAGAACTTTCTATGGTGAAAGTATGTGTCTCCATGTACTTTATCACTTCAGAGAATAATATCTAGTCTGCCCAAATTCTGTCTCTACTTATTTGCCTAATGCTCTCCATCTCAGATGGCTCAACCAGCTTGGTTATTTCACAGCATTGCCAGGCTGTGTACTCGTATTTGTGTATAAGATGTAACACAAGACAGAAATATGATACGTTCTATAGCTGCATCACTGTGTGTTTCATGAATCGAACTGATCTTGGTATTGTGTTGGGCAGATGAAAGGGAGACAGGCGTAATAGACAAAAATAAAGAGAAAGAGAGAGAGGTGAATTGAAAAAGAACTTGGCAGATATGGCACAATGGCTGGCATGCATTCATGAGACAGTGTAAAGAAAGGGCTCTTGCACTCCTGGCTCTAAAGCTTCTCATTCTGGAGAGAAGCGGTGAAATGCAGCAAGATGTCCGGAGCATTCGTCTGAAATGTGTTTTAAATTGGAGCACAGCTGGTAGCACAGCGGCTTGTAGTTTGTACATCCTTAATAAAAAATACAGACACATATCTTAAGAAAGGTTTTGCAAGCTCCCTGAAAGCTTCTACGGCTCTTGCTTGTCACTGTGAATGCAGAGAACACAAGCAGCCAGGTGCCTAAACTGTAGTAATGAAATACCTGAATATTAATGTTGGACAATTAGTACTCCATCAGTTACTTATTACAGAATGAAATCTAAGTAGATGTATTTTTATGATAAGCTTGTTTATTCTTGCTTTTCTTGACAATGTATTTCCACTTCATTGACTTTACAGCAGCAATGCATAGGGATTAAGTACTGTAAGATACACAGTACTCAAAAAGTCTCGAAGGACTATAGCTATTCAGAGTGAGTCTTAAAAACTCAGAAGATGTCATTCTAAAAGGGACTGGTCTTCCTAATTCCAGAAAACAGACTCCAGCTCTATAATCAGGCCATGCCTCAGSTTTGGAAATCAGTGGAAAATGCAGGTAAATCTCTTATACAGATTAACTTTTCATTTATTCTTATCTATACTGGCTAGAGGAATAGATATAGAGGAATAGTTTTCATAGGCAAAGACCAAAGTGAGCAGAACTGGTATTGCAGAAGAAAATAGTTTTATTGATGAATTATTAAAATAAATATTGATATTCTAATTGCCAGTAAAGCCCATAAAAAATATGCTTTCAATGAGAGTGATTTTCAAAATGCAATTAGGCAGTTCGAAGAGTTGTGTAAAGCTGCACCTAGAACAACAATAGAGTCAAAACGGAAGAAAGGAAAATTATAGAATCATAGAATGGGTAAAATTGGAAAGGACCTCTAGAGATTACCTAGTCCAACCCCACTGCTCACCAGGGCCCCTTAGAACACATGGCACAGGGTGGCATCCAGGCATGTTTTGAAGATCTCAGAAAAGACACTAACTCTATTCTCTATCATTTTTTGTTAGTTATTAGGATACACCCAAAGATATGTAAACAATGACCTAGGATTTTTAGCCACACAAATTATATTAGAAGAATAATGATCACTACAGTGAGTTGTATGAAACAATATCATGCTGCTTATTGAGTGTTTTGTGAGCCTGACTCTATATAGTTAAATAACTAATTGCAAATAATAATGATGTAAGTTCACACTAGCTTTTTGTCACATAATTATTCATCAGAAAAAAAAATCTTTTTTTTACTCAGATAATTGTCGAATGGGTGAACTCTCTTAAATTTTCTTCAGAGATACTGGGTATTGCTATTTCTGCTGTCTTTTTGTATTTACTATCTTCTGTATGTCAGGAAGACATACATACATGCAATATTAAGTTCTTGTGACTTACCAAATGATATCTGAGTGACCTGTAAATCAATTGAAGTAGTATCATTACAGGGTTAATATTACCATCTTTTGCTACCTATTGGTATCTGCAAAATAAAGATAATTGTTTGGAGAAATACACAATTTTTTTAATATATATTTTTTAAAAAATCAGTTTGTGGATTTAAAGGATGCATCAGCATATTTTCTCTTTTCTTTGACCTAATATATGACACTGCAGGGCTCGGCCTGGCAATTGACATGCAGCATTTGAAATAGCTTGCAAATGTTGACACATTCGGATTTGAGGAATACTGAATGAACACTTCTTACTAGAGCAAACACAATGAAAAATCAGCCACTTACTTACACATCACATGATGCGTATGTCCATATTGACATAGGTTTTAAATGTTTCCTCTTTTGAGATATTTTGCTGAAACAAATACAAATGTAGTTACAAATGAATATTATGACAAGGGCTGTGAAAGGCTCATATTTTAGAACACTGAAGATTCAATCTCCTTTTCCAACTTCATGCAAAGATTTCAGGCCACTACCTGTAGAATCCACACAAAATTTGATATTGACTTAGTAGGAGCACAAGATTGAAACAATCTCCAGAGTCACAGAGTCTAAGGGAAGGAGGATGCTCTCTACTGTTTGTTTGGGAGTTTTGTCTTTGGTTTTGTTTTGTTTTCTAAATTGTTGCTGTTGTGCAGAAAATTCAAGGTGTGATCATGTCGTAGTTGAACTTTGTTCTGACCATCTGTGAAAGTTATTGCATTCCTAAGAACACGTGCTTTAAAATAAAATGAAACAAAAAAGAAAGGTCCATATACCTGCACTAAGTACTTGTATCTATGTTGTAATATGAATTTCTGGATGGAGGAAGGACTTCCTCGCTTGCAGTGTCAGTAGACACTAATCTGCTTGGGTCACAGAACTGCATGATTAGAGATGACCGTACTAGTCCATCTTTGGCAACAGCCTGTGAGTCTTCATGGAAGTATATGAAGTGATTTAATATCCAAGCCTGAGATCAAACAGTGCACTCCATGACAGACAGATCCATTATACTGAGCTTGCATCATCTTTTTATCATGCTTGCATGTTATTGTGAAACAGGATATCATAGAATCATAGAATCATAGAATGGC
>PTEX01000268.1:535383-571065 GCA_003342815.1 Eudromia elegans | reverse complement strand
TGTCAGGGACACTTAGGGGCTGCCCTTGAGAGTTGTCAGCCCTACCTAGGCTCTAGGTAGGTAGCCCTACCTAGGCTCTATCTTTGAGACAGGTATCCTGTTAGATGTCCCTAAGCAATGTAGGGAAAAGAACTGGACAGGTCACAAAAGAGACCACAATAGATATCTGGTCAAAGGGAACTTGCCAGAATTAACTTATATAAATTGAGGATAGAGCTTATCCTTTTCCAGGCTTCTCCTAGTAATAGCATGACATCCACTCAGGAGTCACAACCGCAAATCTTTTCCCTGAAGTTTTAATGACCTTTCCTTCAAAATACAAAGATTTCATCAATTTAGTTACTGGAACTCCTGATAATATTTTGTATAATAGCTAATAGAGCAGAATGGTAAAATTTGTGTGTCCAAATTCTGTGCCTCTCCCAAAGAAACCAGAGATTACTCATTTACTTTTTGTGGTAAAATGTAAGTAATCCTTAGAGGATAACTTATTCCTGATAACCTCCTGATAAGCTTCTTGAGATACAGAGGAGATGCACAGACAAACTTGAGCTTCGTGCTCTTTGTGGCTTAAGAGGACCACAGTCTTTTAGAAAGGAGCAAAGTTTCAACCAGTCTTAAACATAAAATATCTTTCATTGTGAGGCTGTCACCAGCGCACTACACCAGAGTAAGGCAGTTCTTGACACACTTTTATGTCTTAGAGTTTACTTTAAGGAACATCTACYGCAGTGAGTCCTACAACCACTGTGTGGATACTGAAGATAATGGAGGTAAGACATATTAAGATATTCCGGTCTAAGAGATTGGATTGACCCTGGTCATATCTAAAGCCTGAATAACTCCATTTTAGGAGCCTGAATAACTTTCATGTCACTTTCAGTGCTGCAAGGCTAATACTCCCAACTACAACTCCTGAATCACCTTATTTTTTACTGGGGCTGTGATGGCTGGAATATATCATACAATGTGCTGCAATCTGTATTCTTTCTGTCAAGATGATCAAGACCATCACCTATCTTAATGCTATCACTGGGATATCTGCAGAAAAACAATTATTCTATTTTTTTTTAACAAGGACTTACAAAGTTCCTTTACTTTAGCTTGTCTTTGTTTATTGCTGACTCTCGTTCTTACCTGAGATTACATATAACAGATTTATTAGTGATACATTAATTTTATGTTATATTTTAAGAGATAAGCTCAACAATGAACTAAATTTGACTCTGAACAGCTAGCTGATCCATTAAACAGACAAACTTGTTTTATAACCTATAAGGATAGGCCGGAAATACTGATCAGTCCTGTTTTATGCTTGCAACTGACTCTTTCTGGATTGTGCCATCTGTTCTTTTTTTTTTTTTTTTTGGTGAATTAACTGAGCAATATATGAGTAGTGGCTTGTCTTGCTTCTTTACTGCACAAGTTGTTGCAGAGGATGCTCTTGACTCTTACCATCTGTATCTGTGTTGAACAAATCAAGCATGGTAACATTGTATATGTGAGCTCCATGTAACCCTTACCATTCCAGTTAGGCAACTGACCCCATTGTTCTATAGATGCATTCAAACAAATCTGTGGAAAAGACTTATTTTCCTCTTCCATATTTTTATTACCATGTAAAATAGAAAAACTAGCAATATGTGTATTGTTTTACAGAAAAGTCATATCTTTATATCCCAAGCCAACTACGCATTAATGTAGCAGGTATTTATTATTCTTAACCAGGAAGTTAGTTCTCATGAGGTAAATGGGAAAAATCTTTCGGTTAAGGTGTTTTTTTGTAAGAGAGTGCCACAATGGGAAAAAAAAAAAAAAAAAAAAAAAGGATTACTACTACAAAAACAGATCGCTGATACATGATGCCCTTCATCCGCTTGTCTGCAAAACTTAATAACCATGAAGCCAAAGGTGTTTTTCATGGATCTATCTTTCTCTCTTAGAACCCCAGGCTTCAGCTTCCTATTCTATTATGTTGCAGTATGGAAAATCAATTTCCATACTTCTGTGGTATGTCCAGTTGACAACTTCTTTTCAAACACTATAATACCATCAACTAGCTAAATCTAAAAAGGTGATTGCTTTTCATCTTTTCTTCTCCATAGATTTTCTGCAGGAAAATCAGTACCACCAATGTCCAGACAACTCATTTATTATRTGAAAGACAACATATTTTCATTTAACCTTGCTGAGGTTAACCAAGAAACTGAGACCCCTTTTTACTGTTTTCTTTAATCATATAACTGTATTAGTCAGAACTAGAAAGACCACATAGGAAAAAGCACTTGATGCTTGAAGTCTGAAGAAACTGGAAATTATAATGGGGCATATTAGGAAACCTTGATGATAACATCTAAAGAATTCTATAAAAAATATATAAAAAGTAGAATGTTACTCATTAATGTGTTTCTTCTTTTTGAGAAAATCAGGCTCATGGACATGATCATAAAATAAGAATACTAATGTTGGTTAAACAAAATATGATCAATAGTTTGTTCTGAGCAACAAAATGGAATGTGCAAGAAATTAAATTTGCTAATGATTCACAAAATAGCTTCTCATTAATGCTTTCATATTTAGTTATCCAGTATATGAAAACTAACACCACCACCTTTTATTCTTAAGGCTTGCTGTCGTCAGTAATAAAAACTTCATGATTTTGTCAGGATTTTTCTCAAAAGCTTAGAAAACTGTGATCATTCTTTTCAAAGACAAAGATCTCTATGGAAGGGATTTTTTTCCCTTCTATAGCTATTTTTTCCTTTTAAAAAGTAATTTGAGAAAAATTGGAATGTTTCATATTCTTTAAAATGGGAGCTTTATTCCTTCTCATTCTTCCTTAATTGTTTCTTTTTTACTCTATAAGAATATTATTCTTAATATAAAGTTTGTGGACTGAGCACAACTGAAACATGTCTGGTATTGGGAGAAGACTAGAGTATTTTAATTAAGTCTACTTGTGTTGTAACAGAAGGGGAATTATATTACTGGGTCAGATAGTTCCTAAATGTTGTTTGATTACAGCTATAAAATACTATATTTTTGTGCTGGCAATGGACCAATTAAAATATGGCCAATAAAAAGCTATGAGCTAGAAAAGAAACTCTAAAAATAACATCTTGTTAGTGCACATATCTGCTTCTTTCATAGGTTCTGCTTCAGGGTTTTACTGCTGTCAATACTGTTGACAAAAAGCTGTAAAGCCACAAGCTGTGCTCTATTCTGCCTTGTGCATCATCAACAAAATTGACAGTTAACACGGATTTCAAAATCTGTATTACTGATGGGGAAAAATATGTATCAACGAATATTCTGTAGGTAAGGCAGCCTACAGTCCTGTGCTGAAAATGTATGCAAACACACAGACACAAGTGGATGGAAACCCCTGGATAATGCCTTGAGAAACAAGATCAACTTTTTGCCATTACTACTTTTTAAAGATCTTCTATCTGATAATTTACAGTTCTGTGTTCCTTTCAGCCCTCAACAGGTTGGGAAAAAAAATGATCCAACATCTCCTTTAGCCATATTTCTTTCTTCAGCACATTGATGTATCATGAACACAGATACAGGTTGCAACAGAGTAGTAGAGCATCTAATTTACATGTTAATTCTCAAAAAAAGACAACTTAGTTCATGTACTTTCTGTTGCAACTGTTTCAAAATGTCAGGAATAGACAACTTACACTCTTTCACCAGCAATTTTATGGATAAAATGTCAGCAAATTTCAATTTACTCTTTCAGAGAGGATAGCTAGAAAAGCATATAAAATGACCAGCAGCAGAAGTGAAGTGCCTTGTAAAGCTTTTGACACTTTTCATAGACATGTTAAAAACAACTCCACTAGCATATTATGTCATTAAGTAAAAGTTGCCTAATATATTAAAACATTTCTGCTAAAGCAGCTGTTACGATTCATTCATTGTCCAAATTTGTGAGGATATTGCACATATAGCCTTGAGATCAATCATCTAAAACACTTTTGTGTATACCTGAATGATAAAATAAAAGCAGGTTTTAGACCATTTACAKATAGTACCCAGATGGGTAGACTTACATACAGTCTACAAAGTAGTAGATTAAGATTATTGTGACAGAATGGAGAAAGGTCTGAGAACAAGATAATACCCAATAAAAATAAGTGCAAAGTGCTGCACTTCAGAAACGAGCAAACAGCATGAGGAATTGCTAGCACACAGCAATAGAAATGTATGTCACGGTCTTAGCAGGGGCTTGATTTTGCAAAGCAGACAAATGGTTTTCTGGGTGGAAGAATGTCAGATGGAAAATTCGGGATGAAATTGTTCTACTAACGCTGAATGYTAAATTTTAAAAAGGATTTAATAAACTTGGGATTCAGGAAAAAGAGAAGAGAAACCATCCAGAAAARGAGAGTTTTGGGCACAGGGCGTTGCCTAAAACAGGAGAAATTRAGTTAGAAGAGTTTGATAAGGCTGTTAAAAGGATTTTTTTAGCATAAAAATAGCCATCCACTGAGGTCAAGATAAATAGTAATCAGAGGTCTATAGTAAAGCAAAACTTACAGTCAAGATTAGAAAAACTGCAAGRATGTTCAAACACTACAGCAGCTTGTCTGAAGAGATTTAATCTCTAATAGGGATTTCACAAAGTAGAGATAGTTAAGATGTAGTTACCTTAGCCTTGTATGTTTTCACTGGTGTATTTTCTTAGAATCAAAAATATGCCCTTAAACGTAACCAAGTTTGCAGATATCGAGATAGTGTATTATTAATTCACTGAGTTATATGACCCTCACACACATGCAGAGACAGATGCWTAAGCAAAGGCTACAAATGAGCTGCTGTGTATTTTTACAGTGTAGTGTTTTATGCAGCTYGATACCCAGCTAGAACAAGATTGTCGTAACATGGTAATGGTTTTCACACAGATTTAAATTTACAGTTCCCTTTCCACAACTTYAGATTACTGAATTTTGTTAGTCAACATATTTTCTTAAGCAACTGATATTAAAGACATCATTAATACTTTGAAACTTATTTAATGTTCACTGTCATCTACTTTCATGTGTAATAAGGCATAGAGATGAAAAATTCATGATAGTAGAAAATTGGATTTCAAACTGAGACAGATTATATGCAAATAAATGATCAAAACTCAAACAAAAGCAATCATGAATTTAACAAAATTTAAAATGAGAAAGAGAAGGAAAATATAAGAGAGTAAATAGAACAATTGTGCTTTGATGGATGGTAAAATATGCATTACTTCTTAAAGTGCTAGACTTCTTGCAAAAACAACATTATTAGTTTACCTTTTMATATTAACAAATCAAGCTAGGATATCTACAACTATGGCTTTTTCAAACCAGTTAATGATCACCAGTTTGTGATCAGCATTGACTGCAATAGTGAGTAGTAACTGCTATAACATGTTACAGGCATAATTTAGTATTAGGAATTTTAATCATTGTTAATATTGTAAGGAGAGAATGGAGGAAATTTACATACATGCACTCAGAATAAATAAGCAGATCAATATAGAGAGTAAAACAAATTCTGTAAGTTCCACAGACAAGTTCTGTGCTTGTCTACCTTGGTTTATTGTTCTCACTCATTGTAAAAAATATTAAAAGTGTACAAAGTAAATGCTTTATGAGTCACTAGCTAGTTTTTCAATTCATCGTCTCAGAAAGTGGCTGTTTGGTTTCTAGAATCTACACATGCCTAGAAGCCATAATAAAAGCATGTCCTGGGTCTGCCAGAAATATAAATACAAAGTTTGTCCCATCTGTCTTCTTCCATATAAACTTTGCTGTTGGGTAGAAACAAGGAAATTCTTCCCAGTAGAGAGAAAAAGGTCAGTACCAAAGCATTTTTCAGAACAATATTTTCACAAGGTCTCAGGAGCAGCAATATGGCATCAAAGAGGCATCAGGTCTCCAATTTACGTTTTTGTTTTGTTTTGTTTTGTTTTGTTTTATTATTTATCTTAATGTTCATTTTCATTTGAGTGTTCATAGCTGCTAAAGAACAGTCGTGTTGGATATGCTTCACTTTGGGACAACCTGAGGTACACATACAATCACAGGGACTTTTGGAAACCTATGGACAGAAGGATATTTAATTTATCTGTAAACTCTACTAGAGTAAGAAATTCCTTCAGAGAAAAATGGAACCATTTAGTTATGCTGCCTGATACATAAATAATTCACAYGGTACATTTAAATTTATTGCAAGAGAACCTCATCTTTTAAAAGACAAATAGCCCTTAGGGTTTATACAGAATAGTAAAATGAAACTTATATTGATGGTGTGGATGGCTTATTTGATAAAATGCCTAAAGTGCTAATTGGTTTTAAAGASAGTGCTGTGGTATGTGTAACAATTTTTCTGAGGACCCCCCAAGTGCTGTCTCACCCACATCAGGACATTTGTTCAGGTAAGCATGCTTTATCTTACATCTCAAATAGAGTGTTTGGTATGCTCAGTGAACCTTGAAGCAGATGGGGACTTCTGATGTTTTCATAGACAAGCATTACAGAGAAGAAAGATTCAATGAAATTCTAGTACTCAGTTCCAAYTGTTTTAAAATGTCACAACATGTGATTCTGTGATTCTGTAAATTTCATTATGTTCAAAYTGGGCATGAGGTATGCCCATATCAAACGGAGAAAAAGAAAAAKGATAGAAATATTAGATATAAAATATTTTGACTTTGAAAGATTGCAGCAAGAAAAAATAAGAAATATTCACTCTGAATAAGGAGCTATAAGTTCTTTAAAATRCTGCAGATGTTTTATATAAACATCTACATCATGTTTAGCTTATGCCTTATAAGTAGAACATGCTACTCTTGAAACCAAAGGAAATCAACTTTCCATCTTAAAACTTTCATTTTTTTCTTAAAACTGACAAAGCTATTCCAGGTATATAAGGTACTGCAACTGATTTTGTTAAGTTCTGAATTTGTTTTATTCTCTCAGCACTTCTTCTGAAAATAACAGCTTTATTGTTGTAAAGTACATTTTACACAGCTGTGTAGCACCTCGCATATGATCATTTTGATGTATAAAAGTTTGATTTAATTGGTAAAATAATGCTTTGCCTACACTTCAACTCAGGATATTTCTGTTTGATCCAGAATAGTACAAAGCTGTAAAGCTGACAGCTGCTCATCTATAACACGTTAGAAGCTCTTCAGAATGCTGATCGTCAAACAATACAAAAGTTTCAAAAAGAAGGAAAACAAAAATATTGGCATAGGTATTTGGAAGGTTATTTTTTATAGGTATAGGCGTTTTTTTTCCTACTTAGTAGTTGTGCATCAAAAAATGTATTTTGGTACTTTATGAAATTTCATTAAACAAATAGCATTGAACACCACTGAGTACAGCTTTCATAAATATTTTGAAGTAAATAGTTCTTATGAAATGATAGATATATCTGATGAATTTACAGCTAAAGGACAATGATACAATATTGCAGTATAAAGATGAATAGACAATAAAGACAACTTAACCAGAATAGAATTGATACCATTCAAAAGAGTATTCTGTAATATTTTGCATGAAAATACCTAAGACTGAGTCATTCGAATTATTTATTTTGTGCCAATATCTCTCTTTAGTCCATTTTTTTTCTCTCACAAATACTTCAACAGGAAAAACAATGTGTAGGACAGATTTGGGGGAGTAGAAACTCTGAAATTCAGTTTCATTTCATMAAAAAATTTTATAAGCATGAATATCCAGAAGGATTGTTCCTCTCTACGTGCTATGGCTCTGCCAAACGCATAAAAACAATGTTAAACCTACAAACCCAGATTGTTAATATTCCTTGAGTGATATTTTGAGAATAAATCTAAGCCACACATTTGTTTCAAAACACGCTCAAGATTCTTKTTCCTAAGGTAAGAGCTGGATTCATGCTTCTAGGAGCAGACAATGTCCAGAGAGAGATAGATTTGCATCCTGTTTTTTTTCACAGGCTTTGGAGCCTGTGTCATGAAAGAAGCAGGAATGGAAATCTTCACAGCAAAATATCTATGGCTTTGAAATTTATTTTCTTCTCCTGTCAGGGTAACTCCTATTCTCCAGAAAGGCTCACCTGATTTGCTTACRTCTAATTTAGGAGTCCCTCAGATGAACTTGCTCCCACTGGAARGTATACTGTCACACAGGACAAAGAGGCTTTCAGATGTTTTACCTAATGGTTCTGCATGGTACTTTTTGCTTCTCTTTTCTGTTTCCACATCAGAACTGTGCTTGGATGTTGCTTGTTAAAAGGTCGAAGTGCTCCATATATCATTAGGAAATAAATATATTACTGTTCGCCTTGTCAGAATTCCTTATGTTCTGATTCTAAAAGGTTATATGCCTACTTAAGGATAGCTGAGAATATACAAAATGCAAAGGCATTTATTTTTTTCATTTTGCACTGCTGCAGGTGGTAGCAATGTGTAAAGCAGCATAAAATAAAGGTTTTCAAGTATTCATTAGGTTATTGGTGTCCAGATTAACATGTGCCAGGCAGTCTGTGGATTTCATCTATGATGCTGCTTTCTAAGTTGTTTCTCTACTCCTAATTTACCACTCCATACTTAAAAATTCAGTAGCATCAGAATACTCTTTCGTGTACTTATTAACCTTCCTTATATTGTCAGAACTCTCTTCTCCTCCATGACCACTGACAGAAATAAGTAGTACTGAATATGGTACAMGCAACAACATAAGACTGAAAGGAGTGATTGTAATTGTATTTTGGAACCTTTTCATTCTGCTTCATCTATCGAGATTTATGATGCAGAGTTTCTATTCTGAATTACATTGTTAATTGTATTAGAAATTGTAGTGTGTCAAGCTCAATGCTTATTCATCTCTTTCATCATGATTAGAAAGAAACAGATAATTATAATTAAATTGTATTCAGTTAGACTTTAGGCCARTGTCAGAATCATACAGGAAGGACAATACCTCATTAGAAATCCCACTGCAGTTGCAACATGCCCCYAACCCCAGACTGTGAGCAGCAAAATATTAACCCATCAAATCTGTATCTTGGGTAAATTATAATTGTCATGGGCATTAGAAGCACAGCAGGGCATAGATCTGTGCACTAATGTCCCTTTGTTGGACTCCTTCTCCRGGGATAGTTATACCTTGAAGACAGAAAGTGGTTTTATTCACTAAATGAAGGCTTCAGGTACTAATGAGGGACACTAGAGACCTAGGTTCACATCTCCATTGTGGATAAGTAAAACAAGGAATTGAAAAGAACTTCCTGATCAGATAAACTCTCAAGAGCAAAGGTTTGGAGAAAAACAGCCATAAAATAATAAGCCTTTTTGCTGCAATACAGAGCTCTTCATTATTTAAGGCTCTTCTGAGCATACTCCACTTCTCTGATTCCCAGGTGAATGCAACAATGAGAACATCAGATGAAAGTCGTTTCTCTGACAGAGACAGYTTGTATCTAAAAATATTTTGCTTCTCGAGTATGATTAAGTGACAGAATGAACAAAAGGATGACTTTAAAATTGTTTATCAATATTTCTCTAACAGAGACAGTTTGTATTTATAAATATCCAGCACCCTTGATGAAATATAAGCATGAATGGAAAATAACTTGAGATTTTTACATGTAGTTTCTGGAAACATATTAATTATCTTTATTAATCACKTAATCACTAATATGATTGAAATACCCTATGTTTTCCATAAAGCCATTCAATAAAGCCGTGAGTTTTAGGAGTAGATTTACTGAATTTGCTAATATACCACATCCATTTTATTACTTTTATCTGATACAAATTTAATAGCAACATGTTTCTATAGTTATTCCAAGTCTTGAAATGTGTCTTTTCAAAAGGCAAATATATGCATATCAGCTACTTAGAATAATGAAATACTTAGAAAGGTAGCTAGGAATTAACARGATTAATGTAAAACAAAGTGGGGCAAGCATTTATAGCTAACTATTTTTATTTCAAATGTAAAAATGTGTACAACACTTGTAGCCATTTTTTTTTTCTATATGAACTTTATCTAACACCTACATATAGGCTGCCTGGATGTTGTTCATTATTTATGAGTGGGACCAATTCAGCTCCTGATGAAGAGTTGGCAACACTTCCAGTCATGGCATTTCTAGTAAGAGGATATTTAACATATATTTATAGCAGATGAGTCAGCAGCAAATTCTAAAATAAAAGCTCCTTTATTAGAAAGGGGAGTGCTTTCTAGTTTTACATTAATCACCCAAGATCAGAGCAGCAGCACCATTCGTGCTTTGCATGCTGTACAGATTAAGAACTGAACACAAGCTGCTTAGTAAGCTTGTACAGTGCAGCTAAGCACAGATCTACGAGCTAAAACCTAGATGTGCCACTAGGCTTTTTATCACTGGAAGAGCATCTTCGGACCATGCTGAGTTATTATCTTGATTGTTTGGCCTTTACAGGGTTCAGGAGAGGTAATGAACACAATGAGGATGTTACTTTAATGCCAAATCATTTGGAATACAGGCTTTTATAGGCTGCTATTTAGATAGAGACTAGCCATTGCTGCTCCTGCATGGATTTCAAAGGGGTCTATGAAAGGCTCTGTGTAGCGACCCAAYTTGAAATTATAAATTTCAAATCCAGATTAGGTCTCAAATACTCTCACAAAATRGATAAAAATAATTAAGTGTCTAAGTTTAATATTTAGTTCCCTGACTGGAGAAATTACGGCAGAGAGTCTCTTCCACACTCTTCGTGCTGAGGCATAAAGCTAAAGTYGATTTCCTGTTCCTCATCTTAATTTGTCTGAAATTACTCAACTCCAGCAGGAAGGAAAGAAGATTCCATCATCCCTGCACAGTCCAGAGTCTGGTATGTAGAGTATTCTAAGAAATTAATGTTAGGTTKTAGGTAATAGAGAGAGTGAATCCAGATCAGAAATACTACAGGAGCTTGAGTGAATGAAATGCTTCTTCCTTCTCTTCTGGGCATTTCAGCAAATGCTTCTCTCTTCAAAATGGCTTGCTTTAATACAAGTCTTGATAAAACATTTGTCAAAATAGAGGAAATCAGGATTCAACTCATCTATTCTTACATCAAAAAGCATATCATGCTGGAATCAATAGCAAATAAACAAACAAACAAACAAACAAACAAATAAATAAATTAATAAATATTTTTACAAGGATGAGATAAAATGGTCTGGCCCCATCTGCTCTACACTCTCTCTTTAGACACTTCTACACATTGAAAAGATCCTCTCTCTGCCATCACTTCTCCAAACTGAAAAGACCTATATCTCTCAGCCAGTCCTTACAGGAGAGATGCTGCAATCCACTAATCATCTTTGTAGCTCTATACCGGACTCTTTCTGGTAACTCCAATCCCTCTTATACCAGGGAGCTCAGAACTGAACACAGTGCTCCAGATGTAGCCTTACCAAGGCTGAGAACAGGGGCAGGATCACTTCCCTCAGCCTTCTGGTAACGTTCTTCCTAATGCATCCCAGGATACTGCTGGCCTTCTTGGCCACAAGGCCACRTTGATGGCTTCTGGTYAGTCTGTAGACCACTAGGATGCCCAGGTCCTTCTCAACAGTACTTCTTTCCAGCAAGTCAGCTTCCAGAATGCAGTGGTGCATGGAATTTTTTAATGTTTTAAACTGGTATATTGCTGCTGTCTTAAAGGAATTAATTCTAATTTGAAGTTGTGCTTCATCAGAACATCCTAGGAAAAAATCTASAAGAGTCTAGAATTTTCATTAATATCTAGACTCAAGATGATAGGTTCAATGTYTTTTGGGAAGTAAAGTTTGATAAGGTTCAGGGGATTTTTCTTTCATGTCATATTTTGTAAGTACAAACTAACTTCATTTCCACTAACTTCAATCAGTTCACAATCAGCTCTGTCATTAAAGCCCCATTAGAACTTTCTGTTTTATTATTTTCTCCTATCAGTAATTATAACAAAAGAGTGGATACATTAGAAGATGAAAAAAAGATTATAAGATCACCTGCTATTACGGATAGTTACATCTATGCAAAAATTTCCTGGAGAAAGGAAAAAGATGAAAAAGTTTCCCAGAGAAAGGAAAAGGGGACATTTCCGCAACAGGTTTTCTTCAAAAATGTCTACAACTATTTCTCCTTGAACCACTAATTTTTAGTACTTTTTGTACTGTGCATGTCTCCTATGGTGGGACTTAGTACTATCTGCTTTATCAGTTATTCTATTTTGAAACTCTGAATTATGGAAGTTTTACATCTTTCTGAAAGAGAATAATTGTGACTTCAAATAAGAATGAGGTTACTGCAAAGTCAACCACATTATGAAAATCTTTCTACTGAGGAAGAATATTCCCATTTATGAAATACCTGAAAGTAACATTGCTCTCTTATTTAAAAGTATATATATATATATATATATTTAAACAGAAGAAAACTCAAATTAAGGCCAAGATTCAATCTATTCATTGCAGACTACAATAAATGGGTGCTGCAGTCTTTTTCTACATGAGCAGAGGTCACAGGAGCTTTCTTCTTCCCTTTATTCTGTCCCAGTTCTCTCACACAGTTCCAGGAGCGCTCTGTCTGACCAACAGCTTTTATAGCATCTGACTTCCTGCCAGTTATTAGCAAGGCAAGAGAGTTGCCACAGACAGCTACTTTAGGGGCAATAGGCAGGAATTCTTTACATGTATATACTGTGTTTCACTTAAGGGTCTCAAAACGCTTTGAGAGCATTAAATAAGCTCCTCAAAATTAAGAGATATTGGAACTGCTTGAGCACCTTTCAAAATGTAGGAAAAAGCTTTTTAATAGTCATGAGCTAAATAGACAATGATGTACATGAGCAGTCCCAGTGAAATAATTCAATTCAACAGCACTACTAATCTGCATAAAATTACACACTGACAGGTCTAAGAAGTGGCACATACAAYATTGTGGTAGCCTTGTTTTAACCTCTGTGTAATACAGAAATGTAAAAGCAGGAGCTCTATGTAAAACAAATAAAAACCACTGACCGGCATTGTGCTGTGACCTATTATATTTCTCTCCATTGCTCTAGTTATAGCTACGAATAACTAAAATGCACCCCTGACTGGTATTATATTGCATAAAAGATTAATTTATTTAACATAATCTAATTAAACAAAATACAATTAGAGTTTCCTTGAAACTGCTGATTCAGAAAGCCTGATACGTTTCATCCACTGTATTTGGAGAGCAATGAACTGCTGCTATGAGCCATTGCTAGACACAGCAGAGTTTGGCGGAACTGAGTTACATCCTCTTGGGAGAACAAGGGACTAGTCACCTGGTTGCCTGTATTTGTATCCTTCTCTCCAGCAATCAGCCTCCCTATTCAAACTTTGTGAGTACTCAAAATCCACTTGTCTGAACCAGAGTTTGGCACCAGAGTTGAACCAGACAGTCCAAATTCTTCTCAGAGCTGCACCCCTAGCATTTGGAGCACAAAGTACTGCTTTGCTTCACAGAAGAGAATGCCAAAAATCAAAAGAGTGTGGCTAGCATCCAGACTGAAACAGTTTCTGAGTATAAGCAGTCAAAACTGAGATGATGTCTATCATGTTTAATAGATCAGGCAGACTTGGTGTTTTGCCATCCTGTTTAACCACTAGTAGGCTTCTTGGCCTGATTTTGTTCTCACCAAACAGCACTGAAGCAATGYCCCACCACAAAGAACAGCACATGCCTGAAAGTACATTCTTACGAAGCTCCRAAAAGTGCTGATTTCAGCTCAGTTCAAATACAAATCAAATTTCAATCTGAAAACAAGAAAATCCTGACAAATCAGAAATCCCACTTTCAGCAACTTGAAGCTGTTGAAACAGTAACACAGAAAAACAGAAACTGCAAAATAGCAACATACTAAAACAGTTTCGGAATGACACTGTGCAGCTAACATGAGAGTCCAAAATAGATTACATTCATTCCCTATTTATGCTAATATGAACATTACGTCATTCCTCCAGTAAATAGTCCGTAAGATTGTATCAAACATACAGGCTTATGTCTATAATCACCATGTGTTTCTACAATAAATTCCCTCACTGTATTTTTGTCTGTTCTGCAAATAACTGTTTCCCTAGTCACTGATAAAYAAAAGTATAATTAAGTCTTGCTTAAAAGCTAATTTTCATCTAAGGAAAAGGGCAGGAACATCTATTATCAACAYAGAAACTCATAAACAGAATATTAAGTCCCAAATATAATAAAATTGAAAAGTCTTAGCTCTTGAGTACAAGGAAAAAAAGAAAAACACACACAAATACCAAGATATCTACAAGAGATGGAGTACTGTGATTAACTCTATTTGTTTCAATAAATGGAGATTATGCGGTGACCTTTATTTCAGCTACCTCGGTTTCTCAAWTTTTAATCATTATGTAAGATTTGGTAGGGATCGTTGCTCGTGTTTTACTCCTCAGGGGGCAATTAACAGAGAAGTCTATTCACTAAAAAGTCAGCAAATCTCCTCACTTCASTACCTATAAATGACAGGAAAGAATTCAATTTTCTTGGACTGTCATAACACCCGTCCATGGCTGTAATGGAAAGAATCTCAGTGCACCATGAGATTACATAAACTTCTTTCAATTAAATATCAAAGAATAGATATAATAATGAAATAAAATATATTCTGCTATACTGCAATTAAAAATTTAACTCCACAATAAATAGAAACTTTACAGTCTATACTATTTAGAATGAAATTATATCAATACATTAATATATTCTTCAGCAGTGACTTCTCTTCACCTTATCCTAACAGGTAGGTGAAGGCAGCTTCTTTYTCTAAATGGAGAACTTCAAATTTCATTCAGTTTTCCAGCAGTGACCTTCATGTCACTGTTGGTGACACATGCCTTTGACACAGGCTGTTGGTGAACACATGCCTTTGTACATTTTATTACTTTTGCATATGGTATTTTGCACTTTGTTAGAAGTGGAGCTATACAGGCCAGTTTTGTGCATAGCTATTAGTTAGCACTCTTTCAATATACTGTCATCATTTCTATTCCATTAATATTGCTCTACTTTTGTTATTGTCTACTATTGAAAATATACCTAATGCCCTACTATGAATTATGATGTGATAGAGTTCACAAAAATTTGGGTAGCTTTGTGTTACCAAGGAAAATAAAAGCAACTTTTGCAATCAGCTAAGCAGTAAAAATATTCAAGGGAGATATTTGCTATGAATGTTTTTACTCATAGTGTTCTAGACTTTTCTTATACTTGGCATTCACAACTAAGCATTCTTTCAGAAGACGATTACATGTTCCTTCCCAGTCACCTTTTCTACACATGCTTCCATGCTTCTGGAATTCTATTATAGTTATAGAATCATAGATGAGCAGAAGGGAGAAACAAATTCCACAGGACGACTGAAAGAATTAAAAAAATCAGTTTTGTGTTCAAAGACAGGAGAATGAATATAAGCATAACTTAGGGCACGCTGCCATGAAAAAGTTTATAAAAAGGGTACCCCAAAAGACCTTCAGATTTCTTAATTGCTGCAGTGTTTCAGAGACCTTCTTAGCATTACCACTTGTATTAAAAGTGAAGAGGGAACAGGAAATAAGTCTGCAAACATTYCAGTCTTCTTTTAACAGGGAAAAGAAGGTTTGAGAATTACTTTCTTAGGTATTTTCAAGGGAACCATTTGCTGAAAACTTGACTTAACAATGAAGCTAAAAAAAAAAAGAGAAAGAGAGAGAATATAATAGAAAGTTTCAGAACAGCTTACATAAAAGCATTTTAAGGTAAAAAGAAACATTTTAATTTGTTCTGAAGTGTAACCAAGGGCCCATAAGCACAGTATCGCTCAAAAATGCAGGAAGTGCTGCAGGTACCCATTTAAGAAAGTATTTGCACTCTTTCTTTCCTTAAGATGCACAAGTATTTCAGCAAGAAAACTTGGCAAAAAATCTTCCTTTTACACTGACTTTTTTAAAATAACTCTTTTTATTTCTTTTGCAGAAAAAAAAAGAGAAGAGGAAATATGTTTGTTGTTGTTTGTTTGCTTGTTTGTTTTTGTTTGTTTTGTTTATTTGTTTCTTTATTTCTTTCTGAATACCTGGAAGTTTTCCATGATGTTAAGTAAGAGACATCCTAAAACTCAAATTGAAATTTATTTTAAGAAAAAGACTTGTAAAGAAACCATTTAAAAGATATTTATTTCCTACCAGATAAAGTAACCATGTTCTGTCATGTTTGTTTCATCGTTTGGCTTTTTTTAGTAATGAAGCTTGAGGGACACTGGTTGTTTTGTTCTTTAAGTGATACAGCGTCATCATTGAAGTTAATTCTGAACTAAGGGAATAAATAAAAATGCTAAAGAGGAAAATGCGTCTCTAAATTTGTATTTCTGATCAACTCTACATCTGCATCTATTGCCAGAGGTGTGAGAGATTTCTTTATATTGACTTATTTTTTTCATCTGAGACATATATTAGTTTTAGCCATTTTTCACATGAAAGTTAATATGAAAACTTTCCAATGCTTAGCAGATGCTGATGTAGAACAACATCCAGTACTTATATTTACAACATGTGTTAAGAAGTACTGCCTCATGATGAGGCACAGTAGATGGAAAGATAATCTCTGTTTCCRTAGACCCTCACTGTGTAATAGAATCACAGAATGGCTGAGGTTGGAAGGGACCTCTGCAGATCATCCAGTCCAACCCTTCTGCTCAAGCAGAGTCACCTAAAGCATGTTGCACAGAGTCATGTCCAGACAGTTTTCGAGTGTCTCAGGGATACTCAAAAGAGAAGCAGACTACACAATCTGTCTAGGCAACCAGTGCCAGTGCTCTTTCACCTTGGCAGTAAAGAAGATTTTCCTCAAATTCAGGCAGAAACTTCCTGTGCATCAGTTTATACCTCTTGCATTTTGTCGTGTTGCCGACCACCAATG
Source organism: Eudromia elegans (assembly GCA_003342815.1). Taxonomy (NCBI): domain Eukaryota; kingdom Metazoa; phylum Chordata; class Aves; order Tinamiformes; family Tinamidae; genus Eudromia; species Eudromia elegans. The sequence goes on along the minus strand of PTEX01000268.1, from coordinate 554,139 downwards.
AAAACAGTCTGCCCCTATCCTCTTAACATCCTGTCTTCAGGTATTGGTACACAATGATAAGATTGCCTCTCAGCCTTTTGTTCAGGCTGAACAGGACAGGCTCTCTCAGCCTTTCCACATGGAGGAGATGCTCCAGTCTTTTAATCCTTAGCCCTATACTGTACTCTCTCCAGTAGCTCCACGTCCCTCTTGTGCTGGGGAGCCCAGAACCAAACACAGAGCTCCCGATGTGGCCTCAGTAGAGCTGAGTAGATGGGCAGGATCACCTCTCTCGATCTGCTGGTAACACTCCTCCTAATGCATTCATTGGACTTCTTGGCACAGGGACACATGGCTGGCTCGTGGTCACCTTTTTGTTCACCAGGACTCCCAGCGACCTTCTGCAGAGCTGCTCTCTATCAGGTCAGCCCCCAGTCTGTACTAGCACATGGGCTTGTTCCTCCCCAGATTCAGGACCCTGCACTTGCATTTGTTGAACTTCATGAGGTTCCTTTCTATAAACTCTCTAGCCTCTCAAGTCCTCTCTGAATGGCAGCACAGCCTTCCAACATATAAGCCAGCATCTCAATTTTGTGCCATCAGCAAATTTCTTAACAGATTGAGTCCTTTCTTTTAGGACTAGAGCAATCTATTTAGCAATCAGCTGAACGCAAAGGAGAGGCCTAAAATACCCCCTAAAAAGAAAATGAGATTAAGTTTACCAATCACATTACCAAAATACACTGACATATATTATATATGCACACATTACCCGAACAATATGTGGAATTGTTCAGGAATACTAGTATGCATTCTAATTTAGCTAAATGGCAATTTATATTCTGCAACATAAACAACTTTTATATTAATACAGCATTCATTGTAATACTCACCTGCAGGGTTCAATTTCTTTCYATCTGAAAATCAAACTAGAAAATAACATATGTACTGATAAATATTATGGGTTAACTTCTGTTTGTAATTACACAATAGCAAACCCAGAACAGCTACAGATAACTATATTAAAATACATTCTATTGTTCAGCATTTGTAAGTCATATAGTAGGAAATTCTTACTCTCATCATTACCACCTTAACCTTAGATATACCATAGGGTGTAACAACATGAATAAGACAAGCATACAACACAAATGCAGCCTTGGTGATGTCAAGATTACTGGCACTGTGGTGAATGAGTAGATAGTCAACACTAACACTTCCAATACCATTGTTCTATTTGAACATATAAATTGTAAATGCTGGTTTAAGAATGATCCATAYTGCTTCTGCAGCTGTTTCATTTCTGAAARCATAAACAAACAAATGAACAAACAYAAACAGCTTATGCAKTTTGATGTAGTTAAAAGTAGAAATGTGAGTGCAGTWRGGAGTCTTCCCCACACACATTCAATAGCATCATMAAGTTGTTGCTCCTCCATTCCTTAAATTTGTTAAGAGTAATACCAAGGTGAAATGAGATAGCTTTGGCAAAGACTGTGTTGTCAAGAAATAAATTAGCCTGGCAATCAAAATTATATAAGAAATTAAAGTTTTGAGCCCTGATATTCTCCCCATTCGTCTTGCTTGTTCTCCTTTGATGAGGAAGGAGAGGGATTTGGTGCTACTACCTAAATATTAGAGTAGTGCAGAAGACAAAGTCCTGAATATCCTCTGAACACCAAAGTAATAAGGGAAGGTAAAGAACTGATTATAGCTATTAAATGCAAACATGAAAATTATTAAGAATGACTCATATTTTGCCTCTCTGCAACATATAATTGAGATCCCAACACAGATAAGAATAAGTCTCTCACTGTTTAAATAGCAATTAGTTACTGTTTTCTCTGCTCCAAAGCCCCAAGATACATTCCTCTTATACTGCCCACTGCTGTAAAAACCCCCACATATCTAATTTGTTTATTGTTTTAATTGTATTCTAACATAATAATCATAGTTTCCAGCAGCAGAATGGCTTCATCTAGGTGTGTACAGTCTGCCACTCTAGAAAAGAGGCAGAAAGGATCACTCAAATGCTAGMACTTTATTGCAAAGAGCACCACTASTTTCTTGACCAATTGTTTTCATAATGAAAGAAATATCTCTGACCAAGAAATTGCTCATTAAATTAATCCAGTGCACTGTCTAATATATAATGACATATGCAAAATGAATTTAATACTAAGACAGAGAACTGAAGTCATCAAAACACAACTATCTAAATACCAAACTGCAGAGTGGTTCACTGAACTGCTGTCTTCAGGCTATCTACACTTATAACTAATTAGAAGACTGCACTGATCGACTTAAAAAGAACATTCTTTCCTTTTCAGACTAATTAATCTTTTTCTTAATAAAAAAAAAAAAAAGTTGTAAACTGTAGTAAGTTAAAACAATTTTTGCTAGTGTAATTTAAAAGACACAATCCCTACATAGGGATGCATAGATATCATTACAAAGTTAGTTTTAYGATAGCAAAGACATTTCAATGTAAAAAGAAGGACAAGTGCTGGAATATAAAATGTATACCATTTTCTAAACGACATTGTTCCTGTCCTTCAATTTACATGAACAGACTTGACCATTCAAATGTAGTTTGGCTGAGCCCAGAAACATTTTTCACATATATATTTTGGCAAATATTTTGCTCTGAAGTTTGTTAAATAATGCATGCAATTCATAATCCATTGAGAGAGTGTAAACTGRTCACAAGTTTACACAGAAATACATTAACTATATTGCATGAAAAATTAGCAAGCAGGTGTCCTAGGCATAGGACAAATCCTATGCAATTATGCAATTACACAATTTAAAACATATCAGCATTTAAACAATGAATGGCATGATTTGTTCTAATTTTAATGAATAATAATTTGCTTGCTATGAAATATAACACATTAAAAAAAAAAACGTGAAGACAGCTGTGCAAGACTAAGAGAGGATTACTCTTTCTATATATACAGCATTAGTGTCCAAAACCAAAAAAAAAAGTGACTCAAATATTCTTAGGTGTTGACATAATACGCAGAGATCAAGACTTTTGAGACAATAATAATTACTTATTACAAATAATCAGAAATTGTTATTTTCTTGGAAAAAAAAATTAAAAATAACGGAACAGCCAGGTCAATCATTTTATTTCTCTAGCTATTACAGTTGAGTAGATATATCTAATCAAATTTATCTCTGCCTACAATCTAATGCCTAATGCAGACATTATCTAAAACTTTTGTAAAGTTCTATGAATCCATTTAGATCACAATTTAGGTAAGGTGAAACTGAAAAGTCTATGTAGTATAAATAGGACAAATACAGCACATAATTCTTTAATAAAAGGGAGCAATAGTTCTATAATAAAGGGAGAAATTACTTAGAATTCATTGTTCGGTTTAAATCTTTCCAAAATTGAAAATCATTTCTTAATGCCTTGAATTGCTATACTGTTGGAMACCTCTGGATACTGAACAATTCTGGCATATATAACACTGCTCTATCTTCCTAGCCAGTTCTTCTAGTTGTTCTTTCTTAGTATTTTGTTTTTCCATCTTCTTTTCAAGGTACTTCAGCTTCAGAAAACTGAAGATGTGGCTTAGAACTTCTGAGCACTCTTTCAATTTCTTGCTATCCTAGAAGGAAAGGATAGCTTATATTACATAACTTGCTGAAAAAAACACTTAGGAATTATCATTACTGTACATCTCAATGTAAATGATCTAAAATTTAGAAAATGTTTTAAATATTTGAGAATCGGTTATATTTTGGTAAGCATATCTGAACCCTGAGGGGGAAAAAAAATGCAAATAATAAGCTTTAGAAAAAGCTTACTAGCAATCTAATACACATGACTTACCAGCAATTCAAATGCTAATTAATAAATGAACTACAAGTAAAATCACCTTATCTAAATCATTCAGAAAAAACAGTGGTACATTTCAGAGGCTCTTCACTAAATAGTGCTAACCAATTTAGCTTCTCTTTGATTGGCATACTGGAACTGAATCAACACAAGCGTTTAATGTTCTCCTTTCTGTTACAATATTTTCTTCAAAAGGTTGTTTTTCTTCTAGGTCCTATGAACATTAGCTCCCATGGAAACCCTTCCATGGCTTTCCCTTCTTCCTCCATGAGCTTCTACTGACTCCCAGTAACTGCTTCATAGGGCACCTAAGGGAGGAGCTTCTGCTCACTAGAGAGAGACCTTGAAAATCTGAAAAAACAGCCCTACATTAATATTAACTGTTCTGGCTAGTATGTTCATTTACCCTCCTTCCCTATTGTATTCAAGGTTAAACATGCTCCACCTAATTTCCTATTCCCCCTCTTTATATTCGTAAATTAAAATATACCAGTGCTGCTGCTCTTAGCTTTTCACTCATATAACCATGACTCTTTGTTCAGCTTACTCTCTTTTATGCCGAACAATTTCAGTGTGCAGGTTCGAATTACATATCATGGTTAAATTAAATCAAGATTTAAGCTGTTAATAATGAGAAGAATCTTTTTGCATTGCATGTATCCTTCAGCTAAATGTGTTTATTCAGAATCAGCACAGTAGGAAAGACTTCAGCAAGCTATAGCAAAGCATCTATAATATGCAATCGATCTCAGTAATTGTCTAACACAGCTGTGAATTATGCTCCAAATTATTTTTCTTGAGCAGAAAAGCATAGTAACTTATTTTTCACTGATGTCTGAAAGTGCAGTATCTCTGGAAAACTTTCACCTTTCACAAATAAATAGTTCTGATGTTCTACTAAAAAACAGCACTTTGTTCTGATAGAACATAATGCCATAGCCACATACATGCCTGCCTTAGGAGACATGTATGTGCCTCTCATAATGCCATAGCCACATACATGCCTGCCTTAGGAGACATGTATGTGCCTCTGGCCTTGTTAACCAAAAAAGATATTACATATTCAGTGGTCTGGAGAAAATCATAGACAAAAAAGAACTCTTTAGGGATGGAAAATCTCAGATTCCAGCATTTGCTTAAAATCCTATTTATATATTAGATGTAGGTTTATCACTTTAACAATATGAAAATTTACTATTTAAAGAAAAAAAATCCAGACACAACAAGCTGCACTCGTGTCTCAGATGACTATAGCCAGCATCCAAATGGCATCAAGCAGTCTGAGTTGAAAAGATTAATCTTCCTAATTTTAGTTTTCTCTCTTGAGTTAGACATATGGACTACATACTCAGTAATATTTTAAAGTCAAAGATTTAAAGTGAAACATAGTCCTTTTATTGACAAAAAGGATAGTAAGCATATAGGAAAGAGTGAAGGATGGGATTCCAGCACACAAAAATATGATACGTAAGAAGAAATAAAATCTTGCTCTGCTTTTTATGGTTGAAATCTTTCAAAAGAAAGAAGTTTTATTAGTGAAAGGAGAAAAAAAAARRAAMMAAAAAAAAGGAAATAAAATCACAACCCCCATCCCAACAACTGCCACATACACATATATTTTTTACAGGTTCTCACTAAACTCCAATTCTAAATCCTATTTCTACTATGAACTGATTGGTTGCGTCAGAAGTATCCAATCATTCATGAAAGCGTAAATTCCAAAGCCATGTTCTGCTCAGTCTTTCAATAACATTTCACCATTATGTGCAATAAAGTATGGACTGCTTTAAGGAAAAAAAGAGACTCATTGTAAAGTATATTCTGTTTAAGTCAAACATCCARGGCAGATCTGAAATCATTACTACCTGATGAAAGATGAATTAGACAGGACTGCAAAGAAATTAGAGTTGTAGACTCATTGAAGTGTTTTAGTTTACAATTTTTCTTATAAGTGTTTCACCATATTAACTGTTACATTTATCCTTTCTGCCTCAAAGGTGATGACTACACCACTAACTTCAGCAGCCCCTACGCTCCCATGTCTCTCTGAGTTATGTTAATGATAATTTTAAAAGCCACATTTGTTTGCAAACTTGTTCTTCTCAAATTGCATCCTACTATCTAGATGTTAAAATCCACTTAGCTGGAAGGAAGTTACCACTTTTGGAAATCTATTCCAGGTAGAAGAACTTCTTTTCACCTTAAAAAAGTGGATTAAGGCAACTCAAATCAGAACAGTCTACAGTCCACATTTAGCTGTAGTTTCTTCTTGATCAGCTCTAGGGTGTAGGCCTAAGATATGTATCAGAATTATGATGACTTCCTTACCTGACATTAGCTTTCAAAATAAATGCATTCCATAATTCCTGCCACATAAAATATTAGATTAGGCAGAAATAAAACTGTATTTTCAGAATAATCAAAAGTAAAAAATTATTAATGGAAAAACATTATTATTCATATAATTATCTATATATTCAGTTGCTGTGGAAAGGTTGCATTTTCTTTTTTGATTTCTCTGCAAATCTACCAATGTCAATTAACACTCCAATACACACAGTAAACTTCCTCCTTACAAGAACTACAATTGAAAATTAGATTTGGTCTTGAAGTTAAGGCTTGCTTACCATTCAGTCATCAAAAACGGCCCGTCAGGAGACCAGAAGAACTTGACTGGAGTAGTGGATCAAATCACTCCAGAAATGTACTTACCATGCATTACAGTTATGTTCACAAAATCAACTAAATTGGGTTTATATTAATGAAGATCCATATGTGATAGTCTGAATAGAGCAGCTTCAGTAGGGTGTCATGAAAATGCTCATTTACTCTATATAGCAAAATGAAATATAGAAGAGAAAAAAAATGTAGCAGCTAAAAATAACTCWCAGAATACCCTAGATATATACTCAACTGAATCTTGTTCTTAACACGATTCCATTAGGTACCTGATACACACAGGATAAATGGAATGCAAGGCAAGCAAAAGTGCATAATCGGGTTAGAAATAAAAAAAAAAAAAAAAATTAAAAAAAAAAAAGAAAAAAGAAAAAAAAGGCCAGAAAAACAAAGCAAAATAAAAGGCATAAAAAGCAAGTTGCAAAAGTTGCAACTGTTAGGTGGAATTATGACCACATAAAAAAAAAAACCCACATATTTCAACAAAACTCCAAGGTCTGTAAAGTCAGTGCCCTAATTAAAGAAATCTTGACTCAGTCTTCCTAACTGAGTAACCATTCTGCCTAAATGAGGAGAAGTCCTAACAGCTAAGACAGCTATCAGATTAACTCTAGCATTAAATAGAAGGAATAGTAAAACACAACAATGGCAGCTGTGCTAGTATTTGGATAGTGGGTACTGTTATATGAGAGCAGCCTCATATATATACAGCTGCTTTACAGAGTAAAGAATATGTGCTGTCACTTGCCTAKGTAATGCTGTCACATGAACCGTCTGAAAGACATGAATAGAACTGAATGTATCCTTTTTATCCTGTGGAAACTAATGATACACATCTTTTAATGGATAATGTGCCATTAATTTTCACATGCAGAAAATGCCCTGAGAGACCCTGGGCTCCTGTAATTACTTTTGTTGTACTGAGATTTTCTGGTTTTGCTACCATTCCTGCCGGAGTTTATCTCCGCTGAATTTGCATTATTATTACGGCACGTAAACAGAGTGATCTTGGATTTTTTCCATTTTTGTTTTATTCTCCTTAATAATAGCTGCTAATCAATTCCTTTGAAACTTGGTTTGCTCTAGAGATGCGGCCTGGTCCCACGACCAATTACTCGCTATTTGCTTCTTCTCCAATGCAGCAAGAAAAATTGCTCATTTGTGAGTATCTAGAGTTCATCACCAGCCAGAAATAGAAAGAAAAACAAGACATTAAATCTGTTTTTGATAGGTGGCAGTAAACCTTTTGCATTCATACATACATCACAGGCAAAACAGTATTGACTGGGAGAATTTCACTTAATTCAGTGCCAGTTAAAAAACTTTTAAATTACTGAGTCAAGTATTGAGCAACAAATAAAAAATAAAAAAAAATGAAAAAAGACATAATTAAACACTTAGGGAAATGTTTCTCCTCCCTGTTCCCCAGGCTCAGCTTCAGTCCCACTCTCCTTGCTTCTCAGTAAAAAGAAGGGAGGCCCTGAAGGTTGGTGGCAGCACATGAGGGTTTCTCCCAGATGCTCCCCATCAGTGATGCTCTTCCATCCCCTGAGCCTCTTGTCGCCCTGAGCCCACTGCCGYGACAGCCCACCCTGATGTGCATGCAGTATAACGTCTCCCAAGGCACTCTGCCTCCCCTGAGATCTCCCTGGCCAAATTCTGTTGTGCTGCATCATGTTGAGAAAACACAGGTTTGACACAATAGCAATACCCACATGATAGCCAGTCCTCCTAGAGCCTCAAATACTTTTCTAATATTTAGCAGTAAATGAATATGGAATGTTTGTTATTTTGTTAAAATCCCCTCCTTCATGAACACTCTTTGTTTTCTCTCCCCCTTAAATCTGCCTAAATTTCACAAGCAAAGCTAAGATTTCTTAGCAGTACTTCCTTGATCTCAGAAATAAAATGTAAATTTCTGATATTTGAGAGGCAAGCTTCTTGTTACCCATAGTTGTTGACAAACATTTGCCACAAACTGCCCTGCCAAATGGTTTGTATAAGAGACATAGTGCCCTGCCTGTAGAAACAAGCTTGAGTGAAAGCTGATGCCGTACTTGTTAAACCACATTTTGCCCTGCTCGCCGTGTCTCACAAACACAGGTTTACAAAGCAGATAGGTCTGAAGTGAGCAGCAAGTGCCAGGTGGGAGCTCTGACACTCTAATGGGGATTAGGTTGAATGAGTCAACCTAGCGTGAACAGTTGGTTTCTATATCAAGAGAAATCTTCATTCTTTTTCAGGTGATTACAAAAGATCTATTGATTCAGTGGACCCTAAAAAACATATATCAGAGATCTCTGTGACATATTCTAGTTATGTAGGTTATTTTTGCTGCTCTCCTTCTTAATGTGATGGATTTTTTGGGAGTTGACACACTCTGATGGGGATTAGGTTGAATGAGTCAATCTAGCGTGAACAATATTCAGGATAAGAATCAATCTACCTGTTTTGTTTTGTTTTTTTTCCGGCTAACAGCTTAATGCTTTCTGTATGCACCCACCCTATGGGAAAGTGACACAGTATCACTAAAAAATGTATTGTGGATCAGAAAATGAAAAAAAAAATTAACATAATAAAACTAAAAATAAAAGTTAAGGATAAAATATAAAAAACTATGCATCAATGATCTGAAGTATATTTGCTTTAAATAATCATCAGTACTAGGAGATTTTTATGTAGTTATTCTTGTTAATATATTTGTTCTAGGGATATTTGCTCTCACCTACTGTTTTGTTTTCATCTTAGTCCAATTTAAACATTTTCTGAGGCTTTTCTTTCTTAATGCAATGTATATAACTATAGAGAGTTAATGCTGTCGCCCATATATTCTTTTGTAGTATCATAAGTTAGTTGGCTCAATGAGCCAACTAGAAGGTTGAAATTTTAAAATCAATTGATATCCTGGGAAAAAACCCTCTGTGTAGTTAAAGCACCAACAAAGAAGCTCAGGAGCAAGATTGTGCTTCTTAATTTCAGACTACGTTACCCAGAAAAAATTAGTCTTCTTTTTTTTTCCCCCCCTCGGTAGGCTATGTGAAAACAGTCCTGCTGTGTGTCCATTTCATTATTATAGCAAGGACTGCAATCATTCCTCTGCTTACACAACTGAATTGAGTACCAACAGCAGCATTGCAAAAGTACCAACRCTATTCGATTCAAACGGTTACAATAAGGAGAACACAGCATGCGATAAGGGCTACCTATCGTCAATGTAAAAAGTTGATGCAAWGAGTAAAGGGTCTGCAGTAACTATTTCCTGGCCCATAATCAGCCATACACCACCCCCTGTAACACTGGAAGGTTAAGAAACTGCATTATGGATATTCTTTCTTGCAAACACCACAATAGAAAGTGCTCAGTAGAGCATCATAGAATGGATGTGCAGGTACCATTTTKCCTTACTTTACAGCATATTTTTTCTGTCATTAAAACAATGCAAACTCAATCAAGGCAACCGAGCTGCAACTGTGCATGCTGCTTTGCTAGAATACACACACTACAGAAAAAGTGATCATTTTGGTTTGAARCATTTGGTGAACTGGGAAGAGATGCACTAGTAATACATTACAACAACCAAGATGACCATAAATATTATTGATAAAATGAAGACAGTCAGTTTCTCATACTTTAAGAGAACTTCTGTGTTATGAGATGCTATAGAGAATTAGACCTAATTCAGTTTGTTTTAGAAGATTTACTAATTCTGTATGTCTCTTTCACTCTCACTGATCTTAGCGTCAGGCAAAAGCTACTGGCATTTGAAAGCACGCTAAAATGGTGACACATAGGTCAAATCACAGACTGTTGGGTATTTTAATGATTACCTAGGAGGTGGGTTTTTTTACTGTGAGAAATATAATCACTTAACACAAACACCAGGGCTTCCTAAGCACAGGACAGTGTTTAATCTACAAAATAACCATCAATGTCTGTTACATTTTGATACTAATCTAAATTACTTTATTGTCAGTAATAACTTAATGGCCACTTATGATAAGATGTGAAAATGACAGTCATGTTTTTATTTTTACAGAAGCTTTCCCATGTTTATAAATAATTGTTCTCAAATGCTCTCAATACTCAGTATATGGGACATTATTTATCTGAAAAAWTTTTCATCTTTGAAATGCTTGGGTAAAGTCCTAGTTTTCTTATGTTTGTTAGCAGCTCTAATGCATTTGTTTGTATTGAAGAAACATATGAAAGTGTTCAGATATGGAGTATAAATATCTCATCATTTTGCAGATAATTAACCTCATCATTTTACATTACACCAAAAATTTCTATTCCACTTACTTKCTTAGTACTACTTGTGCTTACATGTCAATTTTATCCTCTGAAAAGGATGGAGTATAGCATTTCCTATCAGTCACAGCTTCCAGGAGTGACATCTCRGCTATGATCTTCAGAGTAGATACTTCATATACATCACAGTTGTCCTCTTTTTGGTGTAGACTAAGGAGTAAAATAGATTGGAAAACTTAACTAAAGTTATCCCATCTAGGGCTAAGTGTTTCATCAAACCAGAATGAGTACTGTTGTTAGTGAAGTTAGAAGAAGAAATGTCAAAANAAAGAGAGAAAGAGAAAAAAAATGCACAAACATTAGGTAAGACCTACCATGCTTGTGTTTTCCTGACTGAAGAAAGAGAAGTGCCATACAGGCACACTACTTGAAAAACTGAAAAAAAAAACAGGAGAAAAATAAAATAGGAAGTGAGGAAGAAAAGGGAGGAAATGCCAATAAAAAAGAGCAAAGTTATAGGGCATTTCTTAAAATTAATCTGAACAAGCAAGCTTCTAAGGAGAATATTTCTAGTCTCCTGGGTCTTGAAAACAGTTAATAATTAATTAACAGAATGCTAATGATTTTTTACATTGTATAAGTGATGTAACTTGGCAACATTAATCAATTATTATAATGTCAAGAAGTGCAACCTGTATTCTGAGGTCTTCAGCAGAATTATCAAACTTTGTTCAGACTTTTTAAGCAGCCACAAAAATAGTGCTATTGATCTTGAGAGAACATCCTTAGTGCAGTGTATTTTCATTATTACATAGTRTATCATCTTGTGCTAGCTAAATTGATAGTCCTCAAGATTTCTTCAAGCTCTATGTAGAGCTGAGCAAGTGACAAATTTCTTATCTAACTTCAAATTCCAAGCAAATCTAATAGCTGCGTGTGCACACATGCACAGAGAGACAGAGAGATTTAGTGAAAAATACATAGAGGATATGGATAATACATTTCCATGAGATACAACAATAGATAAATATGCATGCTTATTTCCAAACAATCTAGAGCACAGCACTAAACAAACAGTTCCGCACAAGAAGTTCATCTTGTGCATTTCAGGTGCAGCTACAAAACTAGCTGTATTAATCATAGGAGGTACTTAAGTTTTATAAGAGTCTAAGTGAAGGAAGGAAGAGATTWAATACTTCCCAAGTACACAAAAGCGGAACAAAATAACCCAAGGTAAGGTAAAAGTAGAAGCTTGTCTTGAAGGAGAGGGGGGAGTTTTTTGAAGATTAGGAGGAATATGGATCATAGCATGGTTCCTCATTTGCGCTGTTATTTTGTAGACCTAAGTCTACAACAACTACAAGAACAGWTCTTGAGCTGTTTATTTACAGCAGCAAAGACTAATTATGGCCAAGTGGATGTGGCAAAATAGACTAGSATCAATAAGTCCAGAAACCTGCCCTTATGTGTCCATCCACCTAATTCAATAATCCAGTAAAGATAAGGATTGGAAAGAAAGGTAGTATGCGCAACTAATACAAGGACAAATGCTTACTAATACAAGAGGAAAAGAGAAAACGAGGACAMTTGTGCATGCCAGCTCCAAAATAAAAAGTAGCACCAATTTCCCTTCAGTAGGGGAAGAGAGAAAGTTGGGTAGGAGATGGGGCTTGAGACAAACAGCTTTCAYGAGAAGACATGTGCTGGGAGTGTTTTTGCTTCATCAAGATGTTTTCCATCTACCTCTGTTCAGTTTTCATTTCTGTAAGAGGTTGGATAGTGCAAGTTATGCAACTTTCCTGAAATAAAGTAACAATATATTGAGTTCTTAAAATAAAAACACAAATCTATTCCACAATAGTTCTCACCTAGTGATGGACTTGGTAAGTTAATAAAAGATAGGGATCAAGTAAGAGATGCCTATATCTATGTCATGTGACCTGAAGGTCAAATCACCTATCTCTTTCAAGACAACAGTGAAAAAAAATCTGTAAAAGGCAAAAAAGACTTTGTCTGTAAGGTTTGGGTTTTTTTGACTTATAAGAGTGATCTGGACAGAATCCACTGAAAAATATCTGATTTCTAGCTGTGAATGTACACCTTTATATGTCACTCCTTGGGCAGTTTAAACCAGAACATCAATTTTTTTTCAGAACATGAGTTTAAAAAAAAAAATCAATTTTCTTCTGTAGTGTGAAATTCAATACACCAATCAAAAAAGGATCCACAGTGGGAAAAGAAGTGGTTTCTTATACCTGCTATGTGATGATCCTGCATGGCAGGTGATAAACTGTGCAGTGTTACCAATAAATGGCACTAAAATCCCTGCAAAAGGAGGAAAAGAGGCATTTCACTGAAGTTCTTGGATGTGTGGATGCTGAGAATATTTTGCATATATATTATGAGAAACTTGTTTGTATGTTTACAGGAAATACATAAACACAGGCTCATTACAAACACAATTGCCTGGATAAATGAATAAYAACAAATCAACTTAGCATGCTGAAAATGATTATAAAGTTCATGGGACCATAGAAGACACTTGTAAAGTATAAAAATGATAACTAAAAATCATTGTCTTCTCATGTGAAACCAAAAGACATATAATTACTCGCTAAACAACAATTTATTTACATTAGCAGTGAAAATGAGAGGTTCTACAAACCATATGCCAGGTCTATGAATAACATCATATCTTGTATTTGTCCAGTTGATGTGGTATAGGCAAAAAACAAGGATTAACATTATCAAGAACAAACAGATTAGGAACACATTTGTTCAAGTTCAGCTGCTTGGCAAAGGACCAGRCATAGTTTAAGAGTATTTTAAAGGGGGATAGGAAGGAAGGAGAGGTTTAAGGGAAAGCGGAGAAGCCTGATCTTATCCTCCTTCTCTAGTATGTGTGCCTACAGCTTCTGTGTCTTTATCTTAGTAAATGAAAATTATTTCTGGGGAATGTTTACACGATGCTGGAACCTAGGCAGAGACCAGCAATGTTTAGTGAAGATGTAAATTAGTATTATTTTTTAGAAAGATTTCTACTGAAACTCACATCACAAATATTTTGTCAGTTCTTCATTTCATTTCATTGCATACACACAGCAGAGTGAGAACTTCTTTACAGAAAACTGTAAGGAAAGCTTAAGATTTCTTCAACTGTATTTTTTTCTTTAAATTCAGAGAAAGAATACATATGAAAACTAATTAAAAAATAATTGAAACTGTCATCCTATTTAATTTGTTTACATGGTATTTAAATAAAGCAATCCATACAATTCTCYTGACATGATATTTACAATAAACTGAATAAAAATAGACTGCTAGAGGTGGGTCAGCTAATGCAATGCCAGAGCTCTGACATTCTGTTGTTTTCCTTTAGAGTTCTGAATTGCTCCGTGCTACTCATTTGCTCCAAAATTCAAGGAACTTTTGTGGAAATGTTGAAGTGCAAAGCATATTTGCCAAAAGACAACTCGGCAACATGTCCAAAATTGAAGAATAATTTATGTTTCATTTAATGCTTTGAATTAAAAAAAAAAAAAAAAAAGATAGATTTTCATTTCTCCTATACCTGTATTTGGTGGGTTCCTATTTGCACATTCCCACAGACCTGTTAGATTATTACAGAGTTTATGGCCTGCAATGTTTGACTTCATCTGGGAGAAATGTTTGAGGAATAAATGTCCAGTAAAGTCATCCTCATCTTTATAGGCAGATGAACAGCAGAAATGATTGCAGTAACTACAGCAATTAGAACTGAGTGTTCTAACATGCAGAAAGAATTTAAACTCTACTCCTGTAGAGATCAAGTGTTTTTGCACTGACCTATGAGATAATTTTTGAGAGATTTTCTCGTTAGAAGCATTCCTTTGGAAACCCATCAATTAGATTGGTCTTTGGCCTTCTGAACTGATCAGAAGAGACTTAAAAAAAAAAAAAAATAGGCAGAAGACACAGGTAGTTGCAGTAGTACAAATTATATGTAATAGCCTGAATGAGTCTTTTTTTTTTATGCTACAGAGAACAAATTTTAAAACACTTCCTCTGGAATATTTGCAGTGTGCCCAAAGAGAGTAAGTGAGAGAAATGTATTGTTTATATTCTCTGTGGTTCAAATGAATGCACTAGGTGCTACGCATCCAAGCACATGCACCACTGAAACTCAAACTATAATGGGTCTCTGAAAAAAGAGCAGTCACAGATGCCAGACTCCTTCAGCTTAAGCAATGAAAAAAAAAAAAAAAAAAAGAAAAGAAAAAACAAATAGAGGCTTTATAGAGCAATCTTGACTGATCTGAACCTTGAAAAATATTTTCAGTTTAATTTGCATTTTGTCTCAGATCATACCCTACAGGCTCAGATTTACCTGCTCCAGTATGCATCCAGCAAACACAACAGTTGTGTCATATACACCCTAACAATTTCTAAGACTGATTTTTAGTTCCCAGCCTACTTTCCAGTTAAAAAATACAAATCAGTGATGAGATAGAAAAAGAGAGGGAGAGAGAAAAACAGAAAGAGGGAGATAAAAGAAGGAAGGAAGAGGAAAGTAAGGAGAAGGAAGGAAGGAAGGAAGGAAGGAAGGAAGGAAGGAAGGAAGGAAGGAAGGAAGGAAGGAAGGAAGGAAGGAAGGAAGGAAGGAAGGNGAAGGAAGGAAGGAAGGAAGGAAGGAAGGAAGGAAGGAAGGAAGGAAGGAAGGAAGGAAGGAAAGACAAAGAAAAGACAAAGAAGTGAGAAATATTTTAATCAAGCTAAAGGCAGCTGGTAAATATGTAACTAGAGCTTTATAACTAGTTCATTGACAGAGCAATCTGGAAGTGGCATCGTGCGTCATCTGTCTTGGCAAATCTCATTTGGTAAGTTTGTTTGCAAGTCTGTTCTTTGTATTAATTGAGAGATACTCTTTTGAAAAAGCAATCCATAAGAAACAGAACTAACCCAGGTGACTCTAAGTTAGATCACGAGGACCTCATCACTAAGAAAAATCCTTATCTAGGGAATTTTCTGTAAGTTATTTCTTTACAGTGATCATTCAGGATTCAATCTTATTGGCCTCAAAAATAAAATAATAATAATAAAAAACCTAATAGATTCATCTACAATCGATAACAAAACAAGCAAAAGCTGTAATAAAACACACATGTTTTGAAGTAGCACAATGAAGTCTCCTCTCAAATAATATTTATCTTTGTTCCAAGTATTTGCTTTCAAAATATTGTTTCCTTTGCATGGTTTTGAGCAACTCTCAGATCCTTGAAATGATTTTCTGATAGAACATTTAAAACTGTGTGTTTCTTTTACAAAAACTCTAGTACAGCCTTTCAGATCTTACAGAATCAGCTAGTGCATTAAAAAACCAGTTGTTAATTTCTGCCCCTTCACTCCCATCTGTGAGACCTCAGTGGAGCAAGAGCAGAGGTAGATTCAATTCYTTTCAGTAACCTGTGAGAATCAGGAGTTGTGTGTACAAAATGTCTGACACAAAGAGAGAAATGTCCATGGAGGAAAGCTGCCTTACRCCGATTAATAAAATGAAGTTCTCATAGTTCTCTAATGGTTGAATAAGACTTTCTATTAAAAGGCTTCTTTATTATTACTTTTTGTCAAATTAAAGAAAGAAAAGAAAAAGATTCTTCTAAGAACTCCTCTATATTTTTTAAACTTGAGGTAACTCTCCAAATATCTTTAAGTGAACGCTTGTCTTAGTTCTTGAGCAACTTCTTAAGTGAATGTTGGCCTGCAAATCAATCTTATGAACAGAAAAGAAATCCTTGTGGAATAGACATATTAATGAAGAGCTTGCTRTAGCACAAATTCACTTGTTTCAGAGAAGTAATTACTTTAGAAAAGTTACAAAAACCTTTTAACTTCTAAGGCAGTGTTTACTTTTGCTTTTAATTAGACCTTTCACAAATAGAGCAAACTCACAAATATATCTCCCAGTCTCAGTTTACCACTCTCTGTCAGTTCTAATTTCTGGTAATTGGTTACATAGGCTCTCAGTGGTTAGGTGTTAAAAAAAAAAAAAAAAAGGTAGTAAGATATTTTACTTTATTTTATTCTAGGAAAGGAAAGATGGAGAGAAAATTAATAAAAATATTGCATATTATGCTTTATCACTGAGGTACCCTTAAGGAAAATAAACCTTAAACATGAATGTAGAGTCAGCCATCAGAAAAGTTTTCGATGTCCTACTGATTAGATTCTACAAATGATTCAGTAAAATAATATATATACACCAAACAGGAGATGTGGGTATTTTGATTGCAACTGAATTATGCATGACTGTTAAGAAAAAGACAAAAAAAAAATGTTTTTCCTCCTTCCCTGAACTTGTTTCAACGTTTCCAGGAAAAATGAATGGTTTACAGAAAAAAAATCTTAGTATAAGGACATTATAATTTTGGGTGAGGTGGAGAATTATGGCTACTCTTGGTATTATGAAATTTTAATTTTCTACCTGGCTGTCTGTTTTTTCTTATGTCATAGAAGTTTGTTTACCACAGGCCATTTTCTCAAGCACATAATTATTTTGACTTTAAATAAATACAGCAGCAGACATTTATTGTGAGACATTGATGCTGTTTAGAGATATGACAGCTGTGGCATCATATTAAGTTTTCTTAATTACTTAAGTCTGCTATTTTATTAAAGGATATTTTAACTTTTGTGTAAATATAAATTACCTTTAAAATGGGGTTCCGGTCTATAAATATAAAACTTTTTCATTCAAGTACAATGCGTGTAAGGTATCAGAATTTAATGGCCTCTGACAACTCCCAAGTCAAATCCCAAGGGCATAAAGAAAGCTTTGCTTACATCAAATCAGAAAATCAACAAAATATGGTAAAATCCCTTGCTTATATTTGATAAGTGCTGTGATTTACCATGATGTAGCGTGGCAAAATACAGTCTGTGTATCTCCATTTAAAGCTTAGAAAAAGATTTACAAATACCCTACAGATCTTACACTTTAGATTTATTTCAGGAGGCAATTCTTTAGGGGTTTAAATGTTACATGCAGTCTCCCTGCTTTTGTATTAAGATTACACAAGGACCAGGGTTCTGATATTTTTAAGTTTATTCATAGTTTAACAGGTTTCTTAAGAGCAGAAAAGGATATTAAAAGTTTTCTCTGTCTTGTACCAGTACAGTACTATCAGTTATAATAGCAGTGCATTTGATAGCAAACACCACTGCTTTGCTTTTGCTGAGAAGGATATTTAATTAAAAAGAGGACCGAGTACAAGGATTTGTGCAAAGCATCAAGCATTTTCTGAGGATAAAACACAACTAATGGGTAACTAATCAGTCTGTAAAAAAGGTTATTGAGAGGGATATTTTATGAACRGTCCAAGTTACCAACTTGCCTATCAAATAATGAGATAAGACATCTACCATAACTACACCTCATTCGTTTAAAATATATAATCCTTAGAGAAAAAGAAAAAAAAAAGTACTATAATCACCAGATTTTTTTTGAGAAATATTTAGACTGAGTTGGAGTCCCCTTGGGACAGTGTAGAGGTTGAGTAAGAATTTTTTTAAAACACATTTCTGTCTTCTAGATAGTCTAGAGGACTTAGGTAGGGGTGAGAATATTCTCCTCCAAGCTCTTCTGTTTTCTTAACAGTGAACACAGACTTCTAACAGAAAACAGACTTTCTTACAGAAAACAGATGTAGGTAACAAACAAACAAAACAAAACTGTATAAAAAAAGATTGATTAACGGTCTACGTGGTTGCTACTACCTCCATTGGGACTTATAATAACATAGATTTAGTATTGCTAGCAGTGGTGGGCTAACAGCRTTATAAAATTTTAATTTAGTTTTTTTTATTATGAAAAAATATTCTCAAATTATTGTCATTGTGTAGGGCTTCCGTGACTACTGAGGATGCACTGCAGCTGTGATGCGCCTATGCTAAACTAAAAATTAAAGAAATAGTAGAGAGAGATTTCATATGGCTAGTATTAAGCAAATCATGCTATTGCA
>PTEX01000268.1:476834-534908 GCA_003342815.1 Eudromia elegans | reverse complement strand
GAAGGAAGGAAGGAAGGAAGGAAGGAAGGAAGGAAGGAAGGAAGGAAGGAAGGAAGGAAGGAAGGAAGGAAGGAAGGAAGGAAGGAAGGAAGGAACCATGTTTATTTTTTTGTTTTATTGGCAGATATAAAATCATCTACCTACCCTTGTTACAGACCAGGTTCCAGTGGGGCCTCTCTCTGGCCTAGGTATGAGCTTTCCAAAACTCATGCAAAGGGCCAGGTTCACAGGAAAACAAAGCAAGCATCTGCCTTTTTCCGTAGAAAGCTAATTTCCAGGCATGCCATTTCATAACGTGAAGACCTCATCCTTTGTCAGCAATAACTGCCTATTGTTAAAATAAGCAGAACTTCTTAATCTAATTCTATTGCCATTATATTGCAAAGCTGGGAAATGAAACAGGGGAGGCATCAAAAACTCTTCCAAGAAAACAGGCTAAAGTTATTGTTTTTCATGTTGTAATACACAATATTATCTTTGAATTTTCAAGAATATATTCAGGTATTGTTGAAAATTTTTCTAGGGCCTTGAACATAGTTCAGTGAATGACAAACTACCTACTACCTACTACTACTACTAAGTTTAGTGCAGAAATGGCTGCAATTCTAATACTACAGAGAGGCAAATCTGTACTGAGGGCTAATTCTTGGCAAGACCTCACAGAGGGACCTATATTACAAAYGTTGTGGAAAGTACATGGGCATGTAATTGTAACAACCAGCTGTATTTTCAGTTTCTGTGTTGCATGAAGAGTGTTTTTCATATTCATAAATTAGGAGTATCTTTTGTTTTCTCATTAAATAATCCTCAGCCTAAGTATCATTTCTCAAATCATTGCTTCTGTCCTGCATACCTCCCAAAATTAACATCTAAGTGAAATTTCATTTCTCAATAACTTCTKTGTCTACCGTTTGCAAGCCTTTATGCTTTTTAATAGATCTTTGCACAAGTTGGGAATATTCTTCCGTCATCCAGTTCTTCATAGCATGTCTAACAGCAGACTCTAAATTTATCTTTCCTAGGAAGAATGAGTCCCCTGAGCAACAAATTAAAAACTTACTTAAAAGCTTTAAGGGCTTCCTAATTTAAGTTTTTCTATAAGGAAAGAAATTCTGTTGCTCTAAGTGCAGTTCTAGTCACAGGATAAACATATTTATGTCCTCCTCCTGCCTTAAATTTTCTTCATAGAAGCTTCAACTCACTATGAAGACAGTTAAGAAAAAAAAAAAGTAAGCATTTTCATAGGGATCAGTATGTAAATTTAAGGCCAGAAGAGGCCAATAAATCTCTAACAAAACCAAACAAGAAAGGAACACCACAGTAACAGTTATTTTGCAAGTTATTTTCTTATTTTCATTAGAAATCTAGCATTCATTTCCTCGAGCACTTAAGTAAAAGTAGTTAAAAAATTTCCCAGCCCACCAACACACAAGTCATCAAACTCTCATGAACTCTCCATATCCCACTAAGTTATGGATATAATTTGGTGTTTAATGTAGAGCTGAAAAGGCAAGTAATGTCAGGACATGTCCGTAAAAGACATGTTTACAAGTGTATCGGTATAAAAATCTCATTGCAACTAAGCTAATTTATAATAGGTTTGTGTAGGTTTTCTTATTCTGGAAATTGAGTGGTTTTGGTATTTAGCATAAATACTTTGAAAACAAGCAGAACTGGAAAATGACCATTTTGAAAAGATAACACTGTGGTCAAAAATATGTCCAAGATTTTCTTTCCTGCTCTAGCCAAAATACACTTTCTAAGCATTAAAATGACAAGCATATTCATTACTGAAATTTTGGATGATACTACATCAAAAATGCATTGGAGTTTTTAAACACATTTTCTTAACACATAACAAACTAAATTCACACATATATTGTGAATTTATCTCACCCTGTTTGATCAAGCAGCAGTTAAATGGAGGAAGAGGAATAAGAATACCAATCTAGTATAGAAGACAGTGAATAATACATACAATTTTTTGACACAGAGATGAGCAGTTAATTGAAAGAAAAATATGCTTAGGGTCATAGAAACACAATTGAGGTTTCTATCTGGATATATAAATGGAGCATTTCAAAAACATGTTTCTTAAAGAATTTCCTTGTTTGCTTTCTCTCCATTCTAGAAAGGTTACTGACATCAAATTACCAATATACTCCTCTCAGCCAGGCAATCTCTTGATATACCAGAAATTCTTGATCCAGAAATTCATGGGTGAACACACCAATACTTCCAAAAAATGCCCCAAGTTGATTCCTAGTGATTCAGATTCATGGAATCAAGACCACAGTTTCCTGTGTATTTACATCCTTGAAAAGCTTTAGAGTATTAAGTTACTCTGCTTACCATCTAGTCTATTGTTAGCCTAACTAGCTAACAACTATAGTTTTAAATCTGAATCACAGGCACTGTGAAAACATACAGCCTATCCAATGAGAAGAGTTTTATAAAATTTTGATTTGGTAGTTCATATATATTATGGCATTTTTTTCTCTTCTAAAAGATATAAGTAGCCTTTCTTAGAAAGAAAAATATAGAGAACAAATCTAATAGAAGGAGAAAGAGAAATTAGAATGGATAAGGAATGAAAAACAAGAAGAGAGAAATTCTTAACTATGCAGTCAGAGTATTAGAATGCAGATATTTAAGTGGAGTAATACTATTGGATTACACATGAGTTATAGAAATTCCCACTAGCAGGAATATTTTATTTTCATTACGTTTATTCACTGAACTTTCAAACCCAGACTTACAGCAGCATGTATGTTTTCTCTTCCTGTATTCATTAGCAATTTCCTATAGAACCGTGAAGGAACTCAAACAGAAGATTCAAAACTGTAGACAAAGTAGAGAAAGCCATTTGTATGAGAAACAAAACCTCCTCAGGACATTGAAAAAACTGATGAGTGACATTGCTGGAAAACCAAAGACTGCTGTCATTCAAAGCATACGTCTTTGACTTGGCTTTCCCTATTTATCATGCATACCTTCAAACAAAATTAAATGAACCTTATGAAAGCAAGACACCATGCCAAATTCCAGGGACTTCTTTCTATGGATTGCCAATGAGAGAAGAAACAGTATGTAAAGCTGTTGAACATATCACCTGATGTGCCATCAGACAGTGCTTAGATGCTAAAAACAAAGGTGTATTTTATATACTTTTTATAAAAGACTTAAGTGGAAATTATTCATTAATCATTCCTATTCCTAGTCTGCTATCCATTCATAATGGTACCATACAAAATACTACGATAGCTATGACTCAGTTTCCTCGTTTACTGATTATACTGTTTATCCTCAAAAAACCTTTGTGATATTTAGTTAAATAACCTTTGTAAATGAAACTTGAATTTATGTTTCTCTCTTTTTTATATCTCTTTTCTTTAAAAATATTTCAAAGCCAAATCCATATATTTCATTAACTATAGTCTTTTATTTATGTGTCTATCACTGAGAAATTTATACTTTATTTACCTAAAAACTGCAACACTCTCTCCTACCAAATGATAGCTACAAAATATCAGGATTTTTCATAGACATTCTGACAAAAAAAAATGCATTTACAAAAATAATATAGAGTTTTAACAAAGGATTAATGATATCCTAAGATTAAAAAATATTTTAGGAATATTTTAGAGACTAGAAGTTAAACAAAATATAGAAAATGCAAGGGTTATTACTGCTTAAGAAAGGAAGCACCTGACAGATCATTTCTTCCACAGGAATTCTTTAAATCCTTTCCAGGACAGTGATGGTTTTGTAAATGTTTTATTTGTAATAGTTTATTATCCCTGAGGCCACATCAGGTTTTCCTGGCATCAGTGATATAGATGATATTGTTAGTTCTAGATCTTCTGTCAAGGACAGATAACTACAGTTACAGAGTTTCACTAGACTAACATAACATATGCACCCATCAGCACAGATCAGGTGGGTTGACTATATGCTATCCTGCTTTTTTCTGCATAGCTTCTTCTTTATCGTGAACACACAGGAGATGARGGTAAGGAAAAAAAATCACCACCAAAGAAGGTTCACGTGTTAGATGTCTCAGTTGTTAGCGTAAGGTAAAATATTTTTTCTTGCAGTACACTGAAAGGATTTGTATAGCTCTACAGTTTGCTACAGACATCTTATACTTTCCATAATGAGCCAGCAAAACCAACTTTGCGAAGGTACTCATTGTTCCTTGGAAAACTGAGTGAAAATCAGTTCTCAAGTCATACTTTCTTTAACCGAAACAGGAAAAAAAAGCCAAAGACTGCACATATAACCTCATTAAATCAGACAGCATGTCTAAGTGGCATAGAAGGCTATTAAACAAACTAGATTGGTCCATAATGATAAGAAACATATTTCACATCTGTTGAACAGTTCAGAGCTTTTAACAAGTAATAGGTATACTATGCTGGAAAATAGTTGCTACTCTCCATCAGTATATCATTGTCAATGGCCATGCTGTCTCAAAAGAAGCACTTATCTCATACACTTTATTGCTTGATAGCTTGCTGATTGCTTTTACAAAGCAATAAATTGATGGCCTGATTCAGCAGTGACATTAGGTTATGTTCATTTTCTGTGATTGATGCTTTGAATTAGAACTCTTACATTCTCTTCTGTTTAGGAATATGAAATTCCAAACAGGCAAGCCTAGTGTCAGAAATGAAATGACACAAAGGATATCAGATGGGTGAGATTTATACATTTAAATATCTAACTACCTTACCTCTTTATTAAAGTTTTTGTAATTTATTTTTGAAGGTCTTGTCTTTCAATTAAAAGAATCAAGTCAAATAAGGACAGAAATAAAATTGAAAGTTTAGAGTAGATTTTCCACTCTCTATATTGCTGCAGTAATAGAAATGCATGCAAAGGTGAAAAACAAGAACATATGAATTATTTAACTCTCAATTAAATAAATTGAATAATTTAAACATTTTTCTGCGAGCTTTAAGGTAAAACTGAATTCATTATTTTTCATTGGCTAAAAAAGTCATCTATCAACCATAATAACAGTTTTATTATACCTCTTTTTTGAAGCGATGCTTAAAGAAGCAAGGCAAAATAAAAATGCCAAAAAAGGGCGAATGCTAACTGACTTTCATTTCTTTGCACCAAGTGTATAAAATATGAAGCAGTCTGTTAAAACAATGCTATAGATGCAAATAAAATTCCCAAGGAAGGCAATTCTGATTTAGATGTCTAACTGCACATTTACCTCTCAATTCTGTCACTTGGGGCTTGTCACCTTGAAGAAAATGACACAGAACTTGGAAACAGTTTCCCTCTCTGGATGCTAGTCCCAAGGAACAGTGTGCCAGGTGGGGAGCATAGCAGAAATGCCATGATCTCTTTATAGTCATATGCTCGTATGCATCACCTTACTAATCTTGTGACATATTCACTTCCTTGGTATCATGCATAAAATGCATCTTTAACAGCAACAACAGGTAGGAGAAGGATGAAAGCTCTGTCTTAGGAAATCTGTTGTTATTTTAACAGATTTTTGATGTCTGCAGTACCGATGTGCACAACTTACAGAGTCCATCCCCAGTGGAATTTCTGAATCTCTCTGAGACTTATGGAAGCTTGTAACACCTCGATTTTGTCTTCTGTAAATTGAATGTGTTATTTACTCACCCTCCTGATGCTGAGGTCACACACATTCACCTGTTACCTTTCGTATCGGCCTACAAGCTTGCCTTGTAAGCTAGACCAACACCTTTGAAATTCCTAATTATATTAATCAGAAAGTAGACTTTTTTTCTGCAGAGAGGAGACCAATGAGAACAATAATCAAAATATCACCCAAGAATGTCAAACAGAACTTTCCAAGAAAAAAATATATTGCAACAGCTTTTGCTCTTATGATATATTGTGGTTTCCTGTGTGAAATAAAAAGTACTTATTTGGGAGTAAGAAAAAAAATGAAAWTTTTTTTTTTAAAAAAGTCAGTTTTTGTTTTTTTTTTTGCTAATTCTGACATGACAAACCTAAATAAAACTGTTGTATGCTTCCTGCTCATTCTTTCCTTGTATAACACTTCCAATAGTTTGCATTTGGGAAATGTAAAGAGAGTAGAGCAGAAGAGGTTGTAATAAAGGTGCAAAGAAACTCCAGAGCACTTAAAAGTGTGTCTAAATTTCTTTTGGATAGTGACTCTTCTAAAAAGTGTTTAACTTCTCTAGTTCTGCTAGAACTAGAAGTGAAGGGAAAAAACAGAGCAATTTATAGGCATATCAATCCACGCCAGTATTATTCAACTTCTCAATAACACTGTTATCTCTGTTCTTTCTTGAGATGAGTAAAAAATGTGACCTACTACTAGTGTGCTTTTCCTCCCTGAAAAAGAAACATCACAAAATTCCCACTAATTAAATTACTTTTTGATGTTCTTTTATCTTCCCATTGGAAATCTGGAAATATTAGGAGAAGGACTTGCAACTCAACTCCTGTTTGGAATAATTTCACAACTTTTTATTTTCATTTACCTGGGGGGAAAAAAAAAAAAAAAAAAAAAAAGAGAGAGAGAGAGAAATCTATATACTTCCATAAGGCAGGTTTATCAACAGCAAAATAGTCCCACGTTAGCTGAGGATTTTATCATTGCTGTTAGGTATAGCTACCCCAGAAAACAAGTAACTTTGCAGCACCACTGCAGCACTTCACAGCTCCCATGCGCCCAATACCCAGACAAAAACTTGTTCCAGCCTCAGAGCACTCAAGTGTCACTCCAGGACCAATTAGGACATAAGCACGGTGTATGCCCTATCCTTGTTCTGACATTGAAGTGCTATTACAGATYTGGGGTTAGTTCCTCTGTTCTTTCCTCACTTGGCACAATGTAGCTGCACTTCACCTAACACCTGCATGCAAGAGGTTTCCTAAGCAATGGATCATATTCCAAGTGCACTTTAAATCAAATCGAGGGGGGAGATTTTCACATTTGTTGAGGATCAGTATTCATTACCACCATTAAGAAATGCATACTGATGCCTTTCCTGGAAAATTCAGTCGTAGGATAATGGGCCCACTGAATTTACAGTTAGAAAAGCTCTTCATGTTTTAAAGACCTGTTGTTGCTTTCTGCTACTAGTTAGCAACTTTTTAATTAACTGAAAAGTTTATTATACAATTATAAATACAAATATTTTCCTTTAAAATGCTTTTCATACAACAGAAAGTTATTTGGTGTTTCAGAAATCAGTTCTTTGAGGTACTATTTTAACAACCATGATCAAAATTACTCAACACTGTGGTTATTTTGTGAGACTCAATATGGGATGCCATAGTGTACAAAATGCACAGACTTCTCCCACCATTGGGAATAAACCAGGGCATGAAGGCTTACGGGTTTGCTGACAGTGATACAAGAACTGCAGGACATGCCCTAAAACACAATAACCACTATGAGATCCAGTGCAGGCAGATTAAAGGAACTCCTCAAAAGACAACATAATACAAAACAACACAAATAAACAAACACAAAAAAAAGCATTCCCCACAATCCCTTAAAGATAAGGTCTGGTAACTATTACTAGCACTACTAAACCCAATTTGGTTTCATTTCTATTCCTGGTGTTAAGAATCATCTTTGTTTGTCAAATGCTGTTTAARTAGTGAAGCTGGTTCTAGCTTTTTTAATGTCATACACAGTCTCAGCACTTTTGTTAAATAACTTTAGCTCTTTTCAAATTGAAGGCTATGACCGGTCCATTTACAAATGTCCTCCTAGCAGCAGTCAGATAGRTGGTTTGGAATGAAAAGCAATAGTTACACACAAAGGCAGAACTCTCAGTTACCAGTCTTGTGTGCTGTATCCCTGTAGCTACATAAGCTAAAATGTCATTACAGCTCATTATGGGCTAGTCCAGTGAATATTTATATACAAGTTTAAAATGAACTACTGCCAAAAGGGTAGCATATGAATTATCTGCAAATCAGCCTTAACAATCATACAGTCATTGAAGAAAAAAGGTGCAAAATTGCTACATGTTTTGGGTCTATAGAGGAAGATGCAAGAACAAACTTCAGCATTTCTGAATAACTGAAAATTAGAAGCTGTTACTAAACTCTACATGGATCTTACCATACGTCAGGACTTCCAGGATGAATTCTGTTTGGAGATTGATTGTGAAATCATCTGATGAACAAAGGCAAATGCATAACTGATGTAGTTTCAAAGCAAAAATCAAAAGTTTATAGTAAACAATTCTAACAAACATATGTTAACGTCTGAGCAACTAAGCACATTACTTAGTGAATCTATCGCCAAGAAATGTCTGCCAGGGTTAGCCAAAAGCCATGTAGGCAATCTCCTTTAGCAACAAAAGGTTATGAAAAGGAAAATGATCTTAAAAAAAAAAAAGGTACTGGAAGACTGGAGAAGAACCTATAGCAAACAGAACAAAAGAAATTGAAGTTCTCTCCCTAGAATGAACCCCCAAAACAATGAACAAATCCCACAACAACCAAGAAAATKGAAAGAGACATTGATTGCTTAAAAGGTATATGAAACAGAACAAGTGTAGAAACTGCCTTTGACTATTTAAAGTTCATCAAGATACCTATGAAAGACAATGCCTATGAAAGACAATAAGATAAGAAATAAGATAATAAAATTGAAACACTTTTTTGTGGAGCCCTTATAACCCTTTTGAGTGATGTATATCTCTGCAAAATGACAATCAATAGAACAATGTGGGTGAAACCAGACAGAAAGAGATGTTTTCTGGCGACTATTTCCAGAACCGCAGCAGAAAGTAGGACTGGATCAGTCACATGACACAGGAGGTGATGAAAAGACCAGGTGAACAGATTATCTCACATGTATGTTTTCACAAGCATAAAATGATTTAGGAGAATAACTTGTACAAGGTAAAGCTTTGCTTACTGGGAACCAAAAACACTTTCCTGTGCCTTATAACTGGCTAAACTTGACAAGTTTCTTCATTTGACCCAACCAACTATTGTAATTCTGTGGATCACAGTTGATGATGTATTGACCTAATTTTTTTTCAAGAAAAGTAGCACTGAATRAGAAAGCTTCTAAATGAGACATGGATTATGTCCTGTTGAGGACAGGACACAAAATCCAAAAACAGTCTATCATTGAGAATTGGAAAGTAAGACCACCAATTGGCAAAATACAAAAGGGAAAAGAAAATTTCATTAAACTTCCATTCTTCTTACCAGCATGAGCATTGCCAACCAGGAAATTATAATCAACATGCAGTCTGATAATGCTTGGAATATAATATTTTCCTGAGCAATAAGGAAGAGCAGAATAATTACTGCCTCTGAACAACAAAACACGATACCAGCATGTTAACAGCTGTTTGAGGTGCCTTATATTAAAAGTTAGTATGAGACTTCTCCATGCACAAAATAAATTGTATGTGCAAAATGTTAACTATTTTTTGACACAGAACACATTGAGAAAGAACTTAGATAGAACATTAAGGTCTTTTTGTAATCTTATGTTTTAGTTGTTCACATAAAAGTCATTTTTCTTCTCCTCTTCCTCAGATATAGGCCTTAAAAAAGCCTATATCCCTTAGCCTTAAAAAAGTGTTAACTCTGCTTGCTGAGGAATTAAACTTACTTCTACGTAAATTACAGCATTCTACAACTGGGCACATTACATATGAAACTACATAATAACTCTGTTTTTGCAGAAATAGTATGTATTATTTCCTGTAATTTCTTGTAAGTTCTTGTGTAAGAACTTTTTCATTGAGCTTGGAAGAAATGTACAGAGGCATAGTATGACAGCACAGTGAATCTAGATAATAATCTTAAAATCATTTCTCTCTTAAAAGTGGCATACTAGAGAGAAAGAAAAATCAAGTCTGGCATAATGCCGGGAAAGGCTACCTGAAGCCTCTGGGCATATCCTTGAGTCTACCATATTGAAACAGATGTCAAAACAAAAGAAACGGCTTATACAAATATTTTCATTTCCTTTGAGAGTTTGATCAAGTTCAAGGCATGAGTTTTCAATTAAGCTCATACTTAGCAAAAGGTAAAATAAGTCAGTTAGTTGTAAAAACTTTCTGTACTGTTACGTGAGAGTTTCAGAAAGCTGCTCTGGAGCAGCTGGAGACCTTTGCACTTCCTTCAAAAGAAGTTAAATTTTCAAATTTATTCCTTTTTTTCTAGCTTTTTGCCTACATATGACATATCTGTTAACATCTTAAAACTGGAACTTGTTAAATACCACCTGGTTGCATTCAGGGAAGCACCCACAAAACAGAAATCTAACAAAATTGTTCAGTAAGTTCCAGACCCACAAGAACAAAATAGTTCCCTAGCAGAGTACCTTTAGATTCCAAATGAAAAGTAATAATAATTATATTAAGAGGTAAAATGAGGCCCTACAAAACCTACAGAACAATTAATTTTGGTTAATGCTAATGCTGAGATCCTTGTGTTGGACTTTCTATATCCAGATTAAAATCTCCCAGATTTGTAGCTTCACTTTGGGTACTGTTCCAAACTCATCTACTCCTCACAAAGGAAGATGTGACCAAAACCCAACTGCTTTACTCCTTCTCCTCCTCCCTTTCCCCCAGATTGGAAAAGAGATCAGAAGGTAAAAATAAAAGCAGAGTATCTTCTTCCCCCAATATAAAAATCAAAATTAACCAGTGTAAACAACTGATGATGTGGAAAGTAACACTTTCCCTTTGAGCCTTCAAAGCCCAGCTGTGTTTTAAACAGCAATAATGATGCATTTTCCTGTYTGGTAAGAAAAATTTGAAATGAAGTAAAAGGCTCTCCCCAAAAAAATGTTTCCTTCATTTTATGGACAAACACTCTGTAAGTAAAACTCATGATAGAATAAACTTGTATTTATTTAGCAGTAAAGCTTACCATGTAAAGCAATAACACATTTGTAAGATCCAAAGCCCTACCCTAGACATAGCTCTTGATGATGGATGTGTCCCTTGTTCCAGCTCTATATCTTGTTTTTCAGTAAGTGTAATAGCTCTGACTCCACAGATCTAAATGTTCTCAGCTGATTAGATTAGTTAAATGCCAACTCCCACTTTGGGACTTAGAGAGTGCAGTAGTTGCTATTAAGCTATTGATTGGAAAGTTGGGCTAAAATACCAAGCTTCGAAAGCACTGTGGTTTTTCTTTTCYTTTTCTTTCTTTTTTTTTTTTCCTTTTTCTTTCTTCTTTTTTACCCTGATAAATTCAAAGTATGGGTCTTTTTTCATCTGAAATTTTGACTCCTGATGCCAGAAAGTAGGTCCTTCTTGACAAATTTCTACACACAAAGAGAAATCAATTGAATAAACAAGCTAAATGACGGATCTCATCTAATTAAACCAAATCACTTACATAACCCTGGCATAAGTGCTAGACACCTCACAGACTATGAAATAAAAGTTCTTTCAGCTTTGACTATGATTTTTCAGATTTATTTTTGGACTTAATTAGATTTAGAAAGGTACATCCAGGAGAGCTTCCAGGTTATTTAGACTCTGTTAGCAGATAGCAGTATTATTGTTTTGTTTAAGACTTTTAAGACTTTTCTTAAACTTTATTGTTCTAAAATGTATAATCAAAAATTCATTCTCTCTAGTAACCAATGCAGATTGTGCCTTTTCCTTCCTCTCCCACCTCTGCTTGGTTGGGAAAACTGACATAAGTTCTATTTTCCTTRTTTTTTTACACTTTTCACTATTAAACAATCATGTTCTTGATTAATTTTTCACATGCTGTGAATTCTCAACAGGCTTCATACACACCGAGAAAAGAGAGAGAGAGAGAAGGGAAGAGAGAGAGCGCGGGGAAGAGAGAGAGAGGGGAAGAGAGAGAGAGAGAGAGAGGGGAAGGGGGGGAGAGAGAGAGAGGAAGGGGGGAAGAGAGAGAGGGAGGGGGGGAGAGAGAGAGGGGAAGAAAGAGAAGCAGGGAGAGAGAGGAAGAGAGAGAGAGGGAGGGAGGAAGGGAGAAAGGAAGAGTAAAGGTTCTGAGTGGCATTTTTTGTTTTATTTTAATGAGTTATCAAGCTATCAGGCTATATGTCCTTTCAGGAAAGAAAGTTGAAGCATACCTCCCACTTAGACTTGAGATCAGTGATCTTAACAATTCACTGGATAAAAAATCTTGACAGAAAAAGTACAGTTAATTATGTGACATGGGACAGGCAAGGATCTTAAGAAGTTTAAAAAGTTTGCAGAAAGTATCTGTATAGAGTTAAGCTCAAGCTAAGCTTAAACCATGTGTATTGGGAAAGTGCTTACTTATCCCAAATATCTGAAAGAGGTTTCTATCTATAAGACAGCTAAGAAAGGGAAACATCAGCTATAAACTTTTAAATATTATTCTGCCATTATTTCTTAAATCTGACCTGGAGAGACATCTAGGGGTGAAAGGCTTATTCTCTTCTCACTGTCCCTGCTGAGATTGCCAGCCTAGTTTTAATTAATTTGAAATTTTGCCATTTTTATGTTCATTTACACTGGATTTTTGAATGAATTCCCAGTTTGTTACACTGCCAGCATTGCTACGTTGCCAGCACAGGACAATACATTGCATACTCTCCAAAGATTACTTTATAGTTCTTCATTTCTCTAGAATCAGCAGACTAAAGACAGATAAGACTAGTTAGCAAATTTCTCAGTGTCCTATTGTATGTTATATTAAAGACTGTCTAGCTTTAATTACTTCCTTTCTTTTTCTTTTTTTATTTTATTTTCTGCATTTAATGCTGAGGATCTGAAGGAGGTATGTGAGATGTTAAACCACATTTTAGCACTCTGGATTTTGGGTTGTTTTTATTTTTAATTGGTAGGGTATTTAAGTATTTTGAAAATATATGTAAAACAACACTATCCAGTAGCTTCCTATGTTGCAGTTGTATAACAAAAGTAACAGGAAGGGCTAGAGAGACAGCAGCCAGCTGGAAATAGGAGGCCAATAAATCCTTCCCTTCTGCATCATAGGCAAGGGCATTTCTATTCTACATTGAGAGGATGAAGCAGAAGGAGGGTCCCCTTTGTGCTTACCTCAGCTCTTCCAAGCAATAACCTCTGAGAAAGGGGCCATCAGGAAAATCTTCACCATGTTACAAGATTTTTCTTCCTCAGAAGCCAGCTAGGAGGAGAGAAGAGCTTGCCACCTTCTCATATCAAGAATCCCTGTTTAGTTCCTTTGACTTCTCAATGGCTGCAATTTTGAAACAACCTTTTAAAGATGATGTAAGTCTGATCAGCCAGGCTGAAAGTATCGGAGAAGAGAGTTCACAGGAACCATAATCCATCTGGTATTTATTTCATGTTCCTCACTCATCACCCATTAAATACAAGATGTAACAATGAGAATATTCAGCTGTTTATAAAGATATTCTGCCCACTTGCAACAGTAATAGAGCTCCCATAGCAAACAAGACCCATGATTTAGCTAGTGAACCCTGTGCCTAATGCATAAGTCAAAGCCCTCTGTTTGGATTCTGTGTTCTCCTTACCAGATTGGGAGAGAGGGAGAAGTGAGTGACTGAGTAAACTGATAATTTCTTAAGCTATACATATTTATCCAACTATATAGCATGAAACTATCACATTCTGTCACACAAAGGTAAAGCTGAAAATGAAATAAAAAAGAAAGAGAAAAAAATAAGCTAGTATTCTTTAGTAGTTTAAAACAAACAAACAAAAAAGATTAAAATCTTGTTTTATATGTGTTTGTATACATAACATATAAAACATGATATGTTTAGGACACAGTGCTACTTCAAAACTTATGCTTTCACATTAGTATTTAGATTGCTTAGGATCAGCTTTAAGCACAAATACACAGGGCAGTTGCTAGGGTAAAGACTTCCATTGCTGTCCTCACACAATGTGCCTCAGGAAAAGGAAAAGAAGTGCAAGGCATAAATGACTTCCTTCTCCTCCTGCCTACGTACAAGAAAAAACCTGCAAGGTCTTCCCAGAAGCTTTTTGATCCTAATGCTGTCTTTTCCCCTGCCTTTCTCTCTCTCCTGTGACAGGGATGAATCACACTCAGTCCTCATTCTTAGGATGGAAAAAATAAATTCTGATTCTACTTCAGAGAAGTCTTGAGTCAGGTTTACCGAACTATCCCTGCTTTGAGAATGAGATTAAAAAAAAANNNAAAATAGAGAAACACAGAAAAGAAGAAAAAAGCCAATGAACGTACACGAAAAAAAAGTATTGACTGTTACCATCTTAGAATAAAATGTCAATAACTTTATAATTATCTCTCTCTGCATCTAGTGGAAACAATTTATAAGAAAAGGAATCTTCTTCTGGAAGTCTCTCCACTTTTACATGGACACACTTCTTGAACCACAGCAGTTCCATGCGTGATCAATGAAGGCTGATTGCCTAGACGGGCTGATTACCGATTTTTCTAACACAGCATACTTCTCCTTTGAAACATCACCTTAGCCTAAGAAAGATTTTTTTTTTGTTCATTTATTCCTCCTAATACATTTTTTTTTCCTTCTAAAGACTTCACATAGTGACCAGAAATCCACTATAACTGATAAACCATCAACGGTAGGGTATTTCTTGCCCAAAGACTTAATAACYCGCATACTTATCTATATAGTAAGAGACTTAATGTAAAGGTCTATAAAAGGCTCCGCCATTATGGGTGAATTTGCAAAATCTCTGTTCATTGAAGGCTACTACTTTGTCACTGATGTTACATAGCTTCATCAACCAATCTATTTTACAAGCAAAATGATTACAATAAATTGCAATAATATTTCTGACATTACAGGTTTATCAGTGGATAAAGAAAATAGATAACAATATGACAAGAATAATAGTAATAATAAAGAATACATGCTAATGACAAGCTAAGCTAAAATGTCAAATGCATACCTGAAATAGGCAGGCTAGCAAAATGTCCAAATAGATATTTCCTGAAATGACTGCCTTGTATATGAGATAGAATATTGGTTCTTGTTGTAGATACATAGATACAAGT
This sequence comes from Eudromia elegans, assembly GCA_003342815.1. NCBI lineage: Eukaryota > Metazoa > Chordata > Aves > Tinamiformes > Tinamidae > Eudromia > Eudromia elegans. Next base: position 519,929 of record PTEX01000268.1, on the reverse strand, counting down.
CACCAATTTGCTTTCTAATGCCTCTTTTTCTCCATCCTCAATTTTCCTCAGTATACCTTTAAACGTTTCATGCAACAACAGTCTTCAGTTAATTTGTGTGGTGCTTTCAGTCTCAARTATTATTTCAGGTACAGAAGATGTGAATCAGTCTTTTTACAGGAAGAAGTTTTGAAGTCATGCAGGCTGCAGAACCAACCACTCAAAATTTAAGAATAAACTTGCTACCATTGCGGTTCTCCCACATCTTTAGATTCTTCCATATTTTTAGATTATCCTCTTATGAATAAGCACAGTACAGTATGATATGTGACCACACACTAGCTTTTTCAAAACAGCAAACTTCTTTGAGACCACAAGATGTCAAGCTCAAAACTATTATTGTCTCAGAATATTTTTAAATTGAATACAGAAGATACGCACTGTTTGCAGCAGAAATACTTACAAGTTATACAGCCCCTGAGTTTGCATTGCCTGGTTGGATACATCTGCCCACACCATCTGTGTCTGGGGTAATGCCTCCATATATCCTGTCCTATTTGCAAGAAATTGAGGGCTGCTAGAGTTGTCTGATCTATCTAAAAGTCAGAAAGTAACATATCTCTGAAAGTTTCATTGACAATGATGTGTCCAGTGTCCCTAATGAGCTATATCACAATTTACCATATACCTAGTTTTAAAAAGTGTTGTTCATCATCATGAAGGAAAGATGCCACTGAGCATTAACCACTAACTAACTGGCCAACCACTAACCACTAAGGCAACATTCACTATGTTGGTGGGAACTGCACAAACGTAAGGAGAGACAAAGCCATCTCTGGAAGCCACTGAGCATGGCCAGTTAGAGGAAGTCTTCTGGCCTTGAAGGCAGGGATCCTACCTTCCAAAAAAGACAGGTGTCTCCCTAAAAGAGTAGGGCTCAAAAACATAACCATGTGGATGACACAGGAAAAAAAWAAAATAAAATAATTTTTTTTAAAAAAAGAGTGTGAAATTGGTGYCACTTAGTAACTCATGGAAACTTACAAGACTAAGATCAAGACTTAAGGAAAGATCCTGACCTAGAAGAATGCMTGATGTAGGGGTTGGGGAAAGATTTTTTTTGTCAGATCTTTTTATTTTAATGTCTCACCCAACAAATCTCTCTATTTCACAAGTTACCTTGTTCCTGTACTCTAATAAAACAGAGCTTTAGTAATTGGAAGGCCTTTGGTGGTTTTTGTCACTCTCCTTCTAAAGCAAAGGCACAGATGGTTCCACTTCAAGGAATGGTCAAATTGGGGTCCTGCCACAACTCGTTAGGAAAAGAATCAGTGTCTCAGTGTGTGACAGTAGTCATGAAAGAGCAGCTCAGAAATGAAGAGTATTATCTCTCTGTAGTACCTGTAGAGCTTGCATATTGCTGCCTGAACAGATCCTCATCTTAAACATATTATCCTCAAGCTCTCCAGGTGAAGCAGAAAATTGCTATGATCTGCTTCCAATTTCTGCAAGCAGGAAACAGAGAAATCCAAATCAGGTAGAGTTTATAGTATATAAAGCAGCTGATTTTACTGATTACTCCTATAAAGCTTAGATTTTCTCTTATTTAAAGTGGAGGTCAGCAATAATTAAGAGGAATTTGGTCTTGCTATTCTATATTAGTCAGTCAGAGCCAGGAATAGGAGGTTATCAGTGACCTTGAAATCAGTTAATGTGCCAGATCTATTTTTCACTGTTATGTTACAATGAGGAGTAACTCACTGGAGTTATTGGAGTAACTGGAGTATGGAAGCACGCTTCCTACAGTTACTCCTGGCATACCTGTTTACAAACATAGCTGACAGAACTATACATAGGGGATTAATGGCTTTCTCTCCCCTTGTAAGAACCTATCTCTTGGAAACATATGTGCATATCATTTTCCTACTACATAACTTTTTCTATGTCTGCAATTTGATGACAAGTTTATTACCTTTCTCCTTTATATTGATAGATCTCAAAACTTCCCATTTTCTTCAGGCACACAGAACTTTGGCTCTGGAGCCCACCTAACTCTGGGAAAGTGCAGCTGACTRTTGACACTGACCATTTTTCAAACCAACAGCCCTTAAGCAGGATCATTTTCCTGTGTCTGCATCACATGCAGAGTGATGCAGCCCTCTCTGCATGTGTCAATACTTCTCCACCTCCAGCTGCTTCATGGCGTGGGCATTTCCATACCTCCATACAGGGTTTCATCCATACCTCCATACAGGGTTCCACACACTCACTTTGACTGTACTAAGGTCTTATCCATTGCTCCACTTATCTATTCCTGAAAAAAAAAAAAAAAATAGATGTTAAAGTGAAGATATCAGTTGCCTCAAACAGATGCCAAAACACAAGACCTTTTAGATCAACATTGCTAGTATGCCAATATAACTAAGTAATTTTTTTAAAAAAAAGCTTTAGTGCTGCCAACCACAGCAAGACATAAGGTTCATTTCATCATTTCATTACTGCTCCTAAAATATTCATGTTTCGTTTTGTTTTGTTTTTAGAATAAGCAGCTACCCTGATAGCAACTCTTATATTGAGAACCAGATTCCTCTCTCTGAATCCTGTCACATAGGCTCTGAATGATTAAATTCAAAATGCTTCATATTCACACTTGTTAATACATTATGCCAATCTAAAAGTTGAATAGTAGATGTTTGCAAAGCTATAGAATATATAAGAAGTAGAGGATTAAGAATAATGCTTCCAGTACCTTTAGCATTGATTTAAAGGTATTTGATGCCCAAAAATTAGTGTCAGATTTTCTTTCACATCTTCAGATGATTTCAATTTCATCTGCCATATTGACTTGGAAACATGGAGGCACAGACATACTGGAAATTACAAGAGGACTGATACGGCAATTTTTTTTATCCATGTTAATGTGAAAAAAAGAGAATTACTATAAAATAGCGCAGAGACAGAATAGACATCTTCCACACTGAAATCAAAGGAAACAAGTTCAAATAAGCTGTTTAGAACAAATATCATGTTGTGGATACATTACTTACATCCGTCGTCACATCCATGGAAGATACGTGATCTTCTTTTAATGTAGCAGCCATTCCGAACAACYTTACGAGCAAGACAGTGTGCCTTTGAACATATTTATTTGGAGTTAAGGTACCTTGGGGCCCTATTCATTTGGGTATTATGTCACTTCCCAGCTAGATAGGTAGAGGATCCCTGGATTATTTCCTAATGAATAGAGTTCTTTCTGAGAAACACTGTTCTATAAACTAGAGCCTTTTTTAACTCCCATTCTTTGGAAAATAATAGAACCTAAACTGTGGTCTCTGCCAAGTAATTTAGCACACTACCAGTTATATTAATATTTACTTTCTATTTATGTAAATCATATGTGCAGTGAAATAATTCACAGTCGCTTTTTACCAGTTCTTGCTAAACAATAATTACTTAAACTGCCACAAAATAGTTGATTTGTAGGTGGTCTTACTCCTTAAATGGATCTTATTAATGGAAAGGACTCTTGATTCATGAGCGTAGTTTAATGCAATGCAATTTTATGCCATGGTAAATTACCATCAAAACATAAAAAAGAGATGAAGCTGTGTTATGCTCAAAATTAATCAAAACTATCTTGAAAGCTTCTTGATTTGCAATCTAAAATACAAATTGACAGAAATAAAATCTTAATATAAAACAACACAAAGCTATCCCATCTGAGTATTTGGTAGTTAAGTACTGATAGCATGTATTTTATGGGAAATTAAAATTTGCAGGTAAAATCTATGGCTATTGAAATATTTTTTAAGAGCTCTTAAGTGGTCCAAGTTCCCCTTCAAATTTACCCTTGCTTTCTTCTAACAAATTGTACCAATACTTGAAAAAAGAGTTTGAAATTGCCAGATATGCCAATCGGCATATACTACTAGTGTTTGTGATAAATATGCCTCCTGCAGAACTAGGAATTTTCATTTCAGTTTGTACTTTGCTGTACTTTTCACATAGACATTTCTATCAGAGTTGGAAGGTCCGTTTTTTGAAATAACATAATGATATGTTTCTCGCTTATCACTTACAGTTCAAGAAACATCTTAACGAAGCTTGTGAAAATATTGACATATATGAAAGTAAAAACATATCCATATTTTTATAGAATTTATTCTATAAAGCAATTCAGTATTACTCCAAAAATAGTCCTGGTGAAAGTAATTTTTGCTTATTTTGCTGCCGTCTCACTATATAACAGCTTTGGAGGGGGCTGCTGCATGTTTCTGGAGGGAGTGTTTGGTACAGTTATTTCTTTGTGGGAGAAATAAATATTTTTTTTTTTTCCTTGGGAAAGCTTGGGCTTTTCTACATGTCTGTAGAAACAGAAATTCTGGAACAGAAATTAAGTTTCAGGCAGATAACTCCCATATAGTTTGCACATACAAAAATCAGGGCTGCATTCATGAACAATACTTAATCCCTCATTTCTCTTTTCCCTACCATTGTTCAACTGTGTGAGACTAATTGTTGTCATGTGGATCATTCAAATACAGTCATGATCAATAGCACAGCAAAGCCCATGAGAAAATAATTCATCCTCAGAGTAGACTTCATGGGAAATAAATAACTGAGCCACATTTTGACCAATGATAGTTAAATTATTCAGGTTTCCTCTAAAGTGAATATTGGATTAGGACTGTGGAAAGAATGAGAGAGCCCTGTGAAAGCAGAAAAAAATATGTGACCATATAGTCAATAGAAGCACTAACAGAGTCCAAATTAAAGTTGTATACATCACTCTACTGTCTTTCATTACCCAGTTTTTTATTGTTTTGCTTTCCAAACTTATGGTATTCTTTTAATGCCTTTTTTCTTTTTTTTCATAGAGAGGGTGTGTTTTAACTCTGCTTTATCTTTACACTATTCCAATTAGCCTGAAATGCACTAATGGAAACCTCAATTCTAGATATTGCTAATCTTTACCGTGAAAAAGTTCAGATACACACTCAAACTCTACATCAAGTCTGTTTACTTCTGCCTCATTTGTGCAGACATAGAAATGGCTTCTGCCTTTCCTTCATAGAAGAGCCTGACTAGGAAAAAAATGATTTAACATGGTACTCATCTAATACTATACTAAGGAAGATTTTGTACTACATTTTACATTATGAAAGGAGACACAGAAAGACTGTAACAGAGTTTAAAGAAAACAATGCACATGAAGGGAAGTCCTGACTGAGGAACTCAGTGTAAAAGAGAAGCCCATTTTAATTAACATGTGGGGCATTTTGTTCCAGAAATTTCCGTTCCCAGAAAAAATATACAGATTTTTTTTTTCTCTGATTTGTTAACAAAACAAAAATGGAATCTCTTCATGGCCTTTTTAGCAATGGTCCTTCAGCAGTAAATACAAAGTATAACATAATGATGGTGAAGGAAAAGAGAAAAAAGAAAGACCTCTGGACCATGATCCTAAATGAAGTTTATTATAGACTCTTTCACCTCTGATACAAAATTGACTTTCAAGTAATTACTGACACATCTAGAAAATTAAAGTACAGCAGGCTTCTGGACTGAAAAGGAAATTTCATTTTCAGATTTTGCTTTCATGATCATTTAAGGCATAAACAATCACATCACAACTCATGCATGGCATCAAAGGACCAAACACCTTTGAAGAGAGAGTGCTAAAGCTAGAAAATACTTTTAATAAACCACTTATGCATTAGTTTAATTTGAAAGCACTGTACAAATGCTTCTAATAAATGACTGCAGATCCTTGAATGTGTATAGAGTCTCTGACCTTTCTCGTTTAAAGCAAAACTTCCCACTTGACCTTTACTTCAAAGGAAAGCTAAGGCATTACATACAACTGCTGTTCTCCAGGAGACTTAAATAAGTTAGCAGCAGCTGTTTTCCAGTGACTTAATTTACGCCCTATATATCCTGCCTACTTTTATTGTTAAAACCAAAGTAGAACCTGTATGGATTACCAAAAAAAAAGCCAAGTTAAAAGAGGGTTTCATTCTGATTAAGCCATGAGTACTACACCCTACTTGCACTAACTTAAACCAGCCAGCCTGGGTGTTCTTCATAGCATAACTGCAACAGTCCAGAACTTGTTACAGCAACAACAAGGTAAGTAGATTGAAACTAGCTTGTGTATGTTTATATACTAAAGATCTGCATGTTCTAGAATCAGAATCATTATGGTTGGAAAAGACCTTCTAGATCATTGAGTCCAGCCGTAAGCCCTTCAACACTCTATGTGCTAAACCATGTCCCTAAGTGACAGTGAGTATTGCTGTAAGTTCAGTTCTTGAATACTAGTGACGGTGATTCCACCACTTCCCAYAGGCAGCCTGTTCCAATGCTTCACCACTCTTTCCATGTACAAATTTTACCTAATACCTAACATGAACCTCCGCTGGCACAACTTGAGGTAATTTCCTTTTGACTTATTATAACGTTGCTAGTGTTTAGATAGAAATCACTCAATAGGTCTTTGAGGAAATGCAAACATGAGATGAAAGCCGTCTTTCCAGACCATTGGTTTCTTTATCAACTTCTCTTTAAAAAAAAACAAAAAAAACCAAAAAAAAAAACCAAAAAAAAAAACCAAAACAACCCAGGTACAACAAGAGCCCCTACCACAACCTCTGTACTGTTTCAGGAACAAAAGTGTTCATGTTTGGAAGGAAGATACATATGCAGTGTATGATTACCACATGATTGCCACTAATGAAACAGGCACTACTCCAGGTTTGTCTAAAATGCACATGTTTTTGTCTTGTCATATCTTATTATTACAGAAATCCTGCTATTATAGTAACTGATCAAAATACACCCTTGATCTCTTCAAAAAAGTGCAGCAAAATCATATAAATTTTTTAAGTGCTCTGATTTGGTAAATATCTATACCTGCCTTAAACAATTATATGAAGTGTGAAACTATGGAACATTAGGTCTCTGGTATGTTATCATCAGAAAAATAGTGACTACACACGCAGAAATGGAGATTGTTCTTCTGCACCCCAAGACAGAATAAAAATAAAGAGAAATAATTTTCCTTCTGTCAGGAAAAATAAGATTTCTTACTATTTATGCTATATTATGTTATCGATGTTTCACATTTCTGTGGCTTCCTTTCCAGTAGTAACCTTTGAAATTAGAAATGATGGGTTGTGATAGGAAAGCTAAACCCTTAGACAAGACATAGTCACTGCAAAATTACCAGTATCTTGTAATCAATATACTACATCATATACATCATATGGTGACAAAACCAGCTAAAATACGTTTAAAAGGCCTTTTTAAAATTAAAACTGCTTTTAGAGAAGCACAGATAATAAGAGCAGTTAAACAATACAGATAGTAGTTTATGTTTGTCTTATACTTTACCGTATTYGGTAGCAAACATCTCTTTTTGGCAAAAGAGTATCAACCACATAAAAGAGAGTTAATAGAAAAATAATTGATTGAGAAAGGCACTAACTCTCTAACTGTTAAATAGCAAAATTCTATCTAACTGTTACATAACAAAGAAGAGAAACTTCTGTTTTCATCCTTTGCAATCAGTGTCACCTGCCCTCACCCCACATACAAAGATCTACACACACAGGCAAACACATGTACGTACCCAAAATTAATTGGAAGAGAATTTGACATAATATCAAATTGAAAAGCCAAAGTAATCCTCTAAACTATAGCTAAAATAAAAAAAAAAAAAAAGGCATTGGAAAACCCTCAGTGTTGTAAAACCTTGTATCGATAGATTTTTAGTGAAACCAGTTAAATAAATAAGAACAGTTTTTCTGGAAAAAAAGTAGTCATGAAAAAGTCTTCTTTACAGGCATTCAGAACACATGCTGTGAGTGCAGTAGTGTTCACTTTTCACTCAGTTTTCCATTAAAAAAGAATGTTATAACTACCTAGTCAGAGAACAGAAACRTAAGCAACCATATCCTTCAATCAAATACCATCAACAATTTATGAAACAGAAGGGCATGAAAAAAGCATATGCTTTTTTAAATGGACTCTAGCACATAAAAATTATTCAGTGAATCTCTTGCCACTGTGCTTATAGAAAATAGTTCACAAAAGGATTATGTGCATAGAAATAGAGGCTAAATTAATCTTACTTGTTTCTACTGCTACGAAACAACACAATTTAAGAGCTCCAACACCTTTCCAAGGAAAAGAGACCCTGCCAARTTCAGTCTGTGCTACAAAAAAGCTCACRAAAGAAAAACACATAAACTACACAGACTACAAAACATAATAAGCCAGRTCACTAAATACAGTAGGTCAGATTTATTCCCAGTGTCGTCTCATTGGAGTTACATCCGAGATTCGTTTAGTCTGTTGCCTGTGCAGACCAGCACCACTATGAATGCATCAACCTTTTAAGCCTGAAGTGTCACTTCCTTGCCACATTCACTCCATAGCACTCAGGCTTCCTTAAATCAGGAGWGACAGGTTAAGTTTACTAGTGAATATTTTAAGGAACAGATGCTTGAGAAATAATTTGTTGGACTGGAACAGTTTACTTTTTTAGAGGCAATATAGTGAGARCAACAGTGGCAGCTTCATTCACGTCTATGCAGGCCTGTATATGGAGCTGCTACCCTGTCTCTCCAAGCAACAAAAGAACTTAAAGATCAATAATGTGAAGCTACTTCAGAAGGCTTTCCATCTGCTTACAGCAATACACAGCACATGGAAGGTTAAAGCAGAGGATGCTTAAAACACATGGTTGAAGATCAAAACAAGWTATCGATTCTTTCTTCTTGCATGAGGTGGATTGTGAGTTTACCTGCTGAGGTCCAAAGGCTGTCTGGAGAAATGGTACATGATGCTTTGAAAAGAAAATAAAAGTTCTTCTCCCGTGATATGTCAGCATTACCCACTGTGTTGATAATAAGCAAGTAATATAGCTCCATGTTTTATTTAATAGGCCTAGCTTTTATTGCTATCTAATATCCACATAAGCATTTTTTTTTTAACTAGCACAAAAGATGTAGGAAACTGGATGCCATGGTAGTCATGAAACTCAGGCATTATCAGTTGTATAGAAAATGGAATAATTTCCTCAAAAAAAATATGGACCAATATTACATTGTGTTTTTTTTTAAAAACAAGGTGTTAAAGAAACCTCCAGGGTTTTAGAGTTATTTTATTTATCCAAAATTATTTTTAATTTGAAATATAATCTAGACAGTGAAATGCTGTATTTTAAAATTATACAAATTATTATTTCCATTGATGAAAAAATAATTATTTTCTCCTATTTGACATCTTGAAATTGTTTTCAAAATTCAGATGTTTTTGTGATTGCAAAGAAGGATTTTTAAAGCGCTAATGTTTTTTGAAATCGAAAAAAAACCCAAAACACAGAGCTAAATACCATTTCCTGCCTTGCAACAGTTGCAATCGTTCTTCTCCCTAGTGCTGGCAAAAAATAAACAGATAACTAGAGAATGTTTAAAGTTTAGTAGAGCCTAAAATAAGGTGGTTTTTTTTTAAAGAGTAGCAAGCAAGTTTTAGAATAATCATAGCTGGAAACTTTTCCATATTTTAAAGGCAGATCTCTGAACATAGGATGAATTTTGCACACAATGAAGAGCAGGCTTCCCTTCCCAATTCCGTGGGGGCATTTGACTATCCCTCAGAAACAACAGGGCGAGAGGGAGAGGAAATGCCAGGATCAAGTCCTCTCTGAAAGCAGGGCTTCTGCTTTTAAGGAAACTGTTTGTAAATTCTCCCTTAAGGAAACTTGCTGCTTGATTCCTCATGTGGAGTTACCTAAAATTCAGTTATGCACATACATCCCTGTTGACTTCTCTTTCTCATATTCTATACTCATACTCATAATGCCAAGATTAATATGTTGATTATAAGCATGACAATTTAAGAGACAAAATCTGTGGTTGTATTAGTAAGGATATTATTAAACCAAAAAAAAAAAAAAAAAAAAAAAAAAAAAAACCACAGATCTGCTAGTGAAAATCAAGTACTTCGAAAGAGCAAATTTAAAGAAGGAAAAGTATCTCGGAAGAGATTTATGACAAGATTACTGTTCTTCGGTGGACACTGAGAACGAAGGAGTTCAAAAGGGTCAGCTTCACACAGTGACTAACAATCAGCAAACATTACTCCGTTAAGCACAAGTGAAGCATAGCTTCCACAAAAAAAGAAATTTCAGCAGCATCTTGTCATTGGTTCTTAAATATTTTTGGTTAAATTGGTTCTGAAATATTTTTTTTATTCCAACCAAAAATACCACTTACAATCAATGACAATGTAATGCATTTTAAATATCTATAAACATCGCAGAAATCTTCATTTCAACTATCTGAAGGTAGCAGAGAGCTCCTGTTTAACGATGTTGTTGTAAGACGACTCCACTAATATATCTCATAGCATTGTCTGTGGCCATTTTGTTTAGGAATTCATTAATATTGTGCTTCTGAACAGGAGTGTTTACAACAAATTCTTTGAATTTTTCAGACTTTAACTATATACCCATTTGTTACATTCGTTCAAAACACAGAAGAGATAAAAATTTATGTTTTTTTTCACTCAAGCTTCCCATGAATACCCATAAATCTATAGGTTTTCTCATATTAGACAAAAGCCAGAATCATGCTATTCAACCAAGTCAATATCTGAAACTGCACTGAACCGCTGTTGCCCAGGTCAATCTTTCACATTAGGAATGACCTGTATTTTTATGGACTGATAAGCAGTTTKGCCTGGCAATTGCAAATGGTAATTTTTTGCTGGTAGCCCTCTTTCCAAATGAACAGATTGGATCAGTTTAATTGCTAGTAYATCTTTTACATACTTTTTGCTTTCTTATCAGCTCAGCATAACTGATATAGTCTTTTTATAGCATAGTGTCAGAAAGCGCTACCTGCACAATCTCAGCAAAAACGAACTGGCTTAATATTCCACTAACAATTACACTTCATAACCCATCAGCCAGGTTTTAATCCAATGTTTAGGTGCCAGRTTGATTTGGCATCATTCAGTTTTCTTAAACATTGAAGCAGAAAGTCAATTGCTCATAGAAATTTAGGACAATTGCATTAATATTATCTTTGTTACGCAGAATAATCTTCTGAAACACAGCATCAAGGTAATTTGGCAGACTGTATTTTTCATACACCTTTGATGACTGGCATTCATAATATTATCTCCTTAGCTTCTGGTCTAGCATCAGATGTTATTTTCTCTTCTATTGATATGACGGAAATGTAAATACCACAGTTATGGAAATTATCTTTTGAAATACTGGTTACCATCTCCCTCCACACTATTTGGATCTGCTTAATAAAATACATCTATCTTAAGTATTAACTACTAAACACCCTTCAAAAGTAATTTTAAAATATTAATTGTTTCATCAGCCTAGGACTGCATAACCTCGTTTCAATCCAAATAAAGATAAAAGTGTTTTTGATAAACTGCTTTTCAGCATGCTCATTAGCAAATTCATCCTTTTTATATTATAATGGACAACACAGTTTTTAAAGACTATCTCATCCTATTAATGTAAGCAAGTAAAAATTCATGTGAATGGTAAAAATACTAACAGAAAGCAGAAAGTCCACTGTGGATGTTCATGTGAAAGCTTAGCTGTATCAAAAATAAGGAAAATTCTAAAGGTGATATTCTGACTCAAGACTGATGAGTCAATTGCCTTTCTATCACTTTCTCTTTAAGTAATTCCACTAGAATTAAATATAATTCACTTGTCCTCTGACCCCAGAAAACAGTTTAAGACATTAAACAGATAATCSTTCCTGAGATTTCAATCAAAATATATATCTCACCTGAAAGGCAAAAAGAAATATTGATTGAATTTATTAGTCTTTGGAACATTAGAGGTATAGTGTTTCTTTTTACAATTCTTCAAGATCTTAATCAGACATTTCAAATTCAGATATATTTTTGAGCAAGCAGGCAGCCAAGCATTTCCCTCTGAACTCAGTCAACACATGTGAAGAAAGACAAGGCACTTTGTACACATATGCACACGTTGGTTCAGTTTTCAGAACTCAGTGATAGATTGCTAAAATGTAGATGCCAAAGCCATTTTTATTTTTCATCCAGTTCCTCCAGGCCTGAAATGTACTTAGCTTGTAAGTCTTTTGCAGCATGAACCATCTTCTCAGTATTGTGTATGCGTAATGCAATAGTGCATGGGAAGCATTATCAGTTAAACACAGTATTCTGGACACTCAATTGTATTATTAGATATTCTAAGCACCAATTCTGGCACCAATCATATATTATTACATATTCTAAGAAGATAACCATCAATAAGAACTTTGAAAATGATGTTTCAAGKTCAGTTCATACTTTTTAAAATAGAGAAGGAGACGTCATGGTCTTCATAAGAAGTATTATTTGCTACTAATATTATATTACTTTTTAAGAGTACAAAGATCAGACTTAGCAAGGAATCATCCCAGAGTTCTCTGAGAGTGTATGAAGGACTATATTTTCATYTTGCATCAGTCAGGTCTATAGTAATAAGCGAGACTTGCTGGAACTGATCACAAGAATTATGATTTTTTTTTTCTGCTTTATAGTGCAAATATTATTCCTATCCTCAAGTTTTCAACTTTTTACTTTTAAAAGGAGCATTCCCAGATAGTATCCTTTTGATTGTATTTATAGACTAGACTAGCATGAGTCACTTATTGGCATGAAAACAACAGTTTAATTCCCTTGAATCCTTTAACTTACCATCTAATTCTGTAGTCCAAATAGATGTTGTTGCTGAGCAACACTATACCTTAATCTGCAGCAAGATATTGTAAGATATAGTTTCCTGCAAATCTCTTTTATGGAAACAAMCTAAGATGTTTATAACAACACTAATTTTTAATAGTTAATGGGTTTTGCGGACACTGGGCATAATGCCTGCTATAAAACTATAAAACTAATCCTAGATTTGCATACACAATACTATAATAAAATCTGTTCCTGATAGTCTATAGTGATTTTCCAGGGATAATAATTTCAACATTAACAATTTAACTGCCCAGAGAAAAATGTACAGCACCTAACAGTTTCTTCAAAGTATTCATAGAGCAGGTATAATGAGGTCTATTTACAGTCAGAAATGTCAGTGATTTTTTTTCAGTTTCTTAGGAAAAAAATTGCTTGAATATAAAAATGTATTTTTWTAGAATTGAATTATTTTTAAAACTTAAACTGTAAAAAAAAATGAAAAGATGAACTTCGGGGAGAAATTTTGAAAACTCCTTCCCTATACAAATAGTAACTAGAAAAAAAGGTAGGATGAAAGGTCTTTGCTAATGTTGATAATGGCCCATAGGTCATAATCTTTCTATGTATTAATATAAATGAAGTTAAGCATAATACAAAAAGGCTTAAGAAAATCAACCTAAACGTCCATATTACAAGCTTATTAGAAGAGATGTTCATTCTCAGCAAGGATTACTTGAATCATTATTATTCATTATTATTATATACTGAAAATTATGTCTATAACTTAAATAGACAAACAGAGTATTCCCTTTCATTCTCTGTAAATTTATCCACAAGCCCAAGTAAAGTCACATGAACTTCTTGGCCTAATTCTGTAGTCCCTCAGAGAAAAGCCCTACTAGAGCTATTTTCTGCCACAAGATAGTGTGGCAAATAGATACATGTAKGCATTATAGAAAAGTACGAGGTTTTCCATGTATACACTAAAAAGAGATTTTATATAAGGTCCTTTATCTAACTTTTGCACTGTATAGATCTTCTGTTTCTGGCCAATGCAAAACATTGAGAAATACCAGAATRACTTACAGCAGTGAATTTACACAGTGTGGCTAACCTTAGGATCCAGTCTCCACATTTTTCAGGATATATAAACACAGAAAAGATGATAAATAATAAGGTACAGAAATGGATACTTTAATATCATAATTTCCTGACTTTTCTCTCAATTTCAAAAAATTATTTTCAGTGATAGAACAATAAAGCAATAGATGCCAGAAAAGAATCACATAAAACCTTTCTAAATTCTGGAATGTTGATAAACSTCCCTAAAAAACTGCTTCCATAAGCAGTTAGGCTATTTTTGTAAAAGACCTACTATATCTAGTCTTTTTGCACAAAAAACTACTGCAATTTCAAAATCATTTGGCACACTTTATGTTATGTAAATTAAATAAGGAGGATAATTGTCAATAATATATAATGCCAGATTAAAATTGCCTTATTGCCTTGTATTATATTAAAATACAATGCATTTTCCAGTCTTGCATATTGCCCCAAGGAACGTGCCAGCCATTTATTAAATTACAATCTGTGGAGAGAGCACAGAGCTTCACTAGGGACAAAATTTCATGAAGCAGCACAATTTACATACCAAACTCATTGTTGCTATAGCACATAACCTAAATCTCTTTTAAGACTTTTTGATGGTGGCACAGTCAAAAGCTCGTTAGTCCCACCGTTCCCCTCCTGCTCTTACTCACAGCTCCCGCGGTGTGCTGCAAGCCCCCTTAGACATATTACAAGGTCATGAAGCAGAGAGATGAGACTAGTGCGGGCAAGAATGGCAGAGAACAACCATTCTCCAGTGTAAGAATCAGAACAGGTCTGGCTATACTGTTCTGGGGAGAGAGAAGCATTATGAAACAGAAATGCTCACTTGTTTTCGTGCACAGATCTATCCCCATAAAAAAGGGTAGCATGGTAGGATCTTCTATTTTTGTGTATTTTTGAACCTTCTGACTTCAATGAGCATGAAGCTTCACGTGCAAACGCATACATACGGATTCACAGACATCTTCCTCCACTCGAAGTCCAGTATGTTTATTGTATCTGGCACAATGCTTCTGAGGCATATACACATAAAGGTAAGCAACAGGAAACCATTTTCCTTATAGCAGAGCATGCTTCTGGWGTTGTCTGGGTTTGTAAGGAGTGTTTATCCTTAGTTTAAATAACCTTAGTGATTGCTGCACATGATCCATGCTACAGGGAACTGTTGTCACCCAAGTTACATCAGAAGTGTGGAAGAATCCCATCAGCTCTGTATTTCTAYCTCTAGATTGTTTTAATAAAGTCAGTTATTCTACATCTAGCTTATAATCAGATGAYAGGATTTGTCCTTTTGATAAAGCAAGTTGTCAGGAGGAAGTGCACACCCTTACAGCAGACTGAGATSGCAGGATGTATTGGATGAGAGGGCAGCATGAATCTTCTTTTTCCTCTCCTCTCTTCTCATCTCTTCATTTGGATTCTGTATTAAATCCTGCTGGCAATCCCTTTGCAACATTTTCCAAATCCACTCATTCTGTTCTATGCTCAATGCCAAATAAATAAAACAACAACAATAACAACAACAAACAAAACCCAGCCCTTGTCAGCTTATGGTTCTCTCTCRCTTTGACCTTGATTTCTGAAAGTGTCCCCTGCCTCACAAATACGAAGCTGATCAACTTTACCTAGTGTACCACTTTGTCCACGGGGCCAGCCTGAAGAGARCAAGAAATAACCTTTTTTATATTGTTTCAGCAACACGAGACTGATAAGATTTCATTTACMAAGTCAGGTTACTGTGTTCTATATCTTAGAAAAAACTCACATACAGCTTTGAGGTAC
The DNA here is from genome assembly GCA_003342815.1 of Eudromia elegans. Taxonomy (NCBI): domain Eukaryota; kingdom Metazoa; phylum Chordata; class Aves; order Tinamiformes; family Tinamidae; genus Eudromia; species Eudromia elegans. The sequence continues at coordinate 504,323 of PTEX01000268.1, read as the reverse complement.
AGGGAAACAACTAGATAAAGGCATTTCTGGCAGAAAAAGAAGCACTTGAAAACAYTCAGAACAGCATGTAGCACTTTTCCACAATAAAGATACTGTTATTTCACCCATGATTCATACTCAGTGGAACAATTCAGCAGCAGATGGTATGATTTCAGATACCACAGTGCTGGATATAGGATTCTCCCTTCTCACAGCAGTAGCACATTCCTTCTCCATCAGCCTTCCAGGTCCCTCAATGCTGCCGTCAGAGCAAACCCTCCYATAACTTGCTGCTTACAGCGGAAAGCAGACTCCATTTTCGCTCTCTACCTCCACACTACGGCTGCAGTTGTCCGGCTAAATTTTCTTGCATCTGTGAGGTTGGGGCTCTTGACAGGATSCAATGGCAAAGAGTACTACAGTAGTTCACCAGATATTTGACACTGTTTTGCTTGTCTAAAACCTGCTGCTTCAGGACCTTTTTGGCTGCCAACARTTCACTTGCTCTGAGAAGTAGTTTYGGTTATTTGTTCCAAATTTGCTATACCAGTCATGGTTTTGAAGACCTCTGTCAGCTTTTCCCAGAATAAAGAGCTCTGGGCTTTGCAACCACTGCTTATGAGAAAGTCAGATCTGTTCTACAGCATATACTCCTCTTCTGTGCAGTTTCCTGTAGCTGTTATGTCCTTTGAGGTGAGGGATAGAAATGACATAGTACTAGAGATGTGCCAGTGCCACAGAAACACTGGCATAATCATTGTGTCTTTTCCCCAATGCACCCCACAAAAATCTTAGTTAAATCATTAAATCATTAAATCATTAGTTTTGTCTTTTTGATTTGTCAGAATGAATTTTTTCAGAAGATTATCCAGGTTACTTCATGATCTCTTTTGTGAGAAGAAACATCACTTAAGCTCCATACTTCTGTGTAAAGATTTGGCATTATTATTTTTTTCTCCTATATGCATTACATGGCATTCAYTTTGGTTGATAAAGCAGCAGATAATTCAGCAGTTTGAACCTTGTCTACAAGTTTTCCTCTTCTCTGTTATTAGTCATCATTATTAACTTTAGCAATTTTACCCATTTACTGATTTTCATGATTATGAATTTGTTCAATACCACAGATCCCTGTCTATGTCTTGATACACACTTGCTAAGTGTATTGGACAAACTTTTTTGTGAAAACTTTACAATTCATTCAGCTTGCTTTTTAAATCGAAACTAGATAAATTTAGATTAGAAATGGGATACAATTTAAAATAAAAAAGCAATTAGCCAGCYGTTTGGGCAATTTACCATTAAAGAAGTTATTAACAGATGGACTCTTTCTATCATTAGAAATTTTAAAATTAAGAGTGCAAGGGGATTATTTTTTCTTTAGTGATCTATTCTATTTCAAAGGAGTGGTAATTCCGGGAAATTCCAAGAGCCTGTGTTATTCCAAAAGTCAAATCCTATGCTGTGTGTAAAGTCTGTTATTCAGTGTTAACAAAGATGGATTTAATGATGTTTGTCAAGTCAATGTTAACTCCTAAGCCTGCAGATAGCCATGGCAAAAAAAAATATATGGAAAATGATTTGTGCAAATGGCATAGTGAGATATATGATAACAAAAGTGAAACTAATAGTGGAAATGCATCACAGATTCTTGCCAAAATAATTCTGAACCCTCTAAAAGTTTAGAAAAAGCCTGTAGGGGTTTTTTCCCTCCTGTAATGCTATACCTAATTACAGAGGATATAAACATCAACCTATTTATTCTCTCTTATTGAGTTGAGCATGAACCTCTGTTGCAGAAGAGTTAGCAGAGTAATCCTCTGCTAGGAAGTGACTGCAGGCAGCTGCTAGCCTCTGTTTTCGATGCAGGGTTGAGCTTCYCTCTGTCAGCACCAAGAGACGTGGCAGAAACATGTGGTGCGAAAGCAGCTGCACTTTTTAATCCTGAGATGGACCTGGGACAAGTCCCAGGCAGGATGCCAGACTGCTCCTTTGCTGCTTTTTGAATAGGTCTTTCTACATCAGTTAGGCTGTGTTCTCCRCCCTGGCATACATTAGGACAATTTTTTTTGTTATTTTCACATACTTTAACTGCTAGAMTTTCATTTTAATAGTAAATTTAATATAGGTTTTGTTTATTGTTTAACAATTTAGTATCAACATAAATTTCCTTCCCCTCTCCTCCTCTCTCCTCCCCTCTCCTCCCCTCTCCTCTCCTCTTTAGTAGAATTCAAGTGGAAAACACTGCAAACCACTGCAAAGGACCTTTTTTCCCCCTCCCTAACAACTCCCATCTTCACCTTCTGAGACGTAAGTTCTTGTCTATAAAAGAGCTTATGTCTAATATTATTCATATTGTAATTCATTTGAATCTCAGATCTGAACCTTTTAGAAAGTCTAAAATATAAAGGTAAATATAAAAAGATGCATAAAACCCTTACTCTAAAAAAAGAAAGTTCTCCGGAGGGCAATATCCCCTTTTTCTTATCTGGCGTTCTGTCCTTCCTTTTCTCTCATTCACCTATCATGGTCTATTTTTGTTATCTGTTGCTGTCCAACTTAGATTGCAAGCTCCTTAGGGTAAGGACCTCGTCTTCTTACATGTCTGTTATGTGCCATGAACACCTCTAGCACTAAACAAATAATAAGCTCTGCAGACTCAATTTAGTATCCATATCAATCTGTGGTGAAGGCTCACCACGCGCTCAGAGTGTGAGGCTCGTTTCTATCTCTTAATGGCTGATGCCGAACAAGAATGAATATAAATCCATAATTCTCAGGCTTCTGCTAGAGCAAACTTGCTCATTACAGTTCCTGCTGACAGTGACCCTAGGCCAGTCTAGTCAAATCCAAGTCTTGGCAGTTAACATTTTCTTACAGTCAGTATTCACCGCACAGATTTCTTTAGATAGCCCCTTCGGTTCTTTAGAGTCATCTGTTACTAACAGAGTATTCAGTTTGAATAACCAGTAGTTCTCCTTCCAGCAATCTCTTATAGTCCATAAAGAAGCTAGAAAGGACTGCTAAAATGAGAAAATAAAAACTGTCAGTTTAAGTCACTCTGTTTTCTAACAGTTGTTTTCCCAGTAAAAAAAATCAGTTCTCTTGGCCATTTAGAAAAGGCATCWTTATTAAGAAGCAACATTTGTACTTTTACCAGAAAAATATTTAGAATATKTTAAATGACTGAAAAMCAGCTTTACCATRCTTACCTTACTGGAAAAAAMCACTATTATATAAGAGACATTTTAGTTCTTTTTAGAAAGTATTCTCTCATCATTTCTCCAGAAACAGAATTTCAAGCATGCTGAGCTACCATTATATCTTCAAGCAAAACAAATGAATACCATGACTTCTCACTAGAGTACCCTGAACCCTCTGACATTTGGGTGTGTGACAGGTTGGTGACGGGGAGGGAATAATGGGGACTTCAGATTCTCCAGCTAAAATTGACTGTGTCAYATTGGAGTGATTTTGATGCGGCAGCCCTTTCAAGCTTTCTATAAAAGAGCTTACACTGTCTCAGTTGTCACTATGATGCATGTACGATGCTTTTGCCTACAAGGTTTAGGCTTACATCATTTAGTGCCACAGTCCAGAAATGAGGGTGGGAGGATTTGAGGGAAAGAAGACCTAATGAAAACTTCTGTTTCCATTTGTTTCTAAGTTCTGTGTGCTGTATTAAACACTGCAATTCTTTCTCCAACAATATTCACAGTTAATGTAGTATTTCAGAATTATCTAAGTGACTAACCCAACATTTAGCATCTTTTTCCTGTCTTCCAAAGTTGGATAAGTAGATGTTCARAACACATATGAAAGTCTTGGCCTGCTGACCTTTTGCTGACAACTGTTACTACTTCCTAGGTAAGCTTATGCTCTTTGCCAAATACAGGGATGTCTGGGCATGTACCTCCCCCAATCTCCGCACCAACCTGGTGAAGTCGTCACTAAACACGGCACTAAAGCCTCAAGCACGTTTTGGAAAGTCCCTGTCTGCTAGAACTGAGGCTTTATTTCTTGGCTCAGATGAGTTGTCATTGCAATTTTCCTCTAGCAGTTTCCACTAGTCTCATCATTACACAACCATGGCTTTTTTCCTGGTAGCTGAGGCTAGGCTACCAGTCAATATTTAAGAAATACTACAAAAAGCCATTGGGCAATGTACTCTGTAGACTCAGTAGCAAAATAAATTTTTGTTGATATATATTAATGGATTTTGAAGACTAGGATTATAGCAAAGCCTTTATTATGCAATCAGTAAAGTGAAAAGCATGTATACCCTACACAAAATGGCTGGCTTTAATGAACACATGAGTGTCTATTGCAGCTGAAGAATGGGGAGTAGGAGACTGTTTTAAGCCTATAGCTCTCATGAGGAAAGAGTGCTCAATAACTTACTAATCTCCAGTAATTTATTATTTTGAAAACTACTTCATAAAAGTGACAGGATTAAATTATTATATCAATATTGCCAAGTTAGCTTGTATCATGAATGCAGTATATAAAAACACTCAATGACCTGTTTATCACATTGTTTTCCACTTGACACGTGTCAGCTGTTTTCAATAGCACCCACTTTTTTTCTGTCTTGCTTTCAGAGCAATAATTGATACATTACTGTGATGATTTAACTGCAGTCATCACATCCAAGTTTGTTGAAAATTTCAGATAATTGGCTGCTGTGAATTTGCTGATGACATCATGTTGTTTGCTAGTCACTGTGGGATAACATAATTTATGAAGTTCAACAGCCTTTCTTTGAAAGCTTTGGGAATGGACAACGATGCTCAAGAATCGCAGCTGTCCTTTAGCACTCTGATGATATTTGCTATGACCTTGAATGTACCTCACCTATTACCAATTAAAAAAAGTACATAAATAAATTAATAAACAACATGGAAGCACAAATAAAACTGGAAAATTTGAGAAAAAGGAACAAGAAAGGAAAGACAAAATCTTGTACCTGTACCACAACCAGTACTTTGCTAAACATTTTTGTGTGTGTGTGTAATCTCCTTCACAGAAGTCTAAATTACTTACTTGTTGATAGTGTTGATGAGCTGTGCCACAGGGTTGAAGGCCCACGACAGCCTCATTGATGCTTGGCCTCAGGAGAGTACCATGACTTGCTGGAACGTGTTGAAGCCACTGCTGGAGCTGGAGCCATTTCACACTACTCCAAAGAGGTTTAGTTGCACAGGTAATAGGAGATGGGTACAGGAACAGGTTGGGGAGACAAAATGCGGATCTTTGCAGAAATTACCTGGAATTTCACAAAAGTGAATTTCACAAATTTAGATTAAACCGACCTAGTCCTTCTACATGTATCTGTCTGTCATGTCACATTCCTGGTTTATATGGGTGAAAAAACAGGATCTGTATCAGTTTCTTACAATGTTTACTTACCTCAAAAACATAATTCCTATAGAGCATGCAGATTATCATAGAATCATAGAATGCTTAAGGTTGGAAGGGACCTCTAGAGGTCCTCTATTCCAACTCTCCTGCACATGCAGGGTCACCTAGAGCATGTGGCACAGGGTGATGTCCAAGCATCTGTACAGTGCTCAATTACATGAATGTGATGCAGTTATTTAGAGTTTAGTCTCTTTAGATCTAAACTAGCCAAAGGTTCCTTTCTATTTTCTTCAATAACAATTACACATTCACATATGCAAAAGTTTTTGTAAAAAGTCTAATACTGACCATAAGCTGCCTGCACTGAAAGAAGACTTATTTTTTTGTAACAAAAAATGAAATGTTGGATAGATATTTACAGTTTCAGGTATGTATTAGTCCATCAACGTTTAAAGAAGTCAGCTGAAATGCTGAAAGCTACTTACTCTAAAGAAGAAAAGTAATAATCTGTTCTCAAACGAGATTCTGTTCAACTATCACAATTATTTGATGTGCAAAAACAATTATTAAGTAATGAAAAGCTCAAGACAGAAATTAAATCTCTATTCCTAAAATAAAAGCTCTTTAAATATAAAGATATTATATAAACACATTTTTATGCATGAAAGATCAAGCCATAAACATTAAATTTTCTGCTATTTAGATTTCATCTAGAATACTACACAAAAAAAAAAAAAAATTAGACACAAACATGAACACACGTACATATATTGATTCAAACTTCATAATTCTTTACTTTCAGACATCATAATATTTTAGCCAGATCTGTATTAAATGCTATCACATTGGGCAATCTCTGACAATAACTAGTGCGGTTAAGAAGTGGACTTTTGGGGGATTCAAAGAGAGCAATTTCCCTGTGCCTTCCTTTCTCTCCTTCCATAATTAAAATACCTTCTTTTTCAGCCAGAGAGGCGCCAAGTATGACCACACCTACACTTCTAGAAGCATTGATTTTTTTGCTCTTTGATAAATGTAAGTATAATGGCAAAGCAAAAAATTAACCATGGTATGAGAATTATGGAATATTTTTTCCTTACCTTAGAGTCAAAGTTTGCATCTTAGTGTCTGCAATTTATTATCGCCACAGTCCTGTGAAATGGAAACTTCAGCTTATTTTTGTTGATTTGGGTTTGTTGCACCATAATTGTACTGCACTAATCACGGGTTTCAGGGCTTCTACTTGTTGTTTACAGTGTTCAGGCTGTAATTTTTTTCACCCTATAGAACCACCTTTCCTTGAAGCATAATTTGAATTTTCAGGTGGAGATTTGAGAAAAGAAGCCTTATTTATTTTATTTTATTTTATTTTATTTTATTTTATTTTATTTTATTTTATTTTATTTTATTTTATTTTATTTTATTTTATTTTTTTCTCAGTAGCTTTAAAAACTTGAAACAGCTGTGTGCAGGGAAATCCCTGGGTTAACTCTGTTCCTCCCTAGTCCTTAGCCAATGCATCCAGCTCACTCATTAGGTAAATTATTATGAGATCTGTTCTGGGAAAAAAAAAGCAGATTAGAATTATTTGTTTTGTGGGGGAGGGAGCCTTAATCTGCAGCATAGAACATTCTCTTAGTATTGTATCATATAGACTCCCTAGTATTAAAAGAACCCTGGAAATGAAGTTTTGCGGCTTTGGATACCTGGGCTAAGTGGAGAAATGTGCTCYGTAAATCCTTCTGGATTAAATATCTAATACATATCTGCTTCTGATTATGGAACTAGTCTTGGGAAGCTGGCACTACCTTCCAGACCCACGTTTTGGCACAAAATTTCATTTCCCAGCTGCATGCACATATACATTTTTCTTCAGAAAAAGAAGAAAAGGAAATAAAATGTTCTAATTACAATAAAAAAGCTTCAAGGGTAACAAAACTACATATTAACAAAAGTCCTTAGGATGCCTTTAAATGTTTTTCTTCTTCCCTTTAAATACTTTGATTGGACATGGTACATACAAGACATGAAAGTGATTTCACTTGCAAGTATTTTCAGACCGCAACAGGTGATTTAACAGAGTAAAGAACTCAAGTAATATCTGAAGTATTGATGTTATCCCTTCAGCTAGACTGCACAGAATATCAAGAGGAGCTTCTCTCCATCACAGAAATGGTGATTTGGTACAAAACAGGGATCAAACTGACAGGAAACCTCTATCTCATTGCCAAACAACTCCAGTACTCAGCATTTCATAATAGAGATGGATCTGAACAAAACCTCAAATCAAAGGAGCCCTAAGACTTGGAGTCTTAGCAGTAGTGAATTTATTCTTAAGACACCATTACTATTCACAGAAACTACACTTTCAACTAATACATAATATATGCAACAGGAATCTAGAAAYCTAGAAACCTAGAGCACAAGAAAATCCAGCAAGAACTCAGCTTCCCACAGAAATGGAAAACAGCAAAGAGAATATGTATAAATAATTAAAACAAAATATTTGTGAGATAAGCAGTTATAATTTCTTTTATAATAAAGCTGAAGTTTTTAATGATATTAAAATGATTTAAAAATGCATAGAATATCTACACTGAATTACCACATTGTTTCTAACTGCTTTTGCTTCCTTTTTTTAGCCTGAATTGTTACAACACATTAACTTATTGCTTTCTACATTGCTTTAAAAAAAAAAAWCAATAAAATGATAGCTAAAAAAGGCTATCAAATCCCGTCAGCTATATAAAGCACTACCCTATTTAAGACACGGCATAGATATAAAATTTTGTGTATTGTTTACATATGGCCAGATTTCTTCTCTCATAAACTCAAACCCTAGTAATTGAGTGTAATGTGAAACTGAGAATCTTAGAGGAGTTAAGGCCCCAAAAAAGTACTGAACAAAGAGTACATATTCAATAACATAGACTTAAAACAAGAACACACACAAAAAAAATCAAAAYCTTTGATTTTGGAGCCTTTGTAGCGGTTGCTCTGGTTTCCTGAGTCTGAACTCTACAACACAGTGTTAACAGCTAACCTCAAAAGTGTTAACAATAATGTTTAAAAGATAATTATAAGAAAAAAAAATTGACCCTTGTGTGGAAACCCTTGGGTTTCTGGTAGCTGGTGTCTGCCTTAAAGAAAGTTCCAGAGGAGTCCCCAGGCAGGTATTTACTGTCTATCATGGTCACACACATACCTGCATTATTCCTTTCTTGGCAGTAGACCAAAAGGTAAAATATTGTCTTCAGTTATTTTTGTTTAGGAAATAAACATTATCTTCACAGTTCTACTGCCATGACAGAGAGTTTATAAGAACTATCAATAAGTAAAACTATAAATTTACAAATTCAATGAAATATTTGTGTTTTAACAAACATTTTGTGTTTCTTTTCCTGTCTAATTTATTTTCTATATGTGTGGCTTCTCTCTACCCACAGATTAATAAAGCTGTAAAATGCATAYTGAAGTGGAATAAGAAACTCCTCATTATTCAGAATATATTATTTAATATTATTCAAAATTAAGATGAAACTGTTATCTTAGTGTGATAAAACTATTATCCTAGTGTAGGATTAGGCTATGTACTCAGCAACAAAAAAAGTGGAGAGTTGATTGTAATATAAGTGGAGAAAACAAAAGTATAAAAAGAAATTTAATAGAATACGAGTAATTAATTATGATTTTCATCCTTCAATTAGTTCAGTGGTTTAATGCAGTGAGGGTGCCTTTTGCATAGYATCAGTGTGGAGTTCATTTGCACAGCAGCAGAGGAACCATTTCCACAACAATCCATACAAGTCGCTCTGAGATGATCCATGTGTGGACACAGATTCCATAATACAGATCATTTCACTTTTGACTCTTTAAATACACTCTAAAAACTAGTATGCTTTAAATTCTCATACTGCACAGAGATTAAGTTGGTGATACAGACAAGCTCTAAGAAACTACCTGTCATGATTTTGAGAGTAAATAGGGGGAAAAAGACTACTTTTAGAGTACAGGTATTAAAAATATATATATATACATATATATATATATATAAAATTTAAACCTTTGAGCTAGGAATTTAACACTTTTTCTTACATAATTGTTGACAGAAAGTGCTCAGTATGGTTTCAGTAGGTGAGAATTGTTGAAGATGAACTGTGCATTTCTCATCATCCCYCTCGCTATATTTCTGTGGAATAGTAATTATCGTTTCAGAATAAAATGCAGAAAACAACAAATCCAGAATGTTTTTTATGGTACAAGACRAAATCAAGTGAGAGAAAGAAAGGAGCAGAATCCTGGCTTAAGAATCAGGATAACAGAATACCTTTCCCAGATTTAATCTGYTATCTATGTATAGGACTGTAGCACTTCCAGTCACTTCTGTGCTTCAGTTTCTCCTTGATATGTTCTTTTTGTCACCTATGTAAGGAATATGAGCAAAAGAAGACTCTTTTTTTAATGCACAAAAGTAGTAAAAAAGTAGGCAGTAAAAGGAAAAATCACTCCCCACTGAGCACAAAGAGTATCATCAAATGAATTTTTTTAAAAAAATAAAATAAAAAAAGTGTTACAGTAGCCATCTGATGACTTCTTGGCATTACAGAGAGGAAGGAACTCTATAATATTTCAGGACCTGACAAAATAATAATATGAATATCAGAGCAGCACCAGAGTGTATCATCACTATCATTAATATGGTGAGGATGCAAGGAGTTGTAAGAATTAGACATTAGAGACATATCACAGATCCATTCAGTGCAAATTTTCATGCCCTTTGGAACAGTAACATCCTCAATCAATAAGTCTTTCAATGCAAGAAAAGGAGGAGAAGGTCATTTGAACTAGAGTTCTGGTCATGATCAAAATGCTACAGAGATAATGTATCGAGAAGGGTACTTCATTAAGCATTTCTTGCAAATGAAGAAGGACAGCTTAGGTAGAGCCTTCCTGCCTCAGCAGCAGTAGTCCATTAAAGGTCAGTAAGAGTAAATAAACTGAGAACAAACTGAAGGAAAAGGAATTCACAGGGGCTTTTTTATACATGTATATATATATATCTAGTTAGTTACATCTGGCTTAATTCACTTGGCTTGCAAAACACAAGCAAGTGATATTTCTCTCCTCCTTTTTCAGGTGCCACATACAGATAGCTCTTAACTGAGCAATTGGATATCTGGCTTTGTGCTAGTATGCAAGTGGGAAGTTGCAGCTAGTTTTCAGGATGTCTTTTTTTGTTATTTACATTTTTAAGCAACATGTAAAGTGAAAAAAAAAAATCCTGAACACTTAACCCAGAGAAAAGCACTTTTGGGGGCCATCACCTTGTTACTGAAGAACTCAAGAGCACTGAGATTTTTCCATCAAGTTACATATTTGCGGATAGTGCAGCAGAATCACTGTTTTGTTATAGACCATCTAGCCTCATGTTTTTCAACATTTTGAAGACTACTTGGCCTGTAGAGCTGTCATGTCTATGTCTTTTTCTTCATATTCTTTAAAGATATGTATTGATTCCGTCTTAAAAATTGATGTCGCTTTTTCTATGAGCAGGACTTTATATCATGCAAACAGACCACACAAGCACCGTACTGAAAGATGGGCAATCATTCTCCTGATATGGAAGTTTCTCAAGTCCCTACACAATGTAGACAAATTTATTGATCATGAGTCTGAAGCATCCCATTAATGAGATGCACTAATTAGTGACTTGCATTTGTGAGAAGTGGAAAAGGAGTTGGAGCTGGAGGAGARAAAAAAATGCTATGTTCTGATTTTTTTTCTCTTCAAATTATTCTCATGTTTCATCTTTCTTTGCAATAASACCAAAAGTTTCCTAACTTGGCAGTGCTTGGGATAATTAATACTGCTTACTGAACTGATTATCAACTAGATAGCAAGCTGTACAGCACAACTGAAATAATAGCTAAATACACAATTTTTCAAATGCTGTTCCATAAACTACACACGTTTCTTATTGCTCACCTCCATCTTGATCGTGATTTTTTTTTCCACTCTATTACAAAATTATACAGCTAAAGCATTTCTGTAGTTAAAACAATGAGAAAAACATTCTTGTGAGCTTAAAACTCCTATTAAAGAAGTATCTTTCTGCTTCTTTTGAAAACTCTGCAATTTCCCTTTTGTTCTCTGTTCACGTGGGTTGCTGCTGACAATATCATGCATATTTTTGTTTTACTTCACTTGCTCACTCTCCAGKAAGATTTCTGAAACAAACACCTAGCCTGTGTGATCCCCAGGTTGCCAGTTGCTCATTTAGGAAGCTTCACTACTGTTGTGCTATCCAATAAAATACGTTGTTTCATCCTTAGCATCATAAAATTCCCAAAGGTAAGGTTTGTTTTTCATAAGAATTTGGTACATTGGGTTAATAAAAGTTCCTTGTAGTCCCATGTACTTCCGACTTTAATTTAGTTTTACTGTGTCATTGCTCATTTTCTTGAATGTTAAAGTACTAATTCTACAATACCTTCAAACATTTACTGTACTTGTGTGAACCTGCAGTTCATGCATGTAAGAATTGTTAGGGTATCTAATTTTTTTTTCCTACAGTGATTAGAAACTACTGAAAATTAACAGTAGTAGGCACATGTCATAAGACAGCAGAGACAACATAGTCAGCTAAGAGAAAATAATACTAAAGTATTTTTATAGAGTTTTCATTGCTATTATAATCATGCATGGCATGGAGCATTTGAACACACTCTCTTAAGAGGAGCTCTTCACAGATTTTAAGTGTATGTCTCTAGAAAGCTGCTGTATTATGGTAGATTTGATGACACAAAGCTCATTCCCTGAAGTACATTACAGTAGCTTTGACCACATAAACCTTATTCCCCAAAGAATAAGGCAAAAAAGTAGTAGCAATAACATTTGGTATATGGCTGTCAAGTTAAGGTTTGTTACAGTTATTACGTTTTTCAGCTCCATGAAGTCAAAGGAAAATATAGTGTACCAATAATAAAGCAATTATTTTACAAAATACCAGGCTCTCAATTCTGGGTTCCTATTAACTCATTATAGAATTTTGAACAGTGTAAATGAGGGAACTGTGTTGCTCTGTTGGAGGAATRTCATTTTTGCAGTGGACATTAAAGAATACAGAGGGACTCTAAATTACAACATCATTTTGGACATTATCTTTTCAGAGCATGAACCATCTTGCAGCACAATTTAATTAAATAATTCACTAGACCTTGTCAGCCCAAGTTTAGCACTGTAATTTCTACTCCAAGGTCTTCTCTGACACTGACATTATTTTGAAAGGAGTAGAGTATTGGCATCTGATTTAGGGTATTTCCATTTCTACATTCAAACTGTAAGCAAAACAAAGATAGAAATTCAAGAACCTTGTATCTACCCATATCCAGGCTACATATCTAGCCGCCCTAGATATGCATTTGGGAGGTACGTGTTCTTAATCTACAAAAAATGCATATGAATTTATAATTATTAAGAACCACAATAAACTATACATATAAAAAGATCCATTTTTACTAAAAATAATAAAAATATATCTTTATGATATTCATCTATTTTAGGAATTTGCAATCTTAATTTTAAGTACAAGTTGTTTTAGATTGATAGTATATTTTCTATGGCATTCATTTTTATCTTTTTCATGCATCTCAGAAGGTGGGCAACTTTTGGGGCTGGAGGTGTGTGTTGGCATTAAAATGAACTTATAATGAGCAAAGTTCAAGCAAAGTTCATCCAAAAGCASTGATTTGCCACCCTTGCTGGCTCAGCACCRGGYATCTTATCCTGTATCTCTCATTGGGCAGCTGCTGTGCAGCTCATCAGCACAAGGAGTGCAACAGAGTTTGGCYGCGGCATCTTCCCTCCGCKCCACCCTCCGTTACTCCTCTTTGCAGCTATGAGGAGGGCAGGTTGTGCTGCCCAGAAAAACATGGGGGAGCAGAGTCCATACATACCAACCATCCTCGAAGTGGCAACTGTGTGTCACCCCCAGCAAGCTGATATTGATAATCTGATAATTAAGGATAATACCAAAACTTCTGTTAGGCCCTAGTTTTCCTCTATTTTTCCTCTTTTCAAGCAAATCTTCCACAAAAGATATACCAGAATTAAACCTATCTCCAGAGACAGTCAGAAAAAACAGTAATCACTGTGGCAATTCTGAAAGATCATATTAGAGTAGTGAAAAATATATGCAATGATGAAATTCTTAGATTGTCAATTACTCTCCAGCACTGCTTCATTTTTCAGCTATTAACTTTTCTTCARTAGCTTGAATTCATCACTCTTCATCCTCACTGGGGCCTTCAAATCATCCCACACCTCCTGTTCTACTGAGGGAAGAGCAAAGATTTTCTCTGTTCCACAGGGGAAACCTCAAAGATGCAATATCAGATTTTCCTGAACCTTGCGGGGTCTCCTTCTCTCCTTTCTTTGACCTACTCTGATCAACAAGGGAGTAATTTCTGCACCTGCAAGCCAGCAGGTAGCCTGCAACAGGGGTTGCTTCAAGCTTTCTGTATGCTTTTTTTTTTATTATTATTATTTTTGGCTTCTTAAAGCCTTTATATATATATATATACACATATATATATAAGAGAAGACTAAAGGCAGTTACTCATTGCAGCTCTCCTGAAGGATATGGCTGTAGCAATAGGCTAGTTTGTTTTTCACAATAGTTTTTAATCTTGTTTCAAACCTTTTTAAAATACATGGTCAACTCAGGGAGTCTATTTCCTCCTAGCACTGTTTAGAAACTCAAAACAAAACAAAAATAGTCCCAGTAATAAAAGTCTATAAATTGCATGAGTTTAAAAATCTGTTGCCCTCCAACTACTGTCTCCCCTGACATCCCAAAAGTTTGAACGAGAGACCTAGKGCATGTTAGGAAGTGGATGGGAGAGATTTACCTCATATGACCATGCCTTACTTCTCACTCAGCCTGTTAATTTCTCAGTCTTTTTCTGATTATCAATTCACAACGTTCATGACATCTGGTAACATCATGTCCTGAGGACCACGAAACCCCTTGAGTCATACACAAAAATGAACATAGATATTTTTCTTCATGAATTATGTATTAGCTATAGTCCCTGATTCCCCCATAAAAAATTCATGAAAGACTGTGTGACTAAAGTATGCATTCTGACAAAAAGAGCTGTTAGTTTATTATATTTAAGTTTGAGTGCTCATTGTTTCCATAGGTGCACTCTCACTGCCAGTTTGCCTTTGTTGTATTACTGCTTTCTTCTTTTTCGAACATTTCCTTATCATCTCACTAAGTCGAGAGGATAAAGCTAGTTTCTTTGAACTAATATTAGTTCAGTCCTAGGAAACTGGCTGACAAGAGACACTCTGAAGCAGCAGTCTCTGAATTCCACATTGTGCCAGAGCTCGCTCTCTGATGCGCACTGTACACGGTCACTGCGGGAGCAGGAAGGCAAGAACACCCAGCACCCCCTAACACCGTTCTGGAAAGTTGTATTAATGTTTCATAACTAGCCTCTGCGGACCAAGACCAGAGTGAAACTGTTTCATCAAATATCCCAGATGGTCTGCGAGCATGGAAAATAAGAAGTTGCTCCATAAAAAAATGKCTGGGGAGTTCTAGTCTGGCCTTTTCCTTATTTACCAAAACCATCCTTTTCTGTATCAACAGAAATGCCTGTAATAGCAAATACTCTCCAAAACAAGTAACAATTCTAATGTTTGGTCCATAGTAATTCAACAAGGCCCCTGAATATATTTAAAATATATAAATAAACAGTAGAATCTCTACTCATTGACATGAGAATTAAAACTAAGACTAGAAAAACCTCCTACAATCGAAATCTGTGGTGTATAAATATTTTGAGTATGTAGAATTGGAAAATCCAGATCAATACATTTTTAGATGGTAAGCCTTACCCAAAGCCACCAGGAAGACACTGACTAGGTTCTAGCTATCCCAAACTTTCTCAATGTTAAGTGTGGTGTGAGTGAACCAATAGGAATTTTCAAAATGGTAACTGAGAGATTACAGTAGAAAAAAAAGAAAAGCAGGAAATATATCTTATTTTTACATATCTGAATTGGGCAATGCACTTAGCGAATTAGCAGAAACAAAAATATACCAAAATGTGTTTGGGAACAGACAGTCTTAAGACAGAATTATGTTATGAATTCTGTGACCTAGATTTAATTTTAAAAGAGCAGCAAAGCAAAATTAAAAATGCAAATGAAACAGCAGAAATTAGCTTTACCACTGCATTATAGGAAGAATATGAAGGTGCAATCTGTGCTATTGGTATGATGGAACAGATCAAAAAGAAAAAAAGAACCAGCAACGATTTACAAAATTGTAGAATGGACTTATATTCCTGACAGTTTTGCACAACTTTTCTTCAAACATATGCTCAGTGCTGAACATCTAAAAGCTATCAGAAGCAGAATGCACATATTGCATGAAAGGAAAATGGAAAATAGTTCTAGGGACATGGCTGCATTTTCAAGGGTAAGTAACTAGTTACAGTTGGAATGAGTGTTGTTTGTGTTGGTAGCTTCATATACACAAAGGAATGAAATTAAATTCTAAAATTCTATTTAACTAAAAATGAAATCTGGTTAAATATTGCCTAAGAAGCTTTAGATTAACCTCTATAGAAAGGTTTACAGTATTAGAGTAGATCTGCTTATGGGAAAATGCATATATAGTTACTACCACAGAGGGTATGTTTAGAAGAAATAGACAAAAATATCCAGATGGTTATAGAATTGTAATAAAGAAATGTTAGAGTGGATTGGCACCTACTACATTACAGCTAAACAAACAKATCAGTAACATGGGGAAAGTTGGTGATCTCAAAGACACACATCTCAAAGACAAACCATTCCCATTTAAGCTGTAGACTTTCTGTCCAGTTGGTTCTTTATTAAACTCATAACTACCATTTGTTCTCAGATTTCTTTTTCTGCAATGATGTGGCACCACTTTAGAAACACTTGAAAGAATATTGATTCTTCCTGAAAGGATTCTAAATGTTTGGATGAGCAGTAATATTTCCTTTAACAAGAAGGTTTTTGTCTTACTTCTCTTATACTATGACATAGGAATTGTTAAGAACTTGTTTGGCAAAAGGAGCAAATACATATGATGGAAAAGCTGGAATACCTAGTCTTATCTATGTTCTCTAATGTCAGAAACAAAAGGAATGGAAAGATTCCCTCGGATTCCACTTCAAAATATGCAGCATCTGCAATTTAATTCAAAAAGAATATTAACAGTAAAAAAGACAAAAAAAAAAAACCAAACCTTTCCCTGTGGCATTACACCAGCAGTATCACACCCTGCTTATACTGGAGACACAAAGAACAGCCAGGATTAAAGTTTTAACACATTTTGTCAAGAGCTATCAGACTAAAGCTGTAAGTATGAAAATCACATTTGTTCTTTAATTGTAGTTGTAGAGTAGCTGGGTATTAGAGCTGGGCCTGTGAGCACAGCTAGTGCACTTAAGTCATTAGATCCTTGGATGGTACAAGAACTCCCTGGCCAGTCTTCTGTATAGGTAAGATAAAGGGCTGGTATGARATCAGCCTAAGACAAAGTGATTGATTAAATCGACTGATCGTTACAGGAGCCTTCAAGATGAGAATTTTGGAAAGTTCTTGAAAATTCCTGCTGTGTCTAGTCCAGTTTATACGCTTAAATGTGTTGACCTGCATGAAGTATTCCAAGGAGTCCCCTGGGTGATTCCTCCTGAAGAAGTAATCACATTGCACTTACCAAGGATTTCCGTAAATTGTCAATAGAAATTGTTCCTGCGGAAATGGTAACAAACAACAGACCTTTGTGCATGGTTAAATAATCACTAGTGATGAATTACCATGGTCAGCAACAGCAATCAGAAGAGCAATTTGAGGAGTCTCATACGGTCCAAATGAAGGAATTGCTGTAAAGACCCTCGCAAGAGGCAAGGGCCCTGTCTCCTGACAGCAACCAGCTATTTTACTCAGGAGATATTATTCCCCATTCAAGCCCTACATTATTTCAGATTCCAATAATTTTTTTTTTTTTTTATTTTTAATACTCTGCCTATTAGCCTCTGTGTAACATAAGCACACATCCAATTACTTCAGCTGAACAACAGTCTTGTATCTGTATGGGTAGAGCTGATTTGTGATGATTACCAGAAACCAACATAGCAAATCCATTAGAATGTCCTTCAGGTAGTTTTAGCAACATTAGTCCATCATTTTTATATTCTTCTAGAGGTGTATTTATTAAAAATAAAAAGGAAGAAGAGCCACAAACATAATGACATGCTGAAGGAAATCTTTTTTCTTTGTTATGCAAGAGRTATGTCAGACAAAAATCTAATCACAGGAGTTCTCTCTGGGGTTACATGATAAAAATCTTTTTATAAAAATAATCTTACATGAGTGTAAAATTTATAAATAAAAATTGTACTTTTTTTAAAGATAGCTAGCCTTTYTGGTGGGTTATAAGTATGATTTTAGTTACATTTTTTAAATGATAGGAATTAAAAATTTTATATAGCCAGTGATAAAGTACTGATTTTTTCAATTCTCAATATTATGCTTTTTAGAGTAATTTTTTAACTGTCATAAAAACAAAACATTGCTATAATAATATTTACATGGAACAAACAGATTCATTGAAACTTCACAGTTTGGATCCTCCTTTGAGATGCAACAAATACCAAATACAGAAAAAAAAATCTTTCTTCAATAAAACTAAGAATATGAAGAGCAGTATAAATATACAATACCAACTAAAATCTTTGCAAATGAAAACAAGTCAAAATCTAAGAGAGATAAAATAATGAAAAATTCAGCATAGCATCTTGCCTAGTAGGATAAAAGGAAAAAAAATACATATGATTTTAGGTGCAATACAGAAATCAAACAGCAGGAAAAGGGAAATTTCATTTTGGAACAAAGGAAAACAAAAATAGTGGAGGTCAAATAATGCGTGAAGTAGAAAAAAAATAAGATGGTAAAGAGAGTAGAAAGAAAGTTTTAAAATGTGATACACAGAATCACAGACAATTTGGATGGGAAGAGACATCAGGAGGTCTCTAGTGCAGACTCATCTTCATAGCAGTGCCAGCACTGAGGTTGCTCAGGATTTTGTCCCTTTAAGTCTTGAAAACTTACAAAGATAAAGATGGCACAGCCTCTTTGGACAACATGTGCCAATCAGTATTTACCTATGGTAAAAAAAAAGAACCTCTTCTTATTTCAGCATTCTGATGCACTGCTCCATGCACTGCTGTGAGGATGCAGCACTGCAGCACTYAGTGCATTGCTGTGAGGGACCATGGCTCTTGCTTCTGTTCAACTTCCCCAGYAGCACCAGGGGCGCTGCTGTTAGGTGACCCTGAAGCTGTCACAAGGGTTGAACAAGCCCTAATGCCTCATCTTCTCTTCACAGAGCAAGTTCTCCATTCCCTAACCATCCTAGGRACCCTTTTCTGAGCTTGCTCTAGGGTCTTGGTGTCTATAAATGACATGAATTTAAAGTACTCTTCCCTTCTGATTACACTGTCTCCAAGAGACTTCCTAAGGATTTCAGTAAGAGATATAGGGCATGYATTGATGTGCTTCTTGACTGAGAGGGTCTGAACTGCACAGAGAATTGCAGTATCGTCTAAGAAATGCTGAATAGAAGAATTAATTCTCTGTATCTGCTGGCCACATAACCCTGTTCATACCTCTCAAAGTGCTGTTGACGCATTGGCTGCTAGGGTGCCCTGCTGATCTGTACTCATCTAACTGCCAGAACCCACAGTCTTTTCAGAAGAGCTATTCACAAGCCCATTTATTCCAGAGTGTATCATTGCTTCTCCTTCCCAGGGCAAGACATGGCACTTGTTCTTGCTCGGTTTCAAAAAGTCTCAGCCTATTCCTCCAACACATTCAGGTACCTCTGAATGGGAACTCTGCCCTTGAGCATATCAGCGGGTTCTCCCCCAATATGGGGTCATCTGCAAACCTGATGAGAGCATGCTCCATTACCTCCTCCAGGCACCAATAAACATATTAACCAGGACACGTCCTGTGGTACCATTTATTACCTATCTTCAGGTAGACTGTAAGCTGTTAACTATGACCCTCTGAGATAAACCATACAACCAGCCTTTTACCACCCATCTATCTGGATTAATCCAGACAATAATCCATCTATTGATGGATAGYAATCCATTTAATCTGGATTAGATATCTGTCTGCCAAGATCATAATATGCCAACTTGGATATCAGAAGATTGTAGGAGAGGGTGTCCAAAGTTTTGCTGAAGCTGAGATAAATCACATCTAATTTGGCCCTCACATCCCCCAAATCACTCTCTTCTCCTTCATGCACCCAGAAAAGTGTTCCCAGGTGATCTKCTCCATGACTTTCTCAGGACCTAAATTATGACTATCCTATCTCCATTTTCTATGGCTTGTTCTTCTGTCCTTTTACAAGATAAGTAGAACATTTGCCTATCTGCAATGATTAGGAACTCCTCTGTTAACTATGACCTTTCAAAGGTGATAGTCTTGGAAGGGTATGAACCAGTCAGTTCTGTGCTGGATGCAGTGAAAGATAGAGAACCAATTTTTCCTGATCCAGATTGAACTGTTGATTCGAATTTCAGACAGATTTGGCAATATTCAGTTCTGTCCRAATTCGTGTGTATCCAAAACCAGTTAAAGAGGGTGCATTAATTGCTATAGGTGAACAATTCTGCTGACCATATGAAGAAAAAGAAGAGATACCTGGTAGTGCAATGGGATAAGAACTTTGGATTAAAAAATAATCTAATATAATAAAAAAATGTACAGACACATAATCCAAAACTTAATTATACAAATCTGGATTAGCCTTTTAACAAGCAAGCAAAAAGAATTTGCTGAGCACAAAACTCAAACCTTGGCTTGGCACCATGTCAAGATGTTTTAAATGAAAGTAAAGAACGAGTTCGTCCCTAAGGAACAAAAYCAGTTTGAGAAGAGACAACTCATTTGTTACCTGAGGCATACCAAGAGCTCAAAGTGACAATGGAAAAATGATGACGAATTGAAAGAATGATAGCAACACTTTAGTTATTGCTTACACTATGGATTCACTGTTACACATTGCTGACTGAATGGGGTACCCGTATTTCTGATATTTGTTGGTCAGTGTCTGTAAATAATCCATGTTACAAATACATGGTTTGTTGGTCTGCAAAACAAAAAGTACTGTATCAAATAAAATACCACACACAAATAGAGAACCAGCCAATGTTGGCATTGAAGAATTGGAACGTGGGACAAAAAACAGATTCAAAAGATTATCACAGGACACAACAATTTCATCAGGTATATTTAAAAGACAGTAGTAACCTGCAGYAAGTACACTGGTTTATATTGAGCAAAAATTGTTTGACTGTTTATTTCTTTTACAAAGTAAAAGCTAATTTTTTTTCTTCAGAATTGTCAACACTAAACAACCTGTATATCTTGATAATAAGTACTTCTACTCAAGAATCTTAAAGTTTCSTAATGCTGTAGGTGAAACTTATAGGATTAATTTTAAGCTGACACTGCTACAGTACCTTCCAAGAAAGTGATAAAATCAAATTCCAGCTACAGTTATTAGGACTATTCATTGTTCTTTAAATTAGAATTGTTAATATAAGAAATTAAATTTATGGAATTAATGTCATCCATTGCATTAAATTGGAAGTATTCTGCAAGAAATCAACTAAGTGAATTGTCTCATAAAGAACATTAAGCAATTATGAAAAGGAACTTTTAAGGATGAAGTGGAATTAAAAATAGCAGAAAGGTACAGAAGAAACTTAGAGAAGGGCCTGAAGAGATTTGAAAGAAGGGTAGTGAGATCAAGAAGAAAGAAATAGTATTCCTGCATGGGCCCTCTAGATCATGTTTTGCAGAGAAGAGGAAAATTAAGAAGGATTTGCTTAAGATATCTTAGCTCCCTGTCAGATCAAAGAAGTAATATAATCTGACATGGAAATTTTATTTTATGTAAAGGACAATCTATTCAAGGACATAAAAAAAMCACTCTGTTATCATCTTCAGGTTTTGTTCTTAACTAGAAAGTTACAATATACACCTCTGAATTAATAACTTGTCTTTCATCTTGTGAACTACATATTGTTAATCAGAGAATACAGAAGATTTCTGTCAGATTAATGTTTATTTTATATGGGTCTTCAGTGCAGATGTGATAGCCACCTTTAGCCCTAGCTGCATAGGTACTAAGGTGCTGATCAAGTAACTTTCTGAGTTTCTGTTACAACTAGACAGGGGAAAAAAAAAAAAAAAAAAAGCAAAGAAAACTAGAAATGTTATCGGACTGTCAGCAGCAGTAGTAACAAATATATACATGATACAGAAACAACCARGTTGTGAATGATTCAGCAATGATTTCAGTAATAATTCAGTCTCTCTAGCTTAAGGCTCAATGACCAACATGAATTTATTACATGTATCTCTGTATTGCCCCAGTTCATTACAATCAGACTCATTAAGCAGATTTCAAAGCCAAATAATGATGATTCAAGAAGCGTGATACTTGCTTCAAAATACTCTATTGATATTTCTAAGAGAAAGTGAAATTTCTCACGTAAGTGTAGTTCAGAGTCTTTCTTAAAAATATATTTCAAAGTTTTTATTTTCTATCAACCAGATGTTGCTGTTGCCTATGTCTACAGCAATTCAAAGTTACTTTAGAAAATTGAAAAACTAACCTATGCACCAGATGACAGTATGACATAGAAAAAATAGGTARTTCACCATGTTTTTTGGCTTCTCTCCATCCTTCTTTTTTCTTCTAGATTACTGACACTCAGTAGTTAAATATTCTAGGCTTCTATTCACCTCCGGAATACAAAAATCTTCTCAGATCTTCTTTTGGACATTTCCAAGAGAGTAAACTGTTAATGACAGAAAGAGACTTCTAACGTCATTTCAGTGATATCAAGGCTTCATAATGTAAGCCGAGCATGTGGTGAAAAAGCTACACTTAAAAGAAGTACTTTTCAAATCTCAATTTATCTTCTTTTCATTCAGCTGCCTTGAACAAGTCCAAAATAACATCAATTTTTTTTTGCAATACAGTTAATTGAAGGGAAAAATCTTTTGTGTAGTGAAAAATATATACAAATGCACAATACAATTTCCATGTGAACAAAATTTTGAAAATAAAAAAGAAAAGATTCTTTTATTTTGCTTCGGAGTAAGCAAAATACTGTGAAAATTGTGGAAAAAGAAGTGCATCCAAAGGATATGTATTCTTTCCTAAGATGCTACACGAAGTGAGTAGAACAATCTACTGTAGGATGATAATATTTTGTGAGTAGTCTGCTTTCATATGATCTGCAAACATATGTACAAATCTACTAATTTAGTTTAAAAATACCAGAATAAATTTGAATGTTTTTCTCTCTGTTGCCATCTAAAGGCAACTTTAGCTGAGAATTGCTTCCTATTCTATAGCAAGATATTGCAATCAGTCAATGAGTAAATGCCTTAACAAAGTGAAACGAAACTATACATTTCTTTGATGCTCTGTGCTCTCTTTGTTTGAATGGATGTTTGTGAATATTCATTTGACAACATAAGTCTGTTACAKTCACAAGAAATCTAGATGATTAGAATAATTAATTTTATGAAAATAATACCTAACTATTAGGCACATAAAAAAAAAGAGAAAGAAAAAGAAAAAATTGAGATGCAAAATTTGTGCCTAGCTCCTAATAAATTCCACAGCAGGCAGACATCCAAATATTTTTTGATACATAGATATCACTTACTCAAAGCCACAAAAGAAGTCTGTGGTAAAGGAGGAAATTAAACTGGGGTCCACTGTATTACTGCAACTCTTTTTACATAGTCATATTCTGCAGATACTCCACCTCTGATAATTAAATCTGTTATTTCAGAACCAAGGTCTTTGGCTCCACCACATAAGAAAAACTCCACATGGTAACCTTTGGAGGCCACGAGATCATTTCTTCTATTGTCGTCTTCTGCACTACTGGCCTGTTCGGCTCTTACTCATTCTTGTAGCTCATCCTGTGAAGGTACTTGGTGCGTCACAGTTCTGTATACTTCTATACCTGCGCTGCAGCAACTATTAAATGCCCAATCTTCGCTGAAGATTGGTATACATCCTCAGCAAAGMTGGCCAGACAAATTTTGCTAATCAAAGGCCATTAACCCTAGCTGAATGGGATCCAGAACCAGCTGCAACACTAAGRTCTATCTGTTTAGATCTTTCCATAACCCTGTACTCCCACCAAAATACCAGGATGCTTCTAAACTAAACCRACTAAAGTAGCAGAAAAAAAAATGAACTCTAAAACTGAAAAAACAAATACCTTAAGAGAAGTACAAAAATTCAAAGTTACAAGATCTGACAGAATAGAAATAAAGACCCTTTATACCTTTTTCCCGCTCCGCATTTCCCCAGTACTATCACCCCCATTTTGTCCTTGCAGAGCTGTCCTTGCTTCCTGGCTTGGTTTTACATAATGTTGTGTTACTTTATGAGTTGAACTGAACTCAGTTTCTCTTACCCCTGGATCAGTTCTTCCCATCATCTGTGAGGCCAGCTGCTGTCACTCCCTCTGCTTGAGCTCTGAGCCTGCAGTTCCATGTTTGGAATTTTCTTCTTGCCTCCTTCTGAAGATTCTTGAGCCTGCACATCTCTCACCCTCTCACCAGGGAGGGACAAAGCTTCTCCCTTCCCTACCTGTTACTCCTCTCTTAAAAACAATATCATAATCACTTCTCTCTATACAAGAGCATATATAATCATTAACAACAAACTTAAGATTATAAAAAAAGTCTTAAATGTCTTTTAGAGGTTTTGGTATGACCTAGTCATTCTTAGCATTAAAAGTACAGAACTTGCCACTATGAAAAACAGTCCTGCAAGTCCTGATGTTACACAAGCAGCAAGTATTAGGATTAGCTTGGGGACAGCCTGTTGTGACAGCTTGAAATAATTCACTGCCATTATGAGGTTGTGTCTGTATACTCTAGACTGCTTTGGAGTAATACTCTATATTTTAAAAAAACTTTTTWATTCTTTTTCCTGATTCAGTTATCAACTGTCAATGACTTGACTTATTATTTTGGTTAGCAGCATCTCCTTCCTGGATGAAAAAAGCAAAAAYAATAAGTTTATTGAAGATAGTATGTTTTAGCTTTTATCTTTTAGTTTGACCATAGAGATTATTCAGTACTTATGTGATGTGATATTGGCTCAACACCATGCAGTGATTACTGGAAATGCTAGCTTAGGCTGAAGCATGGAGTTAAACYACTCACTTGCCCAGATGATGTATTTTCTTCAGTATTGCAGATCATAGCTGAATGGTGAATAAGAGATCTCTATTTGGACACATCTTGTTCACAAGATGCTTTCCTATTTGAACAAGTTCATTCTTACTCAATGTGTACAGTATTTCTTCATATTTCTTCTGTCAAATAAATCATATATTATGATCCTCTATTTGAGGTATCAAAATCATTTGCACATACATATTTAAACAGGAACCCTTTTTAGACAGGAACATATAAGAATACAGCACTACAAAGACAGCAGAAGATGATACAGGAGAGGATAATGATCTCAGAGATGTTCAGGTAACAGTGAGCAGCTGTTTCAGTCATTTACTTTCATTTCCAATACTGTATTTWTTTAAGCTCCTTGTATATCTTGACAGGTATAATTTTCTGAATGAGGTATTATAATCCTAATGTTGTTCAGAAAATGGGCTACAACTATCATACCTCACTATTGTCACAACACACATTCATCTTTTAAGATACTCCTATTAAGTGTATTATCTTACATATTGTATTTTAAATTCAATTTAGTTCACCAAGCTTAAACTGCTTGCCCAGACCACAGACAGCAGTGCCCAACTCCACAAGGTTGCTGTTTTCCAGCAGTCATTTAACTAGACAATTCAAGTAGGATTTCTAAAGCTTTCCTTCAGAAAACCTGGGATGAAGGGTCATGTGTTTGTGACTTTCCTCAATCCAGATGGAGTTCTCTGGACATATATGTTATGTACGACTGTTTCACTGGCTGCTATTGCAGGTTCTTCCATGTCTGGGTTGATGTATTTGCTTCCCCTTTCCTTCTGCATTATTGTGACAGTTTGAGGTTTCACTTGGTATTCCAACTCAAAACATCTACCTGTTGTATGCTTCTAAAMCGCAGAAACACTGTTTATTTCTAATAGTTACTTTGAAATTACCTTCCTAACATTATTTCTGGGAGTATGGCAATGGGATCCTTGAACTGGAGTCCTCCCTCCTACCCATCAGGGATAGAGGAATTTCCTGATGTGTTTTTGTGATCCTGAGGAAGAARTAATGTGCACCATTAAAGAAAGAGAAAAAATAAACAAATAGAATTCTAATCTGTATTTTAAGTGGGGATTAAATTATTTTTACTTTTCTTATCTCTGCTTCATAAGTTGTGTTCTGTTGAGAGAAAAAGAAAGGTGGCTCCTGCAGAATTGTTTTATCTCCTGAAGCCTTTCCTATTTCTTGCAAGCCTGTTTCTTTTCATTGTTGTTGTTATTGTTTTTTTCTTTTGTCATGGGTAAAAGTGTTTCCTATTGGTAGTTCTAATGAGGTCAGTGATYTTGGCCTTTGAAGTGCTCAATTTTATTCCATTTACCACTGAGTTTTTCAAGATAATACAGATTTTCTTTAAAGTTGAGTCTTTCTAGCTTTAGATTTTCAGTAATTTGCACTAGAGTCCTCTAAGTTTCATCTTGAGGTCATTGATGAAAATATAAATACCAGACAGTGTATTTGTGGAGGTCCTAAAGAATCATTTTTCTGCCTTATACTTTCCTTTTGGTATAACCAATTGCYATCTACCCTTCAGCCTGTTCCTTTTCAATCTTCAGTTTCTAGTGCTGATTTCTACCATGAAATCCAGATAGAGAAGATTTAATTCATTCATCTTATCMAAAAAAAAAATTACTTTCTTGATTTGTAAAAGAATAACAAAAACAAAAAAGAATTATCTGTATTTTCAGTTTGAACATGTTTTATGTTATTTTATTGTTTGTGCTATTTTATGTTTCCATTATATTTTGAACCTTTTTGTTCTRAAACCATTTTAAATAAGGATTTAAACTTTTTTTTTTTCTCTGCAATAAGCTTCTCTTGTTTATTTAAACATGAAATTTTTGGGTTGAAATAACAGATGCTAATGTTTTATGTTTTCGCAATATCCTAAGGGACTCATGAGAAAAAAAAAAAGAGGAAGAGAGAGAGTTGGTAACAGACAGACTTTAGGTCCTTGTGAGGATGTGTGGCTGAGAAGTATAGATAAGTTCCAGATGGGAGGAAGAGAGAGGAGTGAATAGTTTGCTGACATTCAACTAAACTTTTTTTTTTAACAAAAAGGTAATTGCTATTTACAGGAGTTATAGGTCATCATCCTGCCTTGCAGCCAACTTAGAATAAATGCCTGGACAATATAGCACACCATGAGACCTGGGCAGTGAATGAGGAGTGCATCTTTAAGCTTCTGAAAGTGCACCGTATCATTAAAAATAAATCAAAGTCTCTAAAGTTGACATATAGTAGCTACTTTAATTTGACACTTTTGCAGAGGAAGGTTGCCATTCTTTTCATATCAAAACCTGTCAATTTTTCCCTCCATTTAGCAGAAGACTCCAGATTTTCAGTATATGAACTTAAAACTGCAGAGATGAGATGATTCATTGTATGTAACAATTCAATGAGCTAAAAAAAAAGAAAAAAGGTATAAGTGAGTAAATATTAAAGTAAATAAGTAAATATTAAGTTAAAGTAAGACCAAAACATTAAAAAGCTCAATCAAAAAAAACAGTTTCACAGTTTGAGGCATTAATTAATCATTTAGTTCTAAGAAATAAAAAGTAATTCATACTTTGTGTCAGTATTTGAACTGAAGTATAGAAGGGACAAATGTCTTTGACTCAGTGCAAATAACTCAAGGTAGGCCTTCTATGTATCAGTATAGCAACAGGCACCATTTTTTTAAGAGTGGACCCTTAGGCAAATAATTCCATTAAAAATCTAATGGGCTTTGACTGACAAATTTTGTCAAAATTATTTTTTTCCTTTTTTTTT